>JANEYF010003969.1:1800000-2362500 GCA_029963845.1 Rhamnusium bicolor | reverse complement strand
ACATTCGTTACGTGGTGGGTTACTTGCTATTCACCACACCCGATGACTGATGGTAATGGTTAACTGGGGGGTGATATCGTCTCAACATATTTTTCTTAATGACCAAAGTTAATCAGCCACAAAACAGGGTTTGTACCAGTAATCATCTTCGAATCATGCTTAAAACTTGATCTAATTTAAATTTGTAGCAGCATTACTCGTAACACACGTTTAAAATATGTTCTATAAATTACTAATATAACTTAGTATTTACATTACATTGCTTAAGTAAGAAAGGTATTGTATGTTATGTTAATGCATTCGCAAAAAGTTGCTTTTTAACTTATAAAAAGTGCAATTTTATTTGCATTATATACACCGAGAAAGGAAAGATTGTTAGATCAACAAATTCAGTGTTAAATTCTTCTAGTGTCAATTCAATTATTTTGTTGTTAAAATAACTTAAAAAAATTTAAAACAACATTCTTTAATAATTCCAACGAAAGAAAATATTTTGTTGAGTCATATTTGTTCAACACCTTCCAGATCTGAAAATAAATTCAAATAAAAAAAGATAACAACCACTGTTTGTTCACTTCAATATTTCTTTTAGTTCTAAACGTTTCTAAAATTTTAATTTCGGTTTGCTCTTTCTTGATATAATATACAGGATGTCTACTCGGAAAATTTGCTGTATCTGCGTAAATAGGGTGCGATTCAAAATTTAGTAAAGGAAAAAGTGTTGGATTTGTTTCAGGGGCGTGCGGTGAGTTTTGATACAGGGGAAGCAGTTTGTGATATAGGGTGATGGGTAGTGCGAAGCCCCGAGCGAAGCGAGGCAAAATTTTTTTTTTTAAGAAAAGAGGCGTGGCTTCCATATACTCATTTTAAAGCAAATGTCGAAAGTTATGATATCTAGAAAAAAAGAACACTTGTAGGACCGCCACTCCTCAATAAACATAAAACATAAAAACACCAAAAAAATTAGACAACCCCCGATTCCAAAGCCGAAGCTGCACGGGCGAGGGTTATACTTATGAAAAAAACGCAGACACACAACCATACCCACCGACATTGCCAGTGCCGGTGGCGGGGATCGAACCCGCAGCGAAATAGAGAGTTTGTTCAGTCACACTTGCCATCGTGCACTCTCTAGCCAACTACAAATCGAGCCGGCTAGTTAAGTAGTTAACATGCACATACCTACCTATTTATAATGTAGTTTAATCCGCCTCTCCTTTTTTTGCGGAGTCGGAAATAACTTCGTCGTAAAAGTTTGAATTTTGGGACATCTCCTTCACAAAGTCACTTTCTATTGTCAACAGGGACAATTTTGAAAGCCGCTCTTCACGGGTTGAATTTCTTGAAAACGTTTTTATTCTTTTTAAGGTCGAAAAACTGCGTTCAACCGATGCACTAGTTGCAGGTATCGTCAACACTAACTCACACAATTTCAACACTTCAGAGTAGGCCTGATCCAAACTATTTTCTTTTATAAAGATAATCAGTTCGTTGGCGTTATGTTTCTGACTAATATCTTCTGTAGCATAAATAACTGAAAGTTCCGATCGTAACCCAACTATACCAAAAAAATTTCCGTAGTTATCACTCAATGACTGAAGTGCGTTTTGTGGAAACTGTTTATTTTTTAATTCATTAAAATTACACAATTCTAAAAATTGTATATCACTAAAATTTTTAAATCTATTATTTAGTTGCCCAGTGATATTGTTCAAAATTTCGATAAAAAGTCTTCGATATGAAGTTCTACGATCCACTATAAATTCAGTTCGTATTCTTTTTTCTTTGCGGCTCTAAATTGTCATTCTAGTTTTCTCCCAGAACTTTTCAAATTTATTTTTTTTGTTACAAATCAAATTTTTTATTTCTTCAATTTTCTTTACACAAAATCCAACGTCATTTGATTTAGTTTGCAAAATATTGAATAAATTGTCAGTAAATGGGAATATTTCGGAGAAAATATTTAACAAAAAATTAAAATCAGTCTCTTTTCAATAAATCTAAGTAACCTCTGGACCCATTCAAAGTCTCAGTGTCCCAATCATCTTTGCTTTGTAAAATATTTTCAAATAAATCAATTAGAGGCTGTCAATATTCAGATACAGTTTGTACTAGCCTCCCATTGTAATTCCATCGTGTTGGAGCATCTCTGGGTAGTCTCTTCTGTACTTCCAAATCTAAAGCTCGTATCCGTTTTGATGATTTTGAAAAAAAGGCAGCCATTCCACTAATACTTGAAAAAAATACTTTGCACTCTTTAAGACACGCTGCAGATTGAGCAAGAACTAAATTTAATCGATGCGCAAAACAATGTACAAATATTGCATTCTGAAAAGTCTCTTTTACTTTGGCCTGCAGGCCCCACAATTCACCAGCCATTACAGCGGCCCATCATAACTTTGGGGGATAAGTTTAGCACCACACTTTAGATCATCGACTATCTGACAAACTATAGCATATAAAGCTACGCCGTTCTCTGCGTTGTTACGTCTAAAAAATCCTAAAAGCGCTCTTGAACTTTCCCGTTTCGATTTATGTAGCGTACTACGATTGACAACTGACTAATATTTGTAATGTCGGTTGTTTCATCTAACATAATTGCAACAAAAGGAGCTTTTTTTATTTCTTGCTTGATCTTTTCTAAAACAATATTGCTTATCGACTGAATCAAATCATTTTGAATATGATTTGATGTACCACGAAATACCTACCGTGGAGTGTTCCAGATGGTTATTTAAAATTGTATCGTATTTTGCTATTAAATCAACTAAATTGATGAAATTGCCCGTATTAGCAACGCTCCGAGATTCAGTATGGCCTCTAAAACTAAGTTCATTTTCGCCGAGAAAACAAACAATGTCAATAAGTCTTTTTAACACTTCTCGATTTTTTTTTACAAGTTCATTATGCTTACGGGCACTTTCTTTCAACTGCTGATCTAATGAAAGCTCAGTTCGTGATTTTTCAAACGTTTTTTCTTTTAGCACCGCTCGCAAATGAGTTTCACACTTACCATGCCTCTTTGTCACTTTGTGAATGTTGTTTAAATCTGAAAAGCCATTTTTATTCCAAACACCTTTTTCATTTGTGAAAAGTACACATGGCCAACAAAACAATTTACACAAATTTTCACAACCCGTTAACCACTGATTAGCACTGTACATTTCAATATTAAAGTACCTATAGCATGATTTAACTTTCGTTTTTAAAGGTTTTAAATCAGGTGTTGGTCTCCCGTTTCTAATAATATCCAGTTTATCTTGAAACGAATATGTTGAAAATCCCTTTTTCAACAAATTACACACCACACAAACGCAAATAATATTTTCCACAGTGCTAGGACCAGCTTCCATATTGAATAAGTACTTCTAAAACTGCTTATACGCGCACTAATGTTCAACGTTTTAAAAATCACTTGTGGCCGCAGGTTTAGAAACACCAAAAAAGTTTTTACTAATATAGCACAAAAGCTGAGAATAATACTAGGAAGAATAATATTAAGTATAATATTAAAATCGAAATTAAAATCTATAAAACAAGACGCATTACGATGCTATACAGCTCAGATATCAAGATTATGAAGTGGGGATGGGATATGGGATGCATTTCAAGAAGTTGCTTATATCGAAGTCGCGCAAGTTCGTGTTGGCTCGATTAATCGAGTGCGTCATCGTTACGGTTTTAGTGTGCAACATTATCTCAGCTGTTGAAATGCAGAGCCGTGTCTATTGAAATTGGGTAAAAATAAATTTTAAAGATTAATATATGTGATAAATAATAATTAGGTTCTAATTAAGTGTTTTTTTTTTTAATAATCCCAAGGGAAGCACTGCTTTCCTTGCTTCCATGGACCGACCGCCCCTGATTTGTTTATGTATCTTTTGTTTAAGACTTAAAAATATGTTCCGCTATTGATATATTCTAAAAAATATCGATTTCTTTTCCAAATACCGAGCTTATAATTGATTTTTTTGAAAAATTGGAGAGGAACGAAGTCGACGATTTTATCTGAAAAATTTTCTGAAGGCGCTGTTTTTAAAATTACGCTTGGCTTGTGTGCTCTACGTCTGAGTAATTTCTTTGTCTTATATTTTATTTATATACACGGTACGATAGTTATTTTCTCTGATATCAAGAAATACAGAACAGGTCATATTTTTCATTTCTTAAATATTAAGTTAAATAGCAATTTATTATTAAAATAAATGTTTTTCTTGAACATCCTGATAAAAATGTAACAAAGTTTATGAGTAGGCCATGCAAATTTAGCCATTTATTAAAGTTTGTTTTAATTTTTTGTTTTAATAAATTCTTCATAAATTATTAAAAAAAAAAAATTAGTGACATTCCACCAATGTGACTATTTTGAAACGTCAAAAATTACTTTTATTACAAACTTTACCACACATCGAGTTTTTTTGAATCGTCAAAATATGACTTTCTTGAAACGTCAAAAAATGTGATTTTTCGAAACGTCAAAAATTACTTTTATTATAAACTCCACCACACGTGGAGTTTTACTACGGTGAGGAAGTTCTGATCCCCAAATAATTGGCAGCGGTTTTTAATTTCTACGTATGTAACTACTTCATCTATTTTTGCTATACTTGACGTCACTGAGCATACTTTTTACTGATTCCTTCTTTATTGAACATTTACGTAAACGAAGTTCTGCTTTTCTAAAATAATCTGATGCGGTTGACTTCTATCAGGATAAATTTCTTCATATATTTGCATTGTATTTAAAGAATTTCAATCACATTTTGCGAAGACAAACAACATAGCAACTTTTTCATCAAATGAATAAGTGTGTGCGTTTGTGTGCGTGCGTGTGTGTGTGTGCGTGCGTGTGTGTGCGTGCGTGTATGTGTGTGCGTGTGTGTGTGTGTCGGGTGTGCGTGCGTGCGGGTGTGCGTGCGTGCGGGTGTGCGCGTGTGTGTGTTTGTGTGTGTTTGTGTGTAGATGTGTGTGTGTGTTTGTGTGTGTGTGTTTGTGTGTGGATGTGTTTATGTGTGTGTGTGTGTGTGTATGTGTGTGTGTGTGTGTGTATGTGTGTATCCGCGATAACTGAAAACATACTAATGGGAGACTTCTCAAATTTGGCAGTTAAGATTTTCATTAACATTTTAGGTGACACATTAAATTTGGTGAATATGGTACCACCAGAAGAGACATAATGAATGAAAGAAGAAAAAAAGGTACAATTTCGGGAAAAAGACTTAAAAAAATTTATTGTATTTCTGGACGAATCTCGACGAATTATAATGAAAAAAATATAACTATGAAAGAAAATCTGTCCGCATGTCTGTAGTATCGCGATAGCAGCCACAGTTTTTGAGATAAAGCTATATTTCAAATTTGGTATACTTGTTCTAAATTCCAAAGACAATGAAAAATTCGATGATGAGCAAAATTGGCCGGCTGAAAGGGGGTCTATATCAAGCCAATAAAATATATTTTCCAGGTACTTAAATATAGCTGATGTAAACTGAAATATTTTACACATTTGGCCTCATAAAATGGAGTTAGGATAAATTTAACAGTTTGACATTTGAAAGGTCTAATTTAGTTACAAAAATGTCAATGTCAGTAAGAAGAAGTTATTAAAATATATGACATGAATTATTATTGACAGTATCGAAGGACACTGATAATTAATTATTAAAAAATTGTAATGATACATTTCAATGTACGCTATTAAAATTTAATTGAGGTAAGTAAAGAATTAAATAGAATGAATTTTTTAGATCAGAATGATATACTCGTATACTGGTATAAGAAAGTTATGTGCTGGCCACATCAGATATTTTAAGACTGAAAATGACTTAGTATACTCACTGACACCAACGACTGACAGCATGTAGTCATTAACAGTTTATACTTTCAGGGCCTACTGCTTATGACAGTTGTCACATTTATATCGGGGTTTTCAAAAAGCCACATGTTAATTTTAATCAGTTGCTAATGAATTAATGCAAAACTATGACTTGTGTGCCATGTTCTAATTTATGAGGACACAAATTTAATGGAACTGAATTTGCATGGCCTACGCATGAAGTTTGTTACATTTTTATCAGGATGTTCAACAAAATATATTTATTTTTATAATAAATTACTATTTAAATTATTTGAGAAATGAAAAATATGACTTGTTTGGTGTTTTTGAAATCATAGGGGAAAACTCTATCGTACCGTGTAAATAAAATAAATAAAATGTAGAACAAAAATTACCCACATGTATACCAGACAAACCGGAAGTGCGAATTTAAAAATGGGCACTGTAATATAGAAAATCTCGGTAGCCGTGACATTGAGTCTTAAAAAAAACCAAAAAGTGCGTATCTAAATTATCCAACTTTTTTCCTTTGTCAGATTTTTGCATCGTACCTATTTTTTTACGCTTTACGCAGATGTAACGAATTTCGTGAGTAAGTTGGGTAGATATCCTGTGTCTTTATTGAATTAATCCAATAAATATCTAAAGGGATAATATAGTATTTTCTCTTCTATATAACAACAGTTGTCATATGGTAGTAAACGACACGGAAGCTAAAAATTACCCCAAGATAGGTATTTTACACTCTGCAGTTAGAATTTTTAATTGCGTTATTATAAAATATCAGCTTGTTTTTAATTAAATTTTTATGTTAACAATGGCATATTAAAAGTAAATGCAGTACTAACGTGGTTTTTTTAATAAAAATATTTATAGATATGGCGTCGAGTAATTATTAGTTTTTAACAATATTTAAGCATTTATTTTTTATCATTTTATGGGTTACTTCGTAGTACCAATTAATTTTAATGAAGACTTTTTGTTGTGTCTGATGTAATGATGTTTTGATGAGAGGAAGGCGCGATATATTTTCATTAGGTATTCTTGAGGAATTAATATGATTTTTATAAATTATTTTATTTTTTACTGCATATATAAAATGTTTTGAATGACAATAAAACTACAAATTAATTTTACTAATAATAACTAGAGCTGTCCGAGGTCACCTGGCCGCCAGAGCCGTCATATGACTCATATGTTTACATCATATCATAATACTTGAATAAGTATATTAAATGGAAATAAATTTTAACAATAATGTTACATTTTATAAAAATTTGTGTAAAACTCACCCTTTTAAACAGATTTATGAAGTAGTTTGGTTGTCGTCATCACAAAGTGGGGAAGATCTATAGTATAATAGCATCAGGTATGTTTCTACAGCTGTCTCTGTCAGCGATGTTCGCTTTGGTGAAAAAATATGTTTGTATTTTGAAAATGACCGTTCGACATCTACGGATGTAATACAGGCTAAGTAAAACAATCTGTGAATTCACTTAACGAAGTTGTAGATTCACCATCACAAATTTGTCTTAATTTGCTAAAATCAGGATCTTTCTGTAATACACTCTCGAATTTTTCACTAACGCGATTATTTTTTGCGACATTTGTAGCCTGTAGCTGTGTTTTTACGTCGTCCACTATTTGCAGCGATTCCACTAACGACAACGAACTATTTTGCAATTTTTCTATTGCGTCGTGTAGTCCCCTATAATTGTTATTAATACTTTTTAAATCTGTTTCAAGGGAAACGCCTTGAAAGCTTGTCTGGCTTTCCCTAATAGCTGCAGCCTCGTTAGGGTTGAACTGTAGTATCACAGCTTTTATTTGTTGAAAATATTCAGCATAATAAAAAGCCGTGGAAATGTTGGTTTAAGAGGGTCCAGTACACGTACTATAATATTTAAAATAGAATTTTTTTTACAATCTGTCGTCTCGTCAATATATAACCAGAGCCGTGTATTTTTTAATCCACATTTAATCCTATTTACAATGTCTTCACGAACAGCATGTACGACTTGGTAAGTTCACCTGGGGATTGTATTTATTCCAAAACTCCCGAAATGGTTGTTTATCCAGTATGTGTAGCGGAATATTACAAGCTATTAACATTAACAATAAATCAAACATAAACTGAGTTGTCAAAGGCATGCCATTTTTTTATTTTGATGTTGCACGGTATTGATATGACGACGACAATCTGTTTTGTGCCAGCACATTAAGTCTTGATTGCAAACTTTACAAATTATTTTGCATAAATTTATTCATTGTGTCCGCGTACGGTCGTTTTTTACTCTTTGGCGCGTTTGACATTATGTATAATTTATAGGTACAACCTCACGCATTAACCTTTCAAATAAAACTGCAGCGTAAATCACTTCTAAATCGGCACGTGTGACGACAGCGCAAGACCGTGGCTGTACTCCAGGCACATCGGACAGCTCTAATAATAACTGTTATACAGGGTGGGGCAAAAGTGCGCCCGACTTCGATATGTCGAGTTCTGTGATAACTAGAAAGTTTATTTAAAACCATAAATAAACTAGACAAAAAAAGTCTATAACCGGAAATTATTTGAATATACAGGGTATACAGCCAAGACGTTTCTACAGGGTCAACTAAATTTTTTTTAAATGGAATGCCATGTATATCAGAACATTTTTTTAAACCTCTTTGTGGTCTCATTCCACTCCTTTGTTATTATTGACTATCTCCCAACCACTTGGATGTAATGATTTTTTTTTTGTTGAAATTATGCAATTTACACGTGTATATAAAAAAATCACTAGTCACAATTTGTCGATTTAAAAAAATATATGTTAGTACCAGTTATGAGACATCTGTGTGATGACATTTAGCCATTTTCACTTGCTAAAAGTATACAGCGTGGCCAAAAATTATTTTTAAATTTACAACTATTTGAACCGAATTTTCTCAATTCTTTCAAATGTATATTTTTGGACAATGTGATGTAGAATTGAAGAATTAAGATTTTTTGTACGTACATTCCTTTGGCTATTTTTAACCATTTTCGATTTATTGAACAGTAACTGGAAAATTCAGCAATTTTTAATTTTTAAAAATATACTTATATTTTTTTGTAATTCAAAAGAAGATATTATAAAAACTGCTCCACACATTGCCCATTTTGATTAACATATAATTCTATCCGTCTTTGGAATGAGGTTTCTACTGTTCATAAAATTACCGGAGTGATACTTCTAAAAGCATTTATTATCCTTTCCTTCAAATTTTGGATTGTTGTTGGCGTGATGTCTTCATAGACATCATGTAACACGCTTATTATAATAATTTCCTTCTAAATTATTTGAAAAAACCCTCATTGCGGGACATAATTTACCATATATTCCTAATGATCCATTAGGACTTAAAACGAGTGCAATAGTAATGGCAATTAGAGAACAAAGATTAACAGTAATTGTAATTTTGAAGCAAACTGTTCATTCGAAAACCATTTCCGACAAAGTAGTAATGTAATAAATGTAATGCTTTGCAGTTATGTTTAATGTCATTTCAACATCGCATCTTATAAGTACATGTAATCATTCTACAAATCATTACAACTGACTTTTCCTAAATAGTAACACCTGAATGAATTTCTTCTTAAAACATCTCCCGAAGAAGGACATAACATTGTTTTTCTGTATTTGATTGTTGTAAGTCGACCGTCACAAACTAGTCAGTGTGGTGCAGACTTTGCTCAATTAAATGATAAAAACAAAAATTAAATTAGGAATGAACATGTTACCTGTCTAATATTTTTATAAAAACTGGTAAAATTTTATTCAACAATATGCCATAAAAAAGTGTTGTTCATTTAGATAAGTATTATACAAGGTGGCGCAAAATATATCGCCCTATTTTAAAGTATCAACAGTTCTATGTAAGTATTTATGAATATGAGCGAGCATAGATCTGCATTAACAATACTCGTGTTTCGATACGAAAAGTTAAGCAACGGTAGTCGCAGTTAGTAGTTTTATGATAACTCGACGACCGCGTTTGTTTCTAGCAGATTGTACGCGGAGCTATGCCATCTTAGGCGAGGGTTGTATAGGTGATATACCATCCTTGGGAAGGGATGTAAAGTAGTTGATCCCTTGTCTATTAGATGTTAGGCAAGGAATGAGTCCTTCTCTTTGAGAGAGAGAAGAGGTTCGGCAAAATTTCTAAGTTGGGGGTAGTTCGTATGCTGGCGTCGGTGATTGGCCCTAGTAGCGGAAATACGCCGACGTTAAATAAATTTATAAAAAAATAAAAAAAATCTATGGATATTGTACAGATGCAACCACGAAGAGGCAAACACGGCTATTAGTATGCGCAAGTTACGCTTGACCGTTAGCAGCGGAGGGATATCTACAGTCGTGAATTGGTGTACGTGGTTCAGCATAGGTGATGCGATACTGCAGCCTAGCCACATACCTTCTCTGGGTATGTGAGGCTAGCTGGCTATTGCAGTCAAGTGGTTGGGTTATTCTCGGATGTGTAATACACCGTCGGACAATATTCAAGGGATAAAAGTAAATTGCGCATACTAATGACCTTGTTTGCACCCTTGTAGTTTTATCTGTACAAACAAATATATGTGTCAAATTCCACGCTTCACATTTTCTACAAAAAAGATGTTTCGACAGACGAGCTAAACAACGTGAAATACCGATGTTAAAAATGTAGCGCTATAATCCTCAAGAACGCGGCATATTATGGGCTGTTTTTGTAACATATTTTGTCGGTGACAAAACTTTCGTAATCGTTCTGCAACTTTCCGCACAAATAATTCGACGCCTAGCAAACCAACTTGAAAAGACTGGGACGATACGAGATATGGTGAGCCATGGCAGGCCTCGAACAAGCCGTTCGAATGAATTATTCAAATTAATCACTAGCCGTATTTATTTTGGTTTCTAAGTTACAACACAAACATATTTTTTTCTTCCATCTTTGAAAGGGTGTAACTTCTTTAATATATATTATTGACTAAATATTTATAAGAGATTTTGTTTTATATTGAGTTTATCTAATAACTATAACAGTTTGGTTACATAATTTTTGGAACGCCCTGTATAATTCACATATTCATGAAAATCTTAATTTTTTAATAATTCCTGTGTTATCTGAAATGTTTTGCTTATTACATAAAAACACCACGTAAATTAAGACAACCCCCCAAATTTAAACCCGGAACTGCACGGACGGAAGTTATACAGATGAAAAAACGTGGACACGCAACCACTTCTTTTAACTTTGTCAGGGTCGAAGTCGGGATTTGAACCAGGGAGTCGTCAGGTAGTAAAACCAGGTATGTTTGTCACTTAAAGCTCTAACCAACCCCGGTTAATTTACCCCTTTCAAAAAGATGTAATTAAATTTGCTGTCTAGTTAAATTGTTTATGAATCTGGAATAACTCTCCAGTATTCGCCAATATGTTGTTTTTATGTTATGTTGTTCGTCGTAAATAATGCTTCGCTAGTCATTTTTTGTCAGGGAATGTTATGGATTTAAACTCTGAAGAGTCGGTGGCAACCCTGGTAGTTTACATTGTGTTCATACTAATTTTTTACATCTGGTTTTTATGGTTTACCTTGCATTTAATTTACCTAGTGGTATCAATTTTTGCAACGCCACTGTGCCATTCTGGAAAGAGTGAAGACTCTGACATAAACTGTGCTATTCAAGCGGGTGGAGATCGTTGAACCGCATAGCTTAGTCGATATATACCTAGACTAGACTAAAAATCCAATAACATATCAATCTAATATTTTACACCATGCGATGTGCAAACTGATTTATTGAACTTACCAATTTAGAAAATAAATAGTAAATTAATGATAAAATACATAAGTATTGCTGCTATTTGTGATATTTATTTAGTTACATTAGTGGCCGTGCATAAATTGGACTCATCGGAAGTTTGTATACTTATTCTACTCAAAATTCACCACTGAACGATGGGCGCAACACCCTCGACCTTAAGGGACTCAAGGGACTATTTTGAGGTTTAAGCGTATTACTATTACTGTTAATTTTTTATTTACTTATTTATTTATTTATACACCATCTAACAGTATAAAGACCATTTACAAGATGGGAAAATACATTTGGTACAAAAAGAAAAATTGAAAATAACAAATTATATACATAATATATACATACTATAATACACACTACAGATAAATATACATATAAAAAGATAATAACTGTAACTGTGTTATATAAAGTCTCCTATTTTTTAAAAATATCAGTGTCATTTTCACTGTTATTGTAGTTAGAACATGTTATAAATAGGTGACATTAGTCCGAGCTCTAGGTAGATAAAAAGTGTGTTTATATCACGAATTTACTCTTGGAACATGAAAATTTAATCTATGAAGTATCTCGCTACAATCTGTTTCATGATGGATGATGATTTTCTTTAAGAAATTTATGGCAAAGTTGTTACGTCTATCACTTAAGTTGCTCATAAAGAACATATCAAGCAGATCACTTTGTGGGAAACCAGTAGGTGGATATACTCCATGAGATTTAATAAAGATATTTAAGAAAATGGCGTTGCACATTTTCTAATTTATTAATATGAATATTATAGCTTGGTTTCCATACAAGAGATGCATACTCTAGCTTAGACCGCAAACATGAAGTACAATAAAATTGCAATATTTGAGAAATCACTGCCATTGCGTATAATAAAACCTAAAGTCTTATTTACGTCACCTATTAACGTATCAAAATGATGAACAAAGGTTAGATTTCTGTCCAAACTTACCCCCAGGTCTCTAATGGAAGGTCGAGTTAACAGTTCGTCATTAAGTGTACATTCGAATGTATAAACAGAATCTTTAGTGGAAAGTGTCATTACATCACATTTTTGCACATTTAATATGAGACAGTTCTAGAAACACCAGAAGTTAAGTTTGAAGATGTTGTTTTGTGATGTAATACAATCATTTAAGTTAGAAATTCTATGTAGGAGTTTTATGTCATCCGCATACATTAAAAAATAGACATTTGGCATATTGCATATGTCATTTACGAACATATTAAAAAGCAGTGGCCCAAAAACAGATCCATGAGGAACACCTGAAGATGAGACATAATCAGAAGACTTGAACCCATTGTGCATGACATATTGTACTCTATTAGTTAAGTAAGATTCAAAGAAAACTCAGTTGATCAGAAATACCAAAGGTAGAAAGTTTTCTAGTAAGTGTATTATGATTAAGCCTATCGAAAGCTTTCGTGAAATCAGAGTATATTACATCTGTTTAAACCTGCATCTCAATGGATTCAGAGATGTATTGCGTGACGCATATTAAATTAGTAGTTTTAGAGCGGCTTTTCATAAACCCATGTTGCAGAATGGAAATATTATTTTTAACATGCGGATATATAAATTTATGCAGTAATATCTCAAAAGCTTTGCCAAAATTAAAAATGATTGTTAATGGTCGAAAATTGATTATATCATTTTTATTGCCCTTTTTGTATACTGGGCATACTTTGAAGTATTTCCAAATATTAGGAAAGCAAGAGCATTTAACATAAAAATTAAATAGAATCATAAGGGAATGGGCAAATATAGCGACACAATCTCTCAATAAAAATGCTGGAATACCGTCAGGTCCCATAGTTAGTTTAGGTTTTATTTTTTTAATGCCATTAATACTTCATTTTGCGAGAAGGACTACTAGTTTCTAAACCATATTCATCTACGGAAATGTTTTCTGATTCTGCAACAGAATACGATTGTTTAAAGAAATCTGTATAGGTGTTTACGATATTTTTTGGATCGTCCAAATGCCCACCATTATAACACATATCTTTAGGGATATTAGTCACCCTTTTTTTGCTACTTACATGAGCCCAAAACTTAGTAGGATCGTTAATAGTATTATTTTCAGCCTGATTTATATAATTTTTTGTAGGCAGTTTTTATGTAAAATTTAATTTTTGACCTGTCTCGTAAATTCAAATATTATATCCGATTCATTTGTCAAGCTTTGCATATTTTTCTTTATTTCTTATGTCTCTAATAATTTCAACATGGTGCAAATTTCCTGTTATTCCTTAATATTGTAAATTTAGGTACGCAAGCTGTAAAAATTTGCGATAATTTATCGTAAAAATGTTGGCAAGCAGAATTAATCTCCTTCTGATCATTTAAGAAAGACCAATCAACTTCAAGTAATTCCTGATATAATAAAGGGAAATTGGCTTTTCGAAAATTAAACGAATTTGTGTAATTAACTAGGAAATTTTTATTATTGTTCTTTGCTCTCAAATTTAGTGAAATTGCAAGACTGGGATGACGGCTGTCGTCTTTTAATAGTACGACTAAGGCTTCCTCGACTGTACAGTCGGTGTTACTTAAAAGTGATATGTTACAAACTTGTTACAATGGAATAGAATTGAAGACGATAAAATAACCAAAAATGTGGTCTACTGCTTTTGAGAAACAAGGAAAATGAGTTTGTACAAAACAGCAGAGAATTACAGTAAGTAAAAGTACACCTTGACAGTTGAAGGGGTGGATGGGAAAGGTGTTAATTATCAAATTGCTAATTTGTCAAAAAAAACGTTTTTACCAACTTTTATCCATCAAAGTCACGGAGTTATGTTGTTTCTTAGCATCTAGTTATAGAAACGCAACGAAACATTGATGATAAGTTGTAACATCACAATACCTTTATCGAATAGGATACTCCAATTTTTGAAACAATGTCAGTTAACACCTTTACCCTTCCACCTCTTCAGTTGTCTATTGATTGTTTTTTTCCACGTTTCTTGTTAAAGGTTATTCTAAGGAGAAATTTACGAGAACTTTATGGAAAGATTCTTCATCCGGAACAGTTTTTATTTAAAACAGTTTTGAATCGATGCAAAACTATTTTTAGACCTTCATAAAAGTTTCTCTTCTGGTGCTCCGCTTTCACTTAATTTCAATCGGATTATACTTTGGACCTCCCAGATATTATGGCCAACATTTTAGAGTTCCACGTTGGGCCGTGTTGAAGAAAGACATGTCACGCACAGATGTTTAGACACAGGGACTACATGCCGAACCTAACAAATTTTCAATACGTCCATTTCCATCATAATTTGGAATTAATTTTTTTCTGTCTACAGATAATTTCTATCTAATATCTATCCTAAAAGTAGATGAAAAAGTAAAATCAATATTTTGTTTTATAACCAAATACAATAAAATATTTATTTTCTGATTATAAGAAAAGTATACAGAAATCTACAAAGCTGGTATAACAATACTTTTGAGCGCATAAATTAATGGAACCGCACGTTAATATCCTTGCGCCTCGAATGATGAGGGGTCAATCAGGACTATTGGTTTCAACCCCCATACATCGCTCTTGACCAGACTAAGCCTCGTGAGAGAGTAGCTCTACTCCTTCGTCAATTGTATCCTCAAGTGCAAACAGCTGTGCGATCGATCCTGGCTGATAGACACTGAGGGCTGGGTCAATCCTTTTGCACCTAAGAACCAAAGCTTAAGTAAGCAACTTTACTGAAAATTTGTTACAATGCTGATTATTAGTTGAAGTTTTCAAGCTTCTGTTATCAAAAACATCACTACTAGTAAAACGAAAATACAGAAAACTGAGAGTATTTCATATAATAAAATTATTGTATTTTTTAGGTTTGGCACAAATCAACTTATTATTAGTTATAATAGAAAAAGGTATAAACAAAAAGCTAAATTAATGTCATTTACTGATTTCTATGAATACATAAATACAATGTTAACTATTCTAGGGCATGTATATAAACTCACTATGCTCAGTTCCAAAAAAAGTGACTCACTTGATTTTTCATATAATTTTAGTTTTTAATTTGTTTTTATTAGTTTAGAGTGAAATCAAAAATAATAACGCTGAAAATTTGCTAATTATTATTTACTAACTTTTACAAAACTTATCACATATGTAACATATATCTTTTTAAACAATTATTTTCCCGGTTATTTGCCAAAACGCTGAAACTTGGATTACAAAAAAAGATAATATACACATTATGTTCAGTGTGACTGACTCAATAATGTAATTTTTAATTTCAACTATTCTATTCAGTAAAACCAAAAATAAATGAAACAAAAGTACTTACCAGTTGAACAATCACTTTAACATTTTAAAGCATCCACCAATACGTGTTTCTGCTTTTAGCGTTATCAAGATGGCTCATTGAAAGAATTCAAAGCAACTAAACTTGGTAAACCCTATTTTTTATTTCACTCTATATTTTAAACTTTTACCAAGAAGAGGATACCTAATTTGTTTTTATTAGTTTGTTTGCCATCTCCGAAAAACTATATGACAGACAATAAGTATAAGAAATAGAAATTGAATAAACAAATAAAGAAACTGGGGAATGAATAAACAGTAACAAACTTAAACAGTAGATGCCCACAAAATCAAGAGTAAGCATTGGAATGTTTAGTATCTTGTATTGCAACCTGTAACAGTTCTCAGAGGTTCCAATCTGCGTGGCAGACTAGAAACTAAATTTCTGATTCTCTGCTGTGGTTTGTTATTCCACTCTTGTACCAAAATATTAGCCATTTTTGCAAGGATCTCAGGAAACCTTTCACGAGATTCATATCGAAACTTCTAGCTGGTCATTCCAGTGTTGCGGTACCTGCATTTTCCAAGAAAGTTCGCACTACTACTGCTGCATGCATTATCACGCATTAGGATAAAATTATCACCAATTAACGGAGCGAAAGGTAATACGTACTGCCGTAAAATGAGTTCTGCATAAAGTTGTACCGTCAACGACATCGAAATGTCACCTCACATATAACTGATCCAGCATGAAAACTGTCACACTCTAGTATTAAATTTGTTTACCACTCACCAGCCCTTCTCCATATCCTTTTCCGTCCATCTACCATGTTGAGGGAAAGCCTTCATTCATCAGTGACTAAGACATTGGACCAATCTTGAGTATTCCAATATTTCCAACATTTCGACGAGCACCGCGATGTAGAGCCAATAATTTAGGACCTTTTGAAAATTTACCTCTTCGAGCCGTCTGCAGATTTTTTATTTACTGACTGCGACATTCCAAATTTGGCGAGGATCTTGTTTCACTCTAACAGCTGTATCCGATATCGATTTCGTAAAATTGGTAATCTAATGAATCGATCATCTATGCGGGATGTTTTTCACGGACGACCAGAACTCACCTTGCGACTGATGATTTTCCTTTGCCCATACCTACGAATCTCACTTCGACCTGTTGCTTCACAAACTCCCACTGCACGAGAAGCATTTTGTTTAATTCTCTCGTCACTTACTAAAGCGACTAATCTGACTATTTGCTCTGGAGTAATACGGGCGTTGGGCATTTTCTGTATATTGGTACACCAAATCGATTTTTGAACTAAGATTATTAGATTCCACTATTAACAAGTCAACTGCAGCAAAATTGTTTTCCAGGCCAACTGCGATCTCCGTAGATATCATTTTTCAATAATAATTAAAGGCGGAAAAACAAGGTTTACTTAAAAATGTTGTATCTCGGAGAGTATCAGAGATAGAATAGTGAGCAAAAAAAAATATTTGTAAGAAATTGGGTTTCCAATAAGGGGTAAATGCTTTCTTCTAATTGCACGTATTGCTCACAGTGTTTTAAAAACTTGTGAAAAAAGTTAGCTATAAATTTCTCCAATAATTTCCATTTCATTTAGAAAAACTTCCATTCCTTCCAGTCTCGCTCATAGAGAATAAATTTACCTACAAACATAAAAAAATCATTTATGTTATTCCACCTGAAAATTAAAATACTTCAAAATTATCTAAAACATCAAGTGCATTATTATTTTTTTTTTTTGGAACAGAGTGTAGTTAAGTAGTAAAATTTCTATTTTTTACTCATTTGTTTCTAATCAATTTCTATTTCTCTTCTTGGAATATAAACTATTTACTTCATCGAAGAAACAAAAGTTGAGATTCATCGCACAATAATATCTACAACAACGAACAAAAAAGATAAACTCTAAGATTAAACCTGCTGGAACACTGTAAGAGGAGTGAGATTTAAGCGACTTATTGTTTACAGGTCAAAAACCTTGTGCCCATGGTTAATGCGTTTACACTTCTTATGACTGTTTATTTCTTGTTATTTGATATCTAAAAATCCATCGAAAATATTGGTCATAAATCATGGTGTAAACCATACCACCAATTTCGAGGGCAAATTAAAAACATACGCATATACCCAATAATTCAGCCATTCAACAACTTGCAATTGAAAGTACCCCTTCTCTTATTATTCTAACATTAACAAGTTTTATTTAGATAATAAATATAAAACAATTACCACAAATTAACTTACTAGTTAGATCAGTATCATTTAAATGCTAACCTCTTAGACAAAATGACTTATTTGGTCTATTTCTGACATCCAATTTACTACAGTTTCTTTCCGTGGTAAATTTCATCACCAAATTTGTCAAACCAAAATTTTGACCTGATTAATTAAGTAACGGAATTTTGACAATAAATGTTGGTTGGGTGTAACTAAATAACCATCAAACTAAATATAAACCTCCACTGAGAAGTTCTAGTTCTGTCTCCTTTAGTACAAGTGAACCATTTTATTAGTGATACTGACAAATTCCATTTGTATGCGTCTGTTCTTCCATTAAAGTCACAATATTCCATAAATATCTACCATCATCTGGTATTGCATTTTATTAAATATACAGGGTTGGGCAAAAGTGCATCCGACTTCGATATATCTAGTTCTATGATAGCTAGAAACTTGATTTAAAAACATAAATAAATTTGAGAAAAAAGTCTACAACCGGAAATTATTTTCGAATATACAGGGTGAGCCAAGTCGATTTTACAGGGTCAACTAACATTTTTTTAAATGGAATGTCATGTATATCAGAAAATTTTTTTAAACCTCTTCGTGGCCTCCTTCCATTCCTGTATTATTATTGACTCTCTCCCAACCACTTGGATGTAATGATCGTTTTTTGTTGAAATTATGCCATTTACACATATATATTAAAAAAATCACTACACTTTTTAATTTTTATTGCTAAATTTTGCAGTTATTGTTCAATAAATTGAAAATGGTCACACATAGCCATAGGAATGTATATACAAAAAATAATCAATCCTACATCACATCGTCCAAAAATATACAGGGTGTTCCATTTGAGAAAATTGAGAAAATTCAGTCCAAGACGTTGTACATTTAAAAATCCTTTTTGGCCACCCTGCATACTTTTAGGAAGTGAAAATAGCTGAGTGTCATCACCATCACACAGATGTCTCATAATTGATACTAACATATTTTTTTCTTAAAATCGATAGTTGTAATTGTAGTGATATTTTTAATATACGCGTAAATGGTATAATTCTAACAAAAAAAATCATTACATTCAAGTAGTTGAGAGAGTCAATAATAGTATACGAGTGAAAAGTGGCCACAAAGAGGTTTCAAAAAATGTTCTGATGTACATGACATTTCATTTAAAAAAATGTTACTTGACCCTGTAGAATCGTCTTGGCTCACTCTGTATATTCAAAAACAATTTCCGGTTATAGACTTTTTTGTCTAGTTTACTTATGTTTTTAAATCAAGTTTCCAGCTATAATAGAACTCGAGATATCGAAGACGGACGAACTATTGCCCCACCCTGTATAATGTTTGTCTATATTACTTGATTATTGGTACGAAGAGCTTTTGTGGAAAGTAATTGGCAAGGTGTGGAATACGTCATTATATGAAGAAGGAATTGAGCGCAGGATAAGGTTGATCCTTGTGAAACTTTAATCGTAAATAGTTTTAACTATTACAATTTACAACTAATAGATAGTTCGATATCCACAATTACAAGTTATACAATACAACTATTTATATAAAAATAAAAAAGATACAAAACAGAGATATGTTAAAGTTGATAAAAATGCCTCTAAAAATGTATTCATAGTTTTCACAGGTAGATGCATTTATGTTAGCCTTTCTTTGGTGGCGTCATGGCAGCAGAATATCACTGTTTAAAATGATCAGTATTTTGCGAACATTAATTTATTTCAAACAAAGAAGGTTTAGTGCCATATTCCCCAAAAAGAAACAATTATGCAGCTACGGACACGTGCTTCGGAGTTATTGCCCCTCATCAGCGTAGCGTAGCCAAGGAATTGGATCTACGATGGGATAGATCAGGAACAACACGTGTCCGTAGCTGCATAATTGTTTCTTTTTGGGGAATATGGCACTAAACCTTCTTTGTTTTATTTTGAACCCCAATAAATCTATCTTGTTTTATTTGTATGTGCCAGGTGGAAATGAGCAGTACACATAGAGCTCTGTGTGTTGACTGTGCTCATCGAGGCCCCAAATGTGGCACATGGGAACATGAAGACACAAATTGAGTAGTGTGTACTGTACTTTCCAGCCTTATTTTAGTTCTTGTTCCTGATCTATCCCATCGTAGATCTAATTCCTTAGCTACGCTACGCTGATGAGGGGCAATAACTCCGAAACACGTGTCCGTAGCTGCATAATTGTTTCTTATTGGGGAATATGGCACTAAACCTTCTTTGTTTTATTTTGAACCCCAATAAATCTATCTTGGATTAATTTATTTTACCATTATTGAAATAGAGGTGGCGTAAATTATATTTTGTTGCATTACTAACTTCTACATGCCAGAGTGGCTCTCCTTACCTTATTTTTAGAATCACTAAGACAACTACGAGATTAAAGAAAATATCTGCCGGTTATTTATGCATGAGATTCAGTTTAGTAAATTGTTATTTTACGATTATAGTTATTAATTAACGTAAAATCTAATTTTATATGTAGCTTCAAAACTCGTAGCATATTACCTTACAACAGAGGTTTCATTGAAGGGCGAAAATCCCTATAGAACTTAAGGAACTTGCCATAAAACAGGAAATGCGTATACGTCACGCTTAATTGGTTAATTACCTCATTGAGATACGCAATTAAAACTGTAGTTAAAAATGTAAACATCGTGTTTAACTCACTGAATGCTTTCTCTCTAGGTGTAACTAAGGATTGGTAGCTTTTATTGGGACCAACCCGATAATGTATTGTTTTAGAAATGCCGAGGACAGAAGATGTCTAGTCGTTTGTTTTAAAATCACGCTCATTTCAAATATTTGGATTTTTTTTTATTTTTCCAGTTTTCTTGTGCAAAATTATAGACCTACATTGTACTGGTGTTTTGAAAAGATTGGGAAACCGCTGTAGGTTTTTAACGTCGAACTAAGTCTATTTAACTCAAAAACTTTTTCGTTTTTAGTAGAGTGTGTGTTAAAATTAGTGTTCATGTTGTCTCTATTTCAGAAACTTGATACGTATCGAATAATCGACCTCAAGTTAGGCAAGGATAATGTGTTTTTGAGGTCGATGATTACATTGGTGGTACTGCACATAACGATTTATAAAGGGTGCTAGTCACAATACTTCTTTCTGACACTTTAAACCAGAACTTTTTTGCGGTAGAGTTTTGCACGTTGCATTTCATTACGTTTGAAGCGCAATTTAATTATTTACAAAAAATGTATACCTGTTGAAACGCGATACAACTGCCCTACACACCAGTTCGATGAAAGTTAATTGTACCTAAAGCTGTTTTTTCTCTAGTAGGTGTTTTGTGTCGAAAATGATTTTTCGAAATATTTGTATTCACGAATTACGGTATTGAGTAACATAAATAAAATAAGCAACCAAAATTTTTGTTTTATTAGTAGCAGAAAGTTAATAACAATAATGAAAAGCTGTTCGTTTCATTACAATTCACATTATCAAATTTCCAATGCTATTTTCATTTACTTCGATATATTTTCGACACTCATGAAATTTTATCGTAAACGAATGGTATTCCTTCCTGAATTTTAATGGTATTTCCAACTACTTGGATTTTTTTGGCTGCGAACTGGCCATACAAACTCGTTTTTCCACCCTATTCAACGATGTAGAAAATGTCCAATGTGGAAAATGTCCGATCAGAATATAAATATGGCATTACCCGATTATTACTATGTTTGCCCTATTTAAATAGCAACTACATGGAAGAAACTGTGCCAATCTTAATGAGTAGGTGTGTGCTCAGAGGTGTATTCTACCCGTCTATTTCTTTAACTATTAAAATAAAATATATCTAATACTTTTTAAATCAAAATCAAAATTCTTAAAAGATTGTTATATCTATAGACTATTTTAGTGCGACGTCACATATTACACATTATGCAACCCACATACTACTGTCATTATGCACCGGTTGCCTACCCATCACACTGGAACTTGATCCATAATGCAAATGTCTATATAGGCGACATTTTTTTTGGATTAAACACAGAGTACAATTTTATTTTATTTCTCCTTTGGAAGAAATATTTAAGAACTTTCAGTTACCATTTACCATGCACAAGGCATAAGAGTACTTGACTCTTATTTTTAAATTGTCTTAAAATGTTTATATAATAATAATAATAATAATAAATCGACTTTATTGCTTTAAAAAAATAAGTACACAAAATCGAGAAAATTTATTGAAAGAGAATAGATCACAAACAAATCATGTCTAGCTACAAGCTATTCATACTCAACCATGAGAGGTTGTAAATCTCTCCTCAAATGAGAAAGTAAATAAAAAAAATATATATCACTCCATACAAAATACCAAAAAAAAAAGAAAAAGAATGATTACCATATGCATTATTTATTTACCTTTCAATTCTCCTTTCTTTGACGGCCTGGTACTGAAATATATAATCAATTCATTATATTTACTGCCTACTGAAGAGGTGCAATTTATATTTATACTTAAATTTGTTAAAATTAAATAATTTAAATTCTTCTGGAAGAGAGTTGTACAGATTAATAGCATTAAATGTGAAACTTCGCCGAAACAAAGCAGTCCGATGATGTGGCATTGTGAATTTATTTTTATATCTAATATTCCTAGAATGTATGTTAGAACGCACAACAAATTTATTTTTCAAAACTGAAGAGGTGGGTGTACCTAAAACTTTATGTATAAAATTTCCCAAATGATGGATTCTCCGATTTTCCATGTTAAGCCATTTGATATCTCTAATTTTATGCGAAATGTGATCAAATTTTTTTAGTCCATAAATCAGCCGACAGCATGAGTTCTGAACCTTTTGTATTCTATTCATTAAAGTGAAAGTACAACTGAGTGTCATCAGCATATGCTTGAATTTTACACATATTTACTGCGTTTATGATGTCAGAGGTATAAATAATAAAAAGTAAAGGACCCAAAATTGATCCCTGTGGTACACCTGAAAGTATGTTAATATTGGAAGAAAGCACGTTACCAACGGAAATCCTCTGCATTCGACCATATAAATAAGAGCTGATAAGCAAATCTGAGGTGTCATCAAAACCAAAATATTTAAGTTTGGAGCAAAGAAGACTATGGTTAATAGTATCAAAAGCCTTAGAAAAATCTAATAGCACCAGCACACTAACCAATCCTTCGTCCTGAGCCTTAATTAAATCATCAGTAACGGTGGATAAAGCTGTAGCCGTACTATATCCTTTCCTAAAACCACATTGAGAATCAGGTAAGAGATTATTAGAAATAAAATAATGAAAAATCTGATTATATAAAATTTTTTTCAAAAAATTTTGGATATAGTAGGCAAGATACTAATAATTCTAAGATCTGAAAATGAATTTGGATTACTATTTTTAGGTAAAGGTATGCCAATAGCAGTTTTCCATAAATCAGGAAAATATTTTTGCTCAATGCAACAATTAATTATATGAGTAATAAAAGGATCAATGAAAGGACTACAATACTTTAACATAGTAGACGATATATTATCAGCACCATAGGCTCCTGTTTTTATATTATTTAAAATTTCGTTGACTTCCTTTACAGATGTAAGTGTAAAGGAAAAAATATTATTTTCATTATACTTATGGTTGTTGTAAAAGTTGATTTGATCGTTGCACATATTAGAAATATTCTGAATAAAAGACGCAAAATAATTATTAATTGCATTAGGATCTGCTAGTTCATTAGGTAGAGTAAGCTGATTGTTAGAGCGAACATTGAGAGATCTAAGCGCTGCCCAGACTTTTTTAGAATTATTCTGAGAAGCTACGTATTCAAGATAACTTTTCTTTTCTCGCCTGACCATAGCTAAAGTATAATTACGTAAATTTTTATAATATATCTTATCAGTATCAGAATCAGTGCGTTTATATTTCTGAAGGGCTTTATCCCGCTCTTTCATAATTAATTTTAAATTTGGAGTTAACCAATGGGCCTTAGGCTTAGTAACTCTAACATGCCTGATTGGAGCATGTTTATCAAAAAGTGAAACTATAAAATGATTAAATAAATTAATTTTATTGTCAATATTATTTTCATGAATAATATTAAGCCAAGGGAGGTTGTATAAATCAGCCAAAAAATTATCTAAGACAAAATGTTTAAAACAGCGAAAAGTTACAAGTTTTGGTTTCATTTTTATTTTATTGACTTTTAAATCACAAAATACCATTCTATGGTCGGATATCCCATCAGTGGCAAGAGTACCGAATGAGTTAATAAGTTCACTATTAGAGATGAACACAGGATCAAGCAGTGTGCTGGAGCGATCAGTAATTCTAGTAGGCTCGTTTATAAGTTGTATAAAGTTATATGACTGAAAGCAAAGTTCTACAGGATTATACAAATTTAAAAAATTTACATTAAGATCTCCAAGGCAGACAACTTCATCAACTGCAGGACAAACCGTGGATAATATATTATCAAGATCATTGATACAAGTGTTAATGTTTGTATTAGGAGGTCTATAAAATGAGCCTATAGCTAGAGTAAAAGATCGTAATTTAATTTTAATAAATAGACATTCAAATTGGTCACTTACCGCAAAATCAAAATGTAATTCTTGAACATTATTATATGAAAGTTTGACATAAACACCAATACCACCACCTCTGCTTCTTCTATCTTTACGAAAAAATCTGTAACCAGGTATTGATATAGTTTGCGATTCCACATCATCAGAAAGCCAAGTTTCAGTAACCATAACTATATCAAAATCTTTCTCTTGTACCAAATTAGAAAAATCATTAAAACCTGTGAAAATTGACC
Source organism: Rhamnusium bicolor (assembly GCA_029963845.1). Lineage (NCBI taxonomy): Eukaryota > Metazoa > Arthropoda > Insecta > Coleoptera > Cerambycidae > Rhamnusium > Rhamnusium bicolor. Next base: position 2,337,504 of record JANEYF010003969.1, on the reverse strand, counting down.
TAATATTAATGTGTGCTATTTTCATTCTTATTAATAATTATATTCAGGTAAGCAGCAAGCAAATCATATTAATTCATTACCAATAATAAGTCATTAAATACAAAAAATATTTATGGAATATCTATAAACAATTGTGTTGCTAAGTAAAGTTAAAAAACGAAAGTACAAACTGGATACAATAATAAAAAAGAAAAGTTGTTTTTTACAAATATAAATGACAGTACCAAAACCAAGAAAAAAGACCAAAATCAAATAATTGAGCAAAAGGTAATTAAATTATGTATAAAAACACTTATGCAAATATACTCAGAAAAAAAGGGGGAAAAATATTCACAGAAACTCAGTAAGCTCCGAATAAAATTTCCAGCAAATATTCAAATAAATTAACACTATAAACTAGAAACTCGTAAAAAAAACTAATAAAAAGTAGTTGCATTATAAATGTATAATATTATAAATATCGTAGTATTAGTCCACAGAATTTTTTTTCACTTAAATGACATCGCTTTATAGATAAAATAACATTGAAAATTTCAAATATATAAATTGGCACGAAAATACAAGCTGCCATGTCACTATCTACTGTGACGTCATTCTTATAATAATTAAACAAGCGCAAGTAACGCTCGGTATCATTTTTTTTTATTTATCATATACAGTAATGAGTTCCCATCGTTAAACGTGGTGTTTGGTGTCGAACTGCAAGAGTACTAGCGTAAGTAAAGACACCACAAAAGTTGTTTATAAAACTGCCAGATGATATTAAAATGATAAAGACTAGGTTACAACTTGCCAGGAAAGACCTAAAATTATTATCGAGTAAAAGTATACTATATCTTTGTGAGGATAACTTTGATGTAAGTTTTATTTTGTCTTATACTTTCAGTAGTTTTGATCTTTGCAACTAATGTAAACAAGTGAAGTCTGTCACATATCTGTATGTTTTTAATTTTGAGGTTAGGTGAAGATTGTCTAATAAACAATATTCTAATTACCTACATTGTACACACATTTTGCTTACTTCAAGAGTGCCTGCTGTTCCTCTAGGCTTCTTTTTTTATCTTTGTTTTCCTACAATCGTTTTATTTCCAAGCCCTCCATAATTTTTCTTATGTCTTCTTTTTCTTCCTGTCGTCTTCTGTCTTGTTCTTCCTGTCGTCTTCTCTCTTGTTCTTCTTTGTCTTCCTGCCGTATTCTTTCTTGATCTTCCATAATCTTTCTTAATTCTTCCTGGCTTTCTCTTTTCTGTTCTTCCATTTGTTGCACCAAAGCTGCAAGTAAGTCTTGTGTTTGTTTCTCCGCTATGCGTCTTGTTGTTGGCATTAACTCATAACACGTAAATCAGTTCAAAATAAAGTTGACTACGCTATAATGTCCATAAAATGTATATATCACGTTTATTTTAATAATGGAATGTTCCAAAAAAAATCTCGAAACAGCACTAGAAAGTTTTATTTAGAATTTGTGTTACTTTTGTGTTGACAAAATTCACTTGTATGCACTAATTGTGCAATGGAATGTTCGAGAACTTTCATGAAATATCACTAATAAGTCTTGTTTTAAGTCTATAACACGTTCCCGTTAACACAGTTTACGTATCTACTGTGGTTTCCAAATCGAATGTTCTAGAATTGTCACTAAAAGTCACTTATAGTCTTGTTTTTAAGTCTATAATACGGTTCCGTCGACACAATGCACCTATCTTCTGTAGTTTCCAAATAGAATTTTCTAGAATTTTCCCGAAATTACACTAGTAGTCCTTTTTTTCAGTCTATAGCACGTTATTACCAGTGGCACTCGCGTATTTGCAGCTATTTATAAATCGAATGTTCTAGAAAATCAACTTTAAAGTCACTATTCAGTCCAGAAATGTCCTCCAAACACTATCCACTAGTTTAATTCTCCGTGTTACTACTAATTTATGAGAAGAACACTGTAGAACCTTTTCGAATATTCCAGAAATTTCTCTTCTAATCCACTTCCGACACCAATTTGTCACGTGTTTGCTATCCCCACAAACACCTATACTCGTAGATTCGTTGATTGAATGTCCAGGTAACACTTACTCACTTCTTTATTTACTAATTAGCAATTAACAACACAATATTAATAACTGTCTTAATTATAATCACAAATAAACACATAAGTCTCTTTCTTATTTCTTCTTTACTCGATTACTTTTCAACATTTATACATCCATTCACACGGTCTAGAGCATTCAAGAAAATTCCCGGCTGTTCGCGTACAATTCCAGTCTCATGTAACCAGTCTACACAGTCCAGTGGCGTAACAATATTATATTCCAACAATCCGAACACAACCAAAGTCATTTTATAGAAAGAAAAGATATAAACTTTGGTAACAAACTTAGTTAGCAACAAACTAATTGACATGTGCAATTTGATTTTCACAGATCGTAATTCCTATTGGTGAATACAAAATCCGTTTTTAGTATTAATTTATTAAATCAATAATAGAGTTTTTATAATGTGTTGAACATTGTACACAATCAAACATATTCTGTGTGTAAAATAGTTACTGAAAGTTCTGAAATAGTTCTTCAAAGGGAAAAATAGAAATTAAATTCTACATTGTGTTTAACCCTCGAAAATGTCGCCTTTATATATATATGTATTAAGTGTCAACTTTCAGTGTGATCTGTAGGTAACCGATATGTCATGACAGTAGTGTGTAGTTGCATAATTATGTGACGTCACAACTAATTAAGTCCATTATACATAAGAATCTTTGAGGATTACGCCCATAACATTTTTTATATTTTGAAAAGGCTAAATCGAATCTGTATTTTGTTTTAACAACGAACCATTTTAAAGAATAAATAAACTATGTTGCTTTAAAATTACCAAGATTCTTTTATTTCCTAAACATGTTACTTTGAGAACTGTGATATTTTTAAATAACTGTATATAATTTTGTAACTATCAATATATTAATAATTCCAAGTCCGTTGTCGAACTTTTGCATTCACTATCGACAATTTAATTTGTTGAGAAACAGAGTTAAAGAAGCAGTTTTATTTATGACACAAAATAATCACATTTCGTGTTGTCCAATTCAAAACAAGACGTTTCCAGACAGATAACATGCATACATATGTGATGATAACACACTGCACCAGTTCAAAACAGTGCAATTTTTTTCTTTATCTAATAATCCTCTTTAAGTGTCGGGGTTAGTCATGTGTGGGTCAAGGGCATCGACCCACACCGGAAGCAAAGTCACGACAAGACTAAGCCCCCCGACCCGTTGCCAGGCAACCCAACCCGTTGTTTGACTCAGTCTGAGTGCCACGAAGAAGTTTGGTGGGCCACGGCCCACGGCTGGCCCGGCGGTTAACACTCAAGAGGGCCTAAGCATTAAGGATGAGTTGTTCTATTCCCCAAGGACCATTCAGTGATTCCCAAGTTGAGGACGCTTGGCCGATTTTACAAAAGTTTAGCTGACGACAGATTTTTCGTAGCGTTTAGCAGGGGCGGACTGACGACCTAATGAATATATGTTTTCTGAAATATATTAACATTGCAAATTATAATTTATGTGGGTGGGATTATGTAATTGACAATCAGAGGGAAATTATTGTGTATGCAAATACACATTACTAGATGATACGTATAATAAGAATGCAAAATGATGACGTCATATTTAAAGTCTAAACTAAGTAAGTATACACCGTGTCTCAAGACTTTTTGCAAATTGGGCTTGACTAGTAAGTGCGTCATTGTGCAATAAAGTAATTTTGTACTAAATACGGAATTATGGTATATTGAAAAAACCAATAACGTGTGTTTAAGACGTGTCATGTGTTGTAATAATTTTAAAATTTCAGCCCTTTCAGTAGACTGGGAAGCTCGAATCGGGGCGAGGCTAGTTAGTGTGTTTGTTATTCACGTGCCCACCTAACTCACTGATAAAGCTGGTAGGTTGGCCTGCGTATGTATAAGATACATATTGCAGAATCTCTTGAGACACGGTGTATACACATATCACTGTTATTTATACCAGCAAATATATAAAAGCTAATCTCACAAAAGTAAACTATTTACGCTTTTCGTATTTTATTGTTTCATATGAATATGTCAGTTAATATTGAAGATTTTCACTTTATTTTTAATTATTAAGTAGGAAATTATCCACGTAAGAATTTACAAAAACTGCGATAGGGACGTCAATGGCAATTGCAATTCCGTGAAAGTCTGGGAATCAAAGATGCTTTTATAGTGTCTCAGTTTTTCTCCTAAAGTACAGAGATCAACAAAAAAAATTAATCGTTTGTTTCATAGACTGAAAAAACCTTCGACAAGGTAAAACATAAAATTTATGAAAATAATACAACAGAAAGGATTAGATAGGAACGACATTGAAATTATGAAGAATTATATTGGCAACAACTAAAACAGTGGACGTTGTGCGGGGCGGCGTCCGCCAAGGATGTACTCTTTCACCTTTATTGTTCAACCTGTATTCTTGTGTATAGGCTCTGGTATTACAGACCATACCACGAATGTAGAAGTTTTGAGGCACATGCACAGGACAGAGAGTTACCACTGAATATCAAGCAAAGAAACTTTATATTTAGGGCACCTCTTCCTTAACACCAAATATGACCTCTTGAAGCTGATAATGGAAGGGAAAATAGAAAGGCGGCGTGGTTTAGGTCAGAAGAAACACTCCTGGTTGATAATATCAGAGATTGGACAGACCTGAATGCCCATTCCTTATTCTGTGCAGCAAATGGCTGAACACGGTTTGCCATGATCGTTTCCAATCTTCCGTATCTAATCATTATCTCCATCTGGAGAGGGAACAGTAAGAAGAAGAAGTAGGTAATGAATTTTTTAGCATAACTTGAAAATAATGAGTAGTACATGTTTATGAACATTTCTAAATTAATTTTACATACATAACATGCTAAACATTTTGGATTTGTGTGAAAGAAATAAATTATACAAAAACCAATGACTTGATTAGTATGATTTTCAGAAATGTATTTATTTAATATTGAGGTTTTATAAGTCTTTATTGGTAGTGCACTTAAAAAAAGAAAGAATGTCAAGTAATATCTAATATCACATTATTATTTACAAGTATTGATCTTCATCTACTTTGTTAAATAGATAATGAGGGAAATAGAAACGTTTAAAATAAATATAAGAGATAATATACCTATATGTATCATACAAGGTTAAATAGCTTGAAATTATACGAAGATAGTTTCTTGAATTTAATACGTTTGATTGATTTTATAAATGGCTAAATAACACTGACGTAGTTTTCCACGAAACACCAAAACACCATATACTGTACTCGCCAACCAACTTGACATCATCTGGCAACTTGGTTGGCGTCGAGTGCACTATATGGTGTTTTTTTGTTTCGTGGAAAACTACGTAAGTGTTATCATCACATCAAAGGTTCCAAATCACTTTAAGAAATGGCAAAATGTAATTTCTGAACAGAAAATAATGATTCAACTGTAACTGGAATAAAATGGGACACAAACAAGCATGATAGTTGTAGAGTACAGTACACAGTAGTCAGTAACTTATTGAACATGATGATTTATTTTCGTTTTTAATGATAGGGATAGGGGACACAAAATTTAAAAATTTTCAGGGGGTTACTTCGCACGGTGACAGAAGCAGTTAAAAAAACATATTTGATCATAGAAACACATATATCTTTTCAAGTACACGTCAAAGAAAAAAATTGTTATGAGGGATTAAAGTTTTGAGGACGAAACTTAGTGCAAGACTTGAAGAATATTTCTCTTTAGTCAATATCCGATCGTAAGCATTATCGGTTTTGTAAAATACTTTTAGATATGTAGAGAAGTGGTCATACTTTTGAGGATATGCAAATGATGATTGTTTCTTTGTAACTTGAAATTCCATAGAACACAAGAATTGTATGTGTGAAAATTTGTAGTCATAGCGTTTTTCTTTTATAATTTATCAGATTTTCTCACTTACCTGGATGAATGTACTAGTAACAGTATTTGTGGGGGTTAAGGGAGGCTAGCGCTTGGCAAGTAGGCCACAAAGAGTCCCTTATTACTAGAGATTGGGAGGTATCGATAAATCCAGAGACAACTTTTACGTAGATATAATATATTGTAAACACCTACAGAAACATTCGCAATCGAGTGTCCAATAGCAATTCATATATAGATATAGGCGGATTGCATGTTTACGCCCACTGCCCCATGTTGAAAATGAATACACCAGTGACTTCGAAGTCTAATATGCAGTATTTATAAAACGTCTATGTGAATAACATGTAAACAGTGCAAAATTAAAGACAAGGGAAGTTAACGTTTTTAAAATATTTCGTTCTTTTTTTGCAAGTGTATTAGTGGGAACTATAGCAATGTTCAGGAGCCATCGGAAACGACACTAAGAAAAACATATTTATCACAGAGATGTCACAGTATTAAACAAAAAAATTATTGTAAACTGAATGACAAAAATACGTCTGGATTTGCGTGGAGGAAACAACCGATGTTTACGGTTGAAAGGTGGCAAATGATTTAGTGGCTGCATTAATATTAGTAGGATACTTTTATTCTTGTGATCGCTGGTTTAAAATACATGTGTGTGTGTTAGTGTTACATTCACCAATACTTTCTGCACTCTTTGTATCAACTTTGGATGTTACAGAACTTGCCAAAATAACCACAAGGTATATTGTGTCATATATACTTGAGTTGATGTCATTTATTTTTACTTATTACCGACCCTAATGTTTGAAAGAACTTCAACCGTTCACTATAGTGGACCCTCTTCATACCCTTTCGATCGTCTGATTAATTTTAGGATGTCGTTCAACGAAGGGAAGTTCACTTCCTCTCTCAAAAGCTCCACCAAGTTGAAGATTTCTTGCCTTCACCCGAACGCCAAAAAAATGATGAAACGTTTCTTTACTCCTCCTGCATCTTGGACAGGAGGATTTGCCCAACACGCATCAAGGACACTCGTCTTCTGATTTGTAGTGGTTCCTCCTTTATTGCCTTATCAATGGCTGATTGGACAATAAAACGATCTGCATCCCATTTTGAGGTTAATTCCAGCTCCGTCCGTCAGATATTAGATAAATTCGATGGAATCCTAGAAAAATGTATTTGGTAATACTAAGCTAAAGTGGTTGCTTATATAACATTTTTTGAATAATTAATTATACTTCCTCAAAGCAGTGCTGTTAATGGATTGCGCTAGATCTGGAACAGAAGCTAAACGATGAATGGAAAGTATAGTACAAAGTTTTTATCACCCACTTCGACTCTTTTTTTATAAATTTATCTTCACATTTCTCATTGCCAGTTCAACCCTGTGCTCTCTTATGAGTTTTTATGTTCTTGTCAGCCAATTGTCCAAATGAGAAATGAAAATTTACCTGCATTTGAAGTAAATTGAGAAAAGTTTGCGAGTAATTTTAAACAAGTGCAGTTTTTGTTACTGGCGCTCATAATCACATTTATGCGAAATCCCTGAGATATTTTTTCTGCGGCGTTTTAAAACTTCACTAATTAGAAGCTATTATTATTACATAATGAGTCTGAGAGGTTTTCGTTGGATATTTTTGCATATTTTATGTCATTGAATAAATGAAATTATCCCATAAGTTGTTTACATGATTAAAGTAGCAAGTTTAAATCATAAACATACCTAATCCATAGTTTATTTTTATTGAGCAAGTGAGCAAATGAAAATTTAATTATAGGGAACTACACCGTTTCCCGGAGCAAGCAATTTTATTTATAATTTGTTTCGGATTAAGATGGGAAAGAACTGTCGATGCTCTAGGTGCGGTTCGGACTCCACAATAAACTGTAAGGTCTCGTCTCTCTTTACACAACACAAAATCTTAGGATTTTCTGGAAGTTATGTTATTTTTTTTAGTTTTTGATATTGAATTATGAAATTTCAGTTTTCTATGTAGAAAAGGTATTCTTGTGGTACTTTGATAGAACGCACCTTTTTTGAGTAAAATGGATTTGAAAACTTCGTTGTATGCTCTAAAATGATTGTAGTGTCGGCTGTACAATAAAAATTCTAAAATTTGTCATGAGAATAATTGCAGTTCCAAAACACTAGAAACGTCAAATTTTGTTAACATTTTAACTACTAATAATAATGCCAGTGAACACATTTTCTGAAAACACATATGCTGAAAACTTTGGGCGAATGTCATAATAGCATACGGGCTGCCGTAAGACGCTACAGAAAGAAAATCCTAAGAGAAACCTACCAAATTACAACACGTTTCCTTCTACTTGAGCGATGTTTACGTGAGTATGGAACTTTAAAACCCAAAAATATTGACAGAGGATGGAAAGAACAGTAAGAAACAGTTCGAAACGAAGAAAATGTTTTAAATATTCTCGAAGAAAACTCAACAAACAGTATAATGGGACAGGTAGTTCAAACCCATACGTGCATTGTATTCGGTGGATTGGAAAATTGAAAGGAACAACAATTACATCCCTACCATTATCGCCAGGCCCAGGACATTTGATCTCAGCACTGGTCCTTACGTATGCAATTCCGTGAATGGCCTCTAGGTAGGCATAACCAAAACTCCAAGTTTTTGTCAAAAGATATTTTGAGCGATGAGTCTACCTTGTGAAGGTAGTGGAGTTTTCAATATGCATAATGAACACATTTGGGACAAAGAAAATCCTCATGCGAGAAAAGTAACTTATTATCAACATTTGTTCAAAATAAATGTCTGGGCTTTGCAACACTAGGAAATGAGTTACTAGGTTACCATATTCTTCCTAGTAATTTAAATGGAGAAACGTAACACTAGTTCTTATCAACGAGACTATTTGAACTTCTAGAAGATATTACCTTAGCGAGAAGGTGCTGACAGAATGGTAGGCCTCCTGGATAGATAGATGTTTTGCGAGACCCTTCACCTGGGTTCGCCTTACCCACTGCTAGCGGGCTAACGGGCTTCGCGGGTTAATCTCTGTTAACAGCCTACCGATTGTTAGACAAGGTGTAACAAATACAAGCGACGTGGCCTAATTTATTTAAATCTTATTTCAATTCTTTTTGGCAGCCTGTAAACACCCGGGAAACTTAGAACTAACCGAATTTTATTGAATAAATGAATTTTAAGTCGAGTGAAGCTTTAATTTTAAAACAAGTTGAATTTTCTAATATAAAACTGAGGTTCGAGAATTTATCTCAACAAACCTAGCCTCGCGAAAAAATAATTTTGAAAAATAAATTTAGTACCACGACGTTTTTGCAGTGAAGCCGTGTGGTAGAATTATCTCAACATGTCTGAAATTTTGTATTTATAGGGATTGTGTCTTCATCTGTTGCGATGTTAACATGATGTCATGTTTTGAAAGCGCGTAGTAAGAATAAAATCTACCCCGCTCGAAAGCTCCCAATACGACTCGTCTGTCGTCTATCTGAATGGTCTGCTACACGGTGCACCAAAGTCCAAGTCTCGTATAAATAAGTCTAGCGGTTAGTGAGACGCAGTGGAAACATGATTGTTGCCTGAAATTATTATTATTTTGTCTGGAACTATTTTACTTTGATATTAATTGTTATTTATTTAATTGACTTTGTAAAAATTAAATTTTAGGTGTGTGCGACGAGCATCTTTTTTAAAATTTGTATTATAGAAATACATAAATTTAGTTTTTACTATTTTATGATGGCTTTGGCCTCTGATAATTATTTGCTTCTGTCGACCATTGAAATTAAAATTTTGTGGGGATTCTCGGATTGCAATAAAATCGTTCAGACCGGTTTGTAATTATTGCTTATGAACACCTTTATGAGTTTTGGTCATTTTAATGTTTGTAAGTGCGGTGCGGCGCTTTTCGTCGCGCTTATACTACGGAGCGGTTTTTTTTAATGGAAATTAATTTTACTATTTCGGCTTTTAAAAATCGGAGAATTGAGAAAAAAAATTGCGAATTGAAGTTTTTAATATGGTTTTTTATTCTTTATGTATCTAATTTGCTAAAAAAAGTGGTGTGATATGTGATATTTTGAACCCGTGTAATTTTGGTATCCGGCATTTTTTTTAATGTTTCTAATGGCGAAGGGCGTTCTTTTTCGAGGTAATTAATTTTTTTTGTAGAATTTTGGTTCTACAGTAAAGGTGTCTGTTATCCATACAAATGCTAGACTCGATCAGTATTGCTGCGCCTTACTGATCGAATATCGGAAATTAAACGGATGACCATACATCATCTCGTAGGCCAACCTTCTAGATGAGCTTGATGACCATTTTTACTGTTTTTACCCTGTCACATATTTCCAACCATATATCCTTCATTTAGTTATGTTTCATCCAAATAACAAATATTCTTTACTACGAAACTGTTCGTTGCTTCTCCCACGAACAACTTTGTCTTTTTCGATTAATAGTGATAGTCTTGTTTTCTCAGCTAAAATCCATTTCACGCAAAGTTTTCCATAATTTCAATATACTTATTTGAGGGTCGTTTTATCCTCTTTAAGTGCACTTAGAATTTTGTTCAAGGTGGGTATTTCCCTGTTGAAATAGAGCAAATGGGCTTTTTTTATTAATAAATAAAAGATCATATCCAAGGAAAAAACTGTTGTATCGATAATTTTTTGGATGTTGTCGTCTGATTAAAATCAGTGAAAATTAGCCCTAAGTATCGTAAATATATTTACTAAAAATCTAACCACGTCGAATTATTTCCGCCATTCTCAAAACTAGAGCCTAAGGTACTTGAACTAATAATCATCACAAAATTATGGCCTTAGAAGCCTGGACTATTCATCAATATTTTTAAAAACAATTCATTTTTCTTCGTTGTACTGTTTTCTTTGCGGGTTACTAATTTATAGATACCACTAGTTTATATAAAGTCCTCAATTCGTAACTTCTGCAATAAAGCTGCTCAGTTTAGATTAAACTTGGCAATAGGTGCATAAATAATACCCAAAAAGCCGTAACATTCATCACTTACGTCTCAATCTAAAATTTCATTTTCTCTATAAAACAAGTTAAAAGATAAAACACAGACGATATAGCAGAGAATTGATGCGTCCGTTGTTCGTTCACAAGTCTGAATATGTCAAGACGCTTTGATTGATGACGATTTGGTTATGCAGTGAGTTAAGAAAATATTAATAAAGGGCGTAACGAACAGCGAGCTTACAGACCACATGTGGCACGTCTAGGCGAGAGAATTCTCATTGAGAATGCCGTCTTGCGGACAGATTAAGTGAACGACTCAAATGTGAATTGGACACGAATATTTTCCTAACCAAGCTTTAAAAGTTATTTGTTTTCATTCTACAAAAATTTATAAGAGCATGGTGAACGAAACGGGGGGAAGAAGTCGCAAAAATCTGAATTAGGTATAGCCGATGTTACTGTCAAAAACCGTAATGTGATGAACAGAGACCGCATCTCTGGTAGTCATTTAAAAAGTATCAGGGGCGAAATCAGCTCTTGTGCGAACATATCATTATTTTCATGTGTAAAAATGATATACAATGCAAAATGGCCAGTGTATTACCTTATATTTTTTTACAGTGATTTTTGTAATGTATAGAATTAGATGAACTTTGAATAAATGTATATTATTAATAATAATTATTCTAAAGGATCTGGAGTTAAATACTCAGGCGCTTGCCATTTAAGAATCCATTTGTAGTATGAAAACGATCGTTCCACGTTTACAGACTCAAAGAAGCCACATTTAAATTAGGATGATACAGTATTAAAGTATTATTATTCAAAACTATTTGAAATATTTATTCACATTGTCCGCAGTGCTTCCTGATAACTGGAAAATAAATTGGCGTAGATCGTACACAACGTCCATTGCTTCAACTAAACAAAGTTGTGATGTTGGTTGGTGCTCAAGACTGTGCATGGCTGAAGGAATTCATGAACAATTTCCATGTACATATGTAGGCCAAATTTTTATGAATAGGTGGATCCATAAATTTTCAATTGCGATGTATGCATATGATGCGGGTTTTGTCTCTCACGTATATCTGCATATTTATGTGGACTGCGACATATTATAGCTGTTTTTAATTTTGAACAGACCTTTTACGATCATGTAAAACCTACATTTAATTATACCATTACATTTTACAATATTTATTTTCATTTTATTAGTTGTACGCAAGTCCGTACCTGGATTGACTACCTGAAATGAGGTCTTTAGTGATGAATAGATCGAGGACAGAATTTGTAGTATATATTCATAATAGATATAAAGCCCCGTGCAAAGCAATACTTAATGGCTATCAAAATATTAAAAAAAACAGTCCAATAAAAAATTATTTTCTTATTTTCTGTTGGTGGTTTTTTAAAATGAAATATCTGATGTGGCCAGCATATAACTTTCATATACCACTATATACCATTCTGATCTAAAAAGTCATTCTATTTAACTCTTCACTTACCTCGATTAAATTTTAAAAACGTACCTTGAAATGGTTCATAAAAATTTTTAAATAATTAATTATCAGCGCCATTCGATACTGTCAATAATAATTCATGTCTAAATTTTAATAATTTCTTCTTATTTACATTGACATTTTTATAACTGAATTAGACATTTCAATTGTTAAACTGTTAAATTTATCCTAACCCAATTTTACAAAGTCAAATGTGTAAAAAATTTCAATTTACATCAGCTTTATTTAAGTACTTGGAAAATTTATTTTATTGGCTTGATATAGTAGACATGATTTATAATCTTTCATGAAGAATATATTTTTTTGTAAAGGCAAATACAAAAAGTTTGGATCCCGTCGACCTCCTTTCAGCTCACCGAATTTATCATTGTCTTTGGCCTTTAGAACATGTGTACCAAATTTATATCAGCGGGCCATTCTTTTTTGGGAGGAAATTTGAATTGAAATCGCTATTTACAACTTAAACGAGCAAATTATTCCAACTTTAATTTCCAAACCAGACAAATCCAGAACGACTATCAGATGAAATCAGGTATTAGCAAGATGGAGCTCTACTTTGTCATGGTATTAATGTGCGACAATATGTAATTTCATAATTAAAGTGTGCATATTCGTACGTGTTACCGGCAAAATTACCTTCATATCAGATGTTTTCTAACTCTTGTAGTTTTTCGTTCCACTTTGTCTTACCAATTCATTATTATTGAATATATCCCTTGATAGATCCTCTCATTTATCTAGGTTTTCTGTATTATTGTTTTCTTTTTTCTTTATCTAATAAAGATCAGAAAAAATAGTTTCTACAGTGGGGGATGAGGTATGGTCATCTAATTTCTGATATTCGATCATTGAAGTTAAGTAAAAATGATCTAATCCGACAATGGGATGGATGATCAATTCAATTCAAAAACAATTTATTTCACCATTGAAATTGTAGATATTTCTCTTCCGAATCCTCTTGCCCGGAGCTAACCAAACATTCACGTACCTCAAGCATCGTGGCAATTGAATGACTGGACGATGGAGAGTCCGAAGAAAGATAGAAAATAATTTAATAAAACAGTTAACGCCTGTTCTTTACGAACTTATTTAACCTTAGTGACTAACAATTTTTACTACCTAATAATTAAAATACTTAATTTTAGTATTGAGACAGAGGAAAAAGGCTCAATGAAAAAATTCTCTCTAAACAAGGCAGTAGGATGGATGACTGATAGTTAGTCTAACAGTCGGTAGGCTGTCAACAGACTAACGTGGGAAGGTCGCTATGGCCTGATGCAGGCGCAGAGTGCCTATTAGCCAAGTAAAATAATTAGCTACTACTATTACTACTACTTCTACTATGGTGGCATTTATATATTTTTTTTCGTCTAGAAAGTTAACTGTTTTTGGTCAATTTTTTGAGTGGACAACAGGGTTGCGACAATTTAACAAAACAAAAATTTTAAATTAGGTTAATTATTGTAAAGTTTGTACAAAAAAACTAATTTAGCTGCTTTTTTCGGTCCCTAAACGATTTCGAATCTTAGAATGAATCAAACCAAATGTCGAAAATATTCTCTCAACTGAGGCTGAACTAGCTGCAGCAGAAAATAGTTGCTTGATAATCGGGAATAATTTATCAATAATATCAATATTTCTTTGGAATTTCCACCAGTCCAAGGGTTTTGTGTTTTTAAGAACTTCTTCGTGAAACATAATATCGGCAAAAGGCTCAGATTTTGCCAGAAATTTAATAATCAGTGGTAGTAAACCACTTTCGGGATATAATTCATTAGCGGCTTCTAAAGCACGATTCTTTTCGCTTTCTGTTAATTTATGCTTTGTTTTCGTAGAGTCTAGAATGGAGGCTAGCAAACGATATGAGGTGATACACTGACTGTATTGGTATCTAAATGTTTCCATTTGCCTTAAGTTAATTTCAGTTTCGTCAAAATGCGACTCAAGAATTTTAAATTGTTCTACGACGTCTGATAAAATTGCATCGTTTCTTTGAAGCCTATCAAGTACAACAGATACAGGATTTAGTAGTGATAAGTAATCTTCAGCAGTTCTTTTTAAATAAATGTTTGATATTCTCTATGTAAATAATGACAATTTTTTATACCCCCATTTATCACAACTGGATTTAGATCCATAGAAAGAGCTGACTCTTTTGTGGTAACACATCAAAATATTCAGTGTATAGGAAACAAGATTCAGCAGTTGGAAATATTTTTAAGTGATCATGATACAGATGTGTTATTATTAAGCGAACACTGGCAATCGGATGACGAAATGGACTTAATCAGCCTCCAAGATTTTAATTTATGTGCGTCATATTGTCGACCTAAACAAAAACATGGTGGTGTGGCAATTTTTTGCAAAAATAGTATGAAAATTAAGCGTATACCTCACTGTGATGAGTTGTCTTTGGTTAATATTTTTGAGTGTTGTGGTGTTGAAATTAACGGATATAATATTGTTGTAATAGTTGTATACCACCCTCCAAATGGTGATGTCAATATATTTCTTGAACAGTTTGGTAAACTGTTAGATATGTTCTTACATAGTAATAAGTTTTTAATAATAGGTGGTGATTTTAATATTGATTTTAATGCAAATAATCCTGCCCTACGTGAACTCTTAAATGTCCTAAACTGCAACAATATGTGTTTGACCATTCGCGAGCCAACTCGTGTTACTTCTACATCTAGTAAATGTATTGACAATATTATAGTTAATGATAAAGAAGTAATCTCTGAAGCAAATATAATTAAAAATAATTTGTCAGATCATTTTGCCCAGTATATTAAATTTTCTTTAAATAAAGTGGTTGAGAATGATATTCACTATAAACGTTTTTTTAATGACAACAACATAGCAAACTTTTGTACATGTTTAAAAAATTCAAGCTGGGATGATGTTTGGGCCACTCACGACTGTAACAATGCTTTTAATTCTTTCATGGACACTGTTTCACATTATTTTGAAATTTGCTTTCCTGTATCTAAAATTAATAATAAAATTAATAATAAAAAAATGAATAATACACAAGCATGCATAAAAAACCCTGAAATAATCGCTGCTAGAAGTAGAGTACAACTTTTTGCTGACCTTAGTAGGAAATATGAACAATTTAAAGAACAATTTAAAATTGTGAATAATGAATATCGGCAATTATTATCAGCAACTTATATAAAACAAAATGATCAGCTAATATCAAAAGCTAAAAACAAAAGTAAAGCCATGTGGGATGTAATAAATAACAGTTTAGGTAAATCTAAAAAAAGTAACATACATATCGAAATAGATGATAATGGCAAAATTCTGAATTCGGCTGAGTGTGCTGAGGTTTTCAATGATTTTTTTATATCTGCCTCTAAAAATTTAACCACAAATCTGTCAAAAGATATAGATCATCAGTTTCTAGGATCATGTGTAAAGCCCTCTAAGAATTCATTATTTCTTAGAGCCCTAACAGAGGAGGATGTTCTAGAACTAATAAAAAAGTTAAAAAACTCAAATTCTTCTGGAGTTGATGAGATCTCTAACACTCTGTTAAAAATTATTGGTGTCTATATAGTTCAACCTCTCACATATATAATCAATCTTTCGCTAGAACAAGGCATATATCCAGAAAAACTAAAAATATCAAATGTAATACCTCTTTTCAAAAAGGGTGACCCAAACTTAGTTATCAACTATAGAGGAATCAGTCTATCTCCTAGTGTATCAAAAATTTTTGAATCTGCAATTAACATACAGCTTGTAAATTTTCTTACAATTAATAAGATGCTCTCCCAAAATCAACATGGGTTTACAAAACAAAAAAGTATAGACTCAGCACTTAGCGAATTTGTAAATGGAATAGTAAGTACACTAGATAAATCAGAAATTGCTATCGGGTTCTTTGTAGATTTCTCTAAAGCATTTGACTGTGTTGATCATGCTATGCTATTAACGAAATTAGAAAAATATGGAGTTAGGGGTATTGCTCTTAAATGGTTTAATTCATATTTATCAAATCGCCTTCAACAGGTGAAAATTAAAGAATCATTTTCCAGTCTAGTTATTGTCAATACAGGAGTTCCTCAAGGATCAATTTTGGGTCCAACATTGTTCGTCATTTTCATTAATGATATGTTGAAATATTTAGAGCATCCATTGTGTTCAATAGTATCATACGCAGATGATACTAATATTTTAATAAAGTGTAAAAATCTGTTTGATGCGGAGAATTGTGCAATCTTAACGTATGCAAAAATCAACAATTGGGTTGAAAAAAACAAATTATGTGTTAACCACGAAAAAACAGCACTCATAGTTTTTAGAACGTCACAATCTAATCTTAATGTGAGTGACGGGATAGTGTTGGATGGCCAAACAAATATTAATTACTCAGTAAATACGAAACTGTTGGGATTAAGGATAGATTGTCACCTTAAATGGTCTAGCCACATTCAAGATGTATGCACTAAATTGTCAAAGGTATGTTATGCGTTAGCTTTGACATCTAAACAGTGTAGTTCAACCGTTATAAGGCAATTATATTTCGCTTCATTTCATTCTGGTATCAAGTACGCAATAGTACATTGGGGCCTATCACCTGAAGCGCATGACGTTTTTCTTTTACAGAAACGAGCAGTGCGCATCATTGCGAATTTAAAATATAACGAGTCTTGCAGGAATTCATTTAAATCATTAAATATTCTCACCATGATATCAATATATATTTATGAAATTACATGTTTCGTATATAAAAACAAATTAACTTTCCTCGAAAACAAAACACAACATTCTCACAATACCAGAAAAAAAGACCTTCTTTTACCACCTAAGCATGAGACAGCTCTGTATCAAAAAAGTCTTTTTTTTAATGGATGTAAATTTTTCAATGTGCTGCCGGAAAAGATTAAATCTTTACCAACAATTTACAAATTCAAATCTGCTGTAAAACTGCTATTGCTAAATAAAAATTGCTACACCATCGACGAATTTTTTTAACAACTAGTTAATTAAGATTTTATGCTACTCATTTTCAAGCCAAACTTGATAAATATCAAATATTTAATATACTATAGTTATATTTGTGTATGTATGTGTAAATGTGTATATGTGTATATATGTGTATATATATGTTTATATGTGTGTGTATACAAATATTTATAATTACTTCGTAACAATTTTATCAAAATCTTTAGATAATTTTTTACATGAGATACAACTTATTAAATTTTTAAGATTTAGTATTCATATTTTATGGTATACAATAATTGCAAATTTTTTTATTTTTCTTGTTTTTTTTTCTTCATATTGTATCGATATTTTCTGTTGTACGATGACGAAATTTCTTAAACTTACTTAGTAGTAAGTAGTTTTCTGAAATTAATAAATATATTATTATTATTATTATTATTATTATCTTACTATACTGTCAATTTCATTTTTAAGGTCCTCGCTAATTTTAAAAAGTGTTGGCCATGATTTAACGAAACCCTCTAAGCAGTCGGCAAGTGAGTTCCATCTTACGTCAGAAGGTAAAGTAAGTTTTTTTCCTCCTTCCCTTGCGTATGTGTCAGAGGCAAAATGATTGTTTCTGTAGTATTTTACAACGAACGTAACGTGTTCCTTAATTTCACTAATTTCCAAATCCTTACATAACAAGTTTAAAATGTGTGGAACACAACCGTAAATAATAACATTTAGTTCTGTTGACTCTTTAATTTGATTTCTCATAGCATTCATATTGGCAGCATTATCCGTCACAAAACTGTTTTACTGTACAAGTGTACAGGTATAGTCAGTGTTTTAATTAAGTTTGTTGCAAGTTCTGTAAATTATACAGATGTATGTGGATTTCCAGATGTGTCTTATCGTGTCTACTAAAAAGGAAGACCCATTTTCCGTAGTTACAGTTGCACGTATTATTGGTTTGTTGTGTATGTTGGACCATCCATCCAATGACAGACAACTGAACTTCCTGATAAATCTTTAAAACATTTACTTTTTTCCTCGTTATACACTTCATCGAGCAGTCTGTTGGACACACCATGTCGAGATGGTGGTACATATCCAGGTCGTAAAAGCGTTATTGCCTTTTTTACTTCAGGTTGTTCAATACACATGAAACTGCTGTTTGTCGCATAAAGAGCTCCAGCAATTTGTTTACCTATTTCTTCTTTATTAGACTTAGTCGTACGTACAACAAAAGATGATAAAGATCCAGAACTAGAGTCAGGCACTACTTTCCTTTTTTTACTTAATGGCGTAGAAGATAAGAGCGGCTGTGGGGCACTATCTTCCTCTGCATCTTGTTGTAACCTGTTCAGTTGTATCTGTAATAAAAAACAAGATTGTTATGTTGTTTAAATCTAGCTACACACAGACAGGCATAGATACTATACTTTGTTCTTAAAACTAGGAGTGAATGAAAGTCAAATTTGCACAGGGAAAGTTCTATTAGAGGACATGTTAAAAAATTATTTAATATTTAAATACTATAAATATAATCACTCAGACTCGCTTTCTCACTTGTTACGCATTACGCGGCAGATTAGCAAATAATGGTTATAATATCAAAACTATCTTTGTTAATATAAGTACTAAATACATTGTTAATGTCTATTATTAGGATGTTTATGTAAAAAAATAAATAAAAATCAAAAATATCAAAATTTTCTGATTTTTTTTTAAAATCGTGATTTTTAATTTTTTTTTTTTAAATCATGATTTTTATCAACCCTGGTGGACAATATATATTTACTGGTCTAGCTCGATAAAGTGACTTATGGGATCGGTAAACGCTTTACCGATCACTTATGTCACTTTTGGATGACAGCAGTGGGGCATATAATTAAGCACTGTATACCACAGCGTCTGACATCTGTCAGTGAAATTTTATGAATTTTATTTGCAAAATATTTTAAATTAAAAAATTTGTAGAGACTGTGCAAGAATGGTTGCAGAAAAATTATTGTACACAACAGGCCTGGAAAGTGTCTAGTAAAGAATCACTTTCCGGTCTTGTTACGTAAATAACTATTACGTAATAATTACATTTTATATATTATTTTATAACTATTTTTTTTTTAGTTAAGAGTGGTAGTTCAGAAATTTTTTATCAATCAGTTATTGATCCCAAATTTATGTAGATTCCAGTGACATACTTATTGTTTTTTCTTTTTCAGGTAAGCCAAAGCACAAAATGGAGAAAAAAGAAGAAAATTAATGTGTTGAAAATTTTGATCATCCATAGAATGCTGCATGATATGATAAGTATGTAACTTACAACTTTGTTTTTATAATTCAAGAGTTCTTAAGTCAAATGGTATACAGATTAATACATAGTGATGGGAATCGACGCTAAATTTTACGATTCGTCATGAAAACCACCAAGTGGAAGTTTTAGCAAAGAAATTTATTGTAAAAAAGTCAAAAAATCAAGTCTCGGTGATTATAATTTTTTTTCTCTCGGGAAATAAGTAAATATTGTGTCATTTTGTATGATTTTTTTTTTATTCGGAGGGAGTCGACTCCTATTTATTTTTTAATTTTTACCATACAGGATATTACAAAAATTTGACTTTTTAAAAATTATAAAAAATACATATACATTCATTACTAATGTGTATATTTTATTAGACTTTAAAGCTAATTGTCGATACAGATGGCTTTAGAAAATGCGTCTTGAAATATAGGTTCACCAACTGACTCTGGTCAAAGAAATAATTATGATGCTAATACTCACCTAACATTATAGTTTGTTTTTGACTGAGAAATGATAATACATGCCCGGAACCACTGAATCGAATACTTTCAAATTTATGGTGTGATAACCCTAACCATATATGAAAAATCGAACAGCGCAAACCGGAATATTAATATGTCTTATAATTTTGTTTTATCGACGTTCAAAGTTGAAAAATGTTTTCTGATATTCAAATTTACCGCCAATTCATTGTCATGTTCTGTTGTTATATGTAATGCTTTTGCTTTCACCCTTCTATATTGGATTATGGTAAAATGTGTGAAAAAGGTAAAGACAACGTAGTTGTTCAAAAAAAATACAAATCCTTGATTTTGTGGTACCTATCAATAATCCAGCGGTGTTACTGAGACAATAGTTATGAGTAAAATATCGATTTTTGTTGTCAAAAAATAAACATTCGGTACGTAATGCAATTAATGCAATAGTTGTAGTATTGTCATACCATATATTTAAAATTACTTGATTCAGTCGTTTCAGAGATATTTCGAAGAATATGGTTCCATTGCGACATCTTTGATTTATTATTTATTGCTGGGAAATGGTGAAAGTGGTGATATTATTTTAAGGTGTTCTATTGATCCCCGAAATTTGCTAGTTTGCTTTTTGAACTTCCTGTGTAACTAAACACAGATGATAACTTACCCAAATGTGATGGTTATTACTTGAAAATTAGTTAACTTCTATAAAATTCTCTTTTTTTTCTGTGGGTGACAAATATTTTATGATCACATCAACTCAAGAGTTTCCTTGTAACCTCATGCATTTGATCGGATTCGTATTTTCAGATGCACACCTTGTTATCAGATTTATATTTCGCATTTCAATATAATTACTAAATTACTTGTACAATTCCCAGTGGCGGTTCGTGGGTCAAGAGATAGGGAGGTCAATTAGGAAAGTTTACTGTATTACCTACCTTTTAAAGTTATTTAAATTCCAAGTCGATCCTCCGGTCCTTTTGAGATGCAAAGTGGTCAATTACTTTTTCATTAAAGTCTTTTATCTTTTTTATTAATACCATTTCTATGGTAAGCATAGCTAAAGAAGATAACCTTTCCTGACTCATGGTATTTCTTAAAAATGTCTTTATTCTTTTTTTAGGTGGAAAAATAACGTTCACTTTCGACGGTAGTCATAGGGGAGAGTACACAAGATTTTTAACAGTTTGACACTTTCAGAAAAAGTATTGCACAAATTATTGTTAATAAAAAGCTATAACAAAGCAACTGCACCTTCACTGTTGGAAAAATCTTCACGGCTATATAATACTTCTAATTCAGTTTTAAGTTTCAAATTATTTATGACTGGATACTCCGTTTTAACTAATTTAAACATATCTTGAGGAAAGCTTTTTTATAATATTTAAATCGATCTGCGTGAAATAACTGAGACACTGCTAAATGATTACTGAAACCAATCCTGTTTTTGATCTCAGATGTAATTATATCACAAACTTCTAATGAAATTCTCCTTTTGATTCTTCCGTTTTACATCTCTGGGCAGACTGCACTCCAAATAGTTATTCAAAATTTTATTTCCTATGTCTTCAATTTTACCATTAAAAACGCCAATACACTTATTTACTGTTATGACATCGATATTACATTTTTGTAATTGATTGAACAATATATCACAATGAGGCATAACTAAATGAAAAAAATTTAACCAGTAAAGAAAATGTTCATTTCGTAAGAAGTTTTTTAAACCAATAGCTTGGTTTAGAGTGTTGTTTTCTGATTCATTATCAACGATTTTTTCTAAACAATCTAATAATTCTGTTCGATAGGTATAAACAGTCTTTATGCACTTTGTGTTAATATTCCATCGTGTTGGAGCCGCTTTAGGTAATCTCACCTTAACAACATTATCCAACACGGCTGTTCTTTTTGGCGATTTTCCAAAGAATGAAGAAAAGCTATGTAAATTAGCAAAAAAAAATTTATGCTTTTATCCTGACTTGATGCTTTTTGTAAAATTAAATTTAGTTGATGGGCGTAACAATGAATAAAATTTGCTGAAGGATAACTTTTTTAATTTTGGCTTGTACACCTCCAAAAGCACCACTTATTACTGATACTTCATCGTAACTTTGTGCTATCAAGGACTTTCATCAATTTTCAGACATTCTAACTCTTTTAAAATTACATCTGTCAAATGCTGCGATGTCGTTCCTTGAGGCTGAATACATTTCCAAAATCTCACATACAACACCGTCTAAAACGTATTTAAACACAAAAACTACTTGTACTTTATTGGAACTATCTATTATTTTATTTAAAATATATCTATTTTTAGAAACGTTTTCGTTGTAAGCTTTTAAACTTTTTCTATAGGCACTGTCTAACTGCATTCTAATATCAACTGTACCAAGTGTTGCTAGACTACAACAGTTATTCATATGACTTGATGCGAGCGAATGTTTCGGTACTTTTATTTTTAAATGTCTCAAGCCAGTTACACATATTTTGGACCATAGAGGATCAGGATCATCACCAAATAACAGGCATGGGAAACAAAGAAATGCATTTTTTACCTCGCATCCGCAAATCCACTCGGATAAATCGTACATTGAATTTCGAAAATACCTATTAACTTCTTTTTTATTATCAAGAGATGTTTGCTTTATCGTCATATTAGGTTTTGGACGGCCACCACCTTTGAATTTCACTGGGTCTTCATAACCCAACTTATGTCCATCTTTCAGTTTTAATATATTTTGTACTGCACTCATATTTAATAGTAAACACCAAAAACACTGTTTTACTTAATTTCACGACAAGTAGAGATTTACTAATGAAATGTTCACAAATAAAGACATTGAAAACAACGCGACAGAATTTACCGACCAACGCGTACCTAGTCAGCATTAAGATTGCTCTACTAGCGAACTTCGTGTGTTACCGTTTCCGTAAAATGTGTCAGGGACATGGTCCCTGCCAGTGTTTTCTGTCTCTTTTGCTTTCTGACGATTCGCGCATAAGTCTATTTCACTTTAATTCGTTGCAAATTCGGTCCGTAGCTAGCTTTGAGGACAAGTTATGGATTGACCCAAGATTTTTAAATTCTATAAATGAATAATGTAATGAATATGAATGTAGAGGCTCGATATTTGAATAGTACTGTGCATAGAATGAACTAGAAACTTTAATATATTTTTTAAGAATATTAAAAATATATATATTATATATTTTTAAACTTTAGAAAAAGAATAGCTCTATTTTTTTATTTGGATGTGGGAGGTCATTGACTAAATGACCCTATAGAAGAACCGCTAGTGAATTCCTACAAATCGTAAGAAATGAAATGGACTACTTGCTTCGCATTGTGAATTTCACAGATGTTTTTGCAATTGCACTTTAATTTTGCAAAAATATCTTTAATTTATTCATAAAGTGTGAGTTAATTGTATTTCTTAATATTAAATAATAAAATCCAATAATCCAATTTACAAAGAAAAATAATTTTGACTTGGAATTTAAAGAACAAATCAAATTAACAGTCTAAAAATGTTGCCGTTCAGTCATGGAAAACTAAGAAGCGCCGATAAATTTTATCCTGTTTTTAAAACACGAATCCTGAAATGGTGTTTATCTATTAATAATTTCATTACAATAAACATAATAATAACTGCAATAAATTAATTAATGCAACTGCCACGCTTAACTTTACACAGGAAATAACATTTAAATTTACATAATGAAACGTGTTTATTTATTAATATTTAACAATATATGAATATAAATTAAAATTTTGTTTCATTCAGTATTCAAATAGTTTATGTACAGTAATGTGTAGAAATTGTCAAAACAAATAGAAATGATTGCATTAAAATGTAAATTATTCACAGAAAATATGTGTAATAAATTTATTTGAATTATTAAATAAATTAATGCACAATATCCCACAAAACAGTTTTTAAAGAAATTGATGATTACAATAATTTTGAGAATTTAAAAACAAAACAATAATTTTTCTAAATCCGTTTGAGACTATTTTAGATGAATGTATTGCTGTCACAGGTTGAGGTACCACAATAAACAAGAATGAACCATTATAAATTAATTAGAAACGAGAGAAAATTAAATCATAAAAAGACTGTAAAAAAATTTGTAAACTTGCGATCAAGGTCGTGGAATCAGCTGAATTCCGTCAGAACCATTCAGCTGATCAATAAATAAAATCGTAAACATCTGGTATTATGTAAATGCTCTTAATTTATATGAAAACCACGCGCAACTTACTATGACAAACTAATTTACTTTCTTTATTGAAATAATTTAGAAATTAGTAATATAAAATTATACGGGGTGATACAAAATTAAATTCTCTCCTTAAAGGAATCAAGAGAACATCGAAAATAATGTCAGTTTGAAGTTTGAATTTTTATTGAGTTTTTATACTTTATCGCAGAAATTTGTTTCAAATTTGGTATGTCGGCCTTCCAAACAGGTTCCTATAAAACAACATTTAATAAATGTTCCTGTTTTGGGGTAAAATGGAAAAATTTACTTTGATGCATAAGTGAATGTAAACGATCCATATTCGAATTTGGACGCAAGTGTCTCAGATAAAATTATTATTGTTTTTGTTTGTATTTTCTGCACATTGTGAAATTTTGTGTTCTATTAGGAAGACAATCTTATTGATTCAGTTTTTATTAAAACTAGTAAAAATTCATAACCCACTGTCAGTTTTATTATATCCTTGTATCTCTGAAACGATTGGTTTATGGAATAATGTTTATAGGAAACTAGCATTTGTTTTCAATGTTCTAGGTATTGATTCCTTTCAGGAAACACTTAAACTTTGACTGTCCCTGTATAGTGATAATATAGCTGCTTTAGTTTTTTATGCTGTATGTTTTTGTCTTCAGTGAGGAGGTAATGTAATTGCCCAATATATCTCCTAAGATTTACAAATTATGACATGACTGGAGGCCGCAACTCAGGTAGACATTCCAGTTACGGACTTATGTACAACTTTCGTACAACTAATAAAATGAGAATAAATATTGTGAAATGTAATGGAACAAAATATTTTTAGGAATTTATTGATAAAATTCTTTAGGTATTTTATTGTATATTGCTAATACATTGCAAAATACAATTTAAATATAGGTGCCGTCATCCTACAAATGTAAGCTGTAATGTCATTTTTTAAAGTAGAAGGTTAGTACTCAATTACTGAAAAAGTCTGAAATAAATTTTCCTTAATTAAATCCATGAATTACCTAAAAGTAAATAATAAAGCACCAAATTAAATGTAAGTGTGTGCGATCGTAAAAGGTCTTTTAAAAATTGATAACACCTATAATATGTCACAGTAATACTGATTCAATACATCCTCCAAGTTGTTATATATTACTCCATTACAGTTCAAACTTTGCAGAGCGTGGTCCCCGCTTTTTTATCCCAACTAACTACTTTAAGCTTTTCCACGTTAAGTTTGGATTTGACTTATTACTACATATCTATATTTCTATCATAAAATATTGTTTTCGCTTCCTTTATAACTTTTACAGTACTGTTTCATGTCTGCTTGTAGTAATTCCAATCGTCATCCTCGCGTGTAAAAACATCTTTTGTAAGCCCGATTTCTATTTGCAATAGCTTCCCGACACTTATCATCTAACCATATATTTTCAGCTACCTTTACTTTTATAAATTTTTTTTGGTGCTACTATATTTAGTATATCTAATATGTTATTTATAAATGTCTGACTAACAATATTTACATCTGTGCAAGAATACTCCCATTATTTTTCAATTAACAAATTTGCCATTTCATCAAAATTGATCCGAGAATTTTGAAAATCTCTACCGTTTCTACTTTTACTTAAATTATTGAATGGTCTGTTATGATATAATTTTGCTCTACAGACGCATTTATTGTATAATCATTACTAACAAGATCTATTATGCAACTAGAATTACTTCTTACTCTAGTAAAATTTTGTATAAACTGTTTCATGCATAATTCTCAATACTTTTTTTAAACCTTCTTTTTACATAAGTAAACATTTTTGGAAAAATTAATATTAAAATCACCTGTGAGGATTATACTATATGTATTATTTCTATCAACATAATCATCTAGCCATTGCAAAAACCTATTAAGAAAAAGTGTTATATTACAACTAGGCGATCTATAAACAGCAGTCACACTATATATGGCATTTTTAACTTTTATATCAACAGATAATAACCAAAAATTTACATCTAGAATTAACGTTTTTACAATGTCAAATTTTATGCACTTTTTAATGAATATTAATACCCTACCTGTGTGACGGCTGCTCAAGTCGCAACGAACGGTGTTATACCCTTTTAATTCTAATGCACTGTCAATAAAATTTTTAGTAATACATGTTTCAGTGAGACAGAATCAAGGGTTTATATTTAAATACATACTCTGATATTTGGTCTTTATTTTTATAATAGCTTTCAGCGTTTATGCAAGACAGAACTAGTGCACTATTATCCTAACTTCCTTGACGAAAAAGAAAGATAAGGTCTGATTTCGTACGTCTCAGTAACAAGCGAGAATAATATCGATCAATCTGATCCGAACACTTTTGACTAGCGTCGTTGTCACATGTTTCATGGTTTCATCTTTCTGCATGTCAACTCTCAAATTTAGATTTGTTTGTTTTTGAGTTTGAATATTACCGTTTTCTTTATTTTAGTGATTTTTTGTATATGAAAAACAAATCTTTTCAGAACTAACGATAGATAATCTTCAAGACAAAAAGTTTGTTCGATGTGTAATAATAATGATTCTTAGAAATACATACAAAATCCTTTTTCTAAGACGCCATCAGACAGTTTTTTTATTTTTAGTGATGTTAGTTAATTTAAATTTAATTGTTAACATCTACAAGCAATCTGCATTTTGCCAAATTATATAAAAAATATAAAATTAGTTCAAATTTAAATACTGACGAAATCGTTCAATTATTCTGACTTTTAGCGGACAAATTGTAGGTTATGTTTTTACTTCTTCATCTGTCAGGGAGTAAAGCTTGTTTTTATCTGGACGACGTTTCAATAAGCATGAATTTGCATTGCTGATTTGATTCATATGAATTATATCGATGACGTGGTGTCGATTATATATTGATATTGTCGTATTTTATTCTTTTCTTTGTGTATAACTTCTCACTTGTCGTACATGTAAGCTACTCGCATGATTCTTTGGACAATTAATTTTGTTTGTAATAATTTCGTTACCACTTGTATTTATTTGTTTGGTTACTGCTCTGTGATTTTAGCATAAAATTAGTACGCCACTGTTTGCTGTGGTTATGCCTCGATACTGTTGAACTTTGCTCGTAAGATTAAGTATAGTGATAAAGAGAGCTGTACCAAGGATACTAGGAATCTATCGTGGCAATCTAGTTTGTAATCTAGTTAAGACCAAGTGTGATGTTTCTTCTGCAGCTCAGTATTATGCCTTTTAGTGTAGCATGGACTGTCGGATTACTCCCAATTTGTCTTCTTGAATATTCAGCCAAGCGAGGAGTCACTCATCTTTTAATCGTATTATTCCCTGCTACGTGTTTTATTTGGACGAAGCGACAACAGTCGTTTAGCTGAGTGCTACTTTTCTAAAGCCGGGTAAAACCTTTGTCTAAAGGTAAAATTATTGGAAAACTATTGCCTTGCAGGAAGAAAGTAATAGTTTTCAACATCACCACTGTGAAAAAGTCATAAGTCCCGATTGTCTTAGGTTGAACAACAAAATGTAGTATCAATACTGTTTGGTCGAAGAAAGAAGACCCGCGGAAAGAATGTGATTTCTGCATTTCATTCACAGTTGAGCGTAAATGAAATAAATGAATTAAGTATATTTGACTCCTGTTTCTATAATAGTTAAAATCTGATTTATTCTTGATATTCTCGAAAACTTTTTATTAAAGTATTGTCACATATTTAAGTGTTACAAACGAAGTTAAAATTCCATAAAAGTGAAGTAAAGAGAGTAGAATAGTAGTAATAGATGTTACATTCCTACAAACAAATAAAGTTACCTGAACAAGAGAATTTTAAATATTAAAATAAACATGACTAAGTTTCTCTTATATATTATATTTGTCCCTTGTGTGTAGTTTCTGCGTCGTTTTAAATGTAAGTCAACATTCCCACGACCGACGTTTCCTCGGAGGCATTTATTTCTTGAGAGCTATTTATTTAAATTGTGACATAATTTAACAAAAACAAAACTGTCCGAGGTGATTCTTTATTTGTATTTTTCTAGGAAAATATGTTTTCACTTTTTTTATTTTTAAATGCATTTATTGCCTTTCAGTTTCATTGTTCAATACTTTACGCATTTTTTAATTCTAATACAAGTCCGTTTTGACAATACGAGACTATTTATACAGCGTGTTTACAAATTTGATGTAGAAAATTCACCATCTGGTTCATTCCATAAAAACAACGTTAAAAGTTCCCATGAACATCCCTCGTCTCTGAGATACATGGTGTTGATAATCATTATTGAAATGTGGTTTGCTGACCATTTTATCATTGAAATAAATACATGATAAAGCTTTACAATTCGTCATAACTATTGATGCAAGTTAAGCAACTTTCTCGGTCATGCTCAGAGAATGTTCGCGTATATTCGCGAACGTTACCCATACATTCATGCTCAACTGTTTCTTGAGCATATTAGAGAACATTCTCGCGAAAGTGCGATACATATATGTATCGGGTGTTTGGCTTTAACTTTCCCAACATAGAGATCTCGCTTATCTGAGCGAACGAAATGTGAAATGTGAATATTTAAATTTTTTTGAGATATCTGAAAAACCAAATCAGATAATTAAGTTCTGTTGACCCCAAGGTCTTAGCAAGAATATCACGCAACATTTCTCTAATTTAATCGATGTTGTAACTCACCAGATAAGTAAGATATCAATGTTGGGAAATTTAAAGCTGAACGCCATATATATGCATATACAATATATTTCAATCACATTATAAAAACTGTTTTATAAATAAAAATTTAAAATAGTAGTTAATTTTTTGTATTTTAACATCGTCAATTGAGAACTTTGAGAAAATATTCCCTAAAAAAAAAGAGAGAGAAATGAGTAATTTGAGAATTTTCATAAAATTTTTAACATGACACAGACCGAAACAATTTTAAACCAGAAACCAGACTATACTTTTTCGAAGGGTTTTGACGCGCTGAATCCGAATCCGACCTCAGAATTGCTCCATTACGTCAAGTTTTCGAGAGATTCTAACTTAATATGAAAAAAACAGTTTTTCGCTATATTTAAGATTATGTTACATCACGAGGTAATTTTTCTCCACAAAACTTGTTACTGCATCTGAAAGTATTATTCTTCCCTTTCAAAATATTTCCAATATTTTTTTCCTCTCCGAGAAATCGTTAGTTGAAATTTATATGTTCCGCATAAATGGGTATAATAACACTTCAGACGCAGAAGAATCAAAAAAAAAAAAAATTAAAATTTTTTTTTAAATGAAATCAAAACCGCCACATCCTCGTTTCGTGACTCTGCCGCTAAGAGCGGTAATATGCAATGGAGTCTGCGGCATTTAAACGAAGGGAAAGAGTAATACTTTGAGATGCCGTAACGAGTTTTGTGGAGAAAAATTACCTCGTGGTGTAACATAATCTCAAATATAGCGAAAAACCAGTTTCTTTCCACTTCTAGGTTAGAATCTCTCAAAAACCTGACGTGATGAAGCAATTCTGAGGTCGGAATCAGATTCAACGCGTCAAAAATCTTCAGAAAAGTATAATCTGGTTTCTAGTTTAGAAGGTCGGCTAAATTTTGTCGGCCTATGTAAATCGTCCGGATCAAGAAAAATATGATGTCTTTCTTAAAGTAAAACCCACATCCACTGTGATAATACATTTTCAAGTCAAATTTTTTGAGATTTTTTATTTGTTCTCTGTTCGTGCTCGTTTATTCCACTTTTTTTCCCTGGGAACGTTCTCCAAAAATAAATTCTCGAGAATTATACATCACTAGGTATCACTCTGGCAAAAAAAAAACAAGACAGTGATACCTTGTTTGAATTTTGCCACCTAATGGCGGAGATTTGGGGAGTGCTTTAATTTTCTCTCAAAATGAATGAGTCAAATTAAAAAAAAATACATCTTCCTATGATGCAGCTATTCAAAATACACAGAAGAGGTATTGTTGTTCTACGTCTATTAGATGTTCCGTTATAGACAAATTTGAAAAAATTGATCCAACTCAAATACTCCCATGCAATTTATACAACTACATTTTGATAATTAATTTTATAATGGGATCAATAATGGAGCTTTAAATTACAACCAAAATTTGTTTGGATCATTGTATTTGGAGGAATCGTCATTTTGAGGAGTATTTACACTGTTCAAAATTAAACGGTGTTCACATATACCATTAAAAATATTGTAAAAGTGGTGTGAAAATTTACACATTTTGGTGTAAAATCAAACACCGTCATATATTGTAAAAAGTACACTCATTTATTGAGTAAATCTTACCATTTTTTGGATTAGAAATTATCTTAAATACTACATTTTCGTATATTATACACCATGCTTAACGTGATTTTACGTTTCTGCGATTGCGTCAAATATCTGACGCATGGTAATCAGTAATTAACAGTTGATGATCATACAATACACAAAACCGTGTCTTGACTTAGTACATTTGGTAGATATTTTATATATTATCTTCAGTGGCGATTTATGTGCTGTGAGCTGTAGAACACAAAGAAAAACAGAAAAATGAGAATAGCGATTGGATTATTAAAATCTATTACGGGAAACGAATGACTTAAATATACCTAGTTATATCATTCTATAGCTTTTTAGTGCAAAAGACAATACACTCCATATAGTGTATAGTGTACAATTAATTGAGTTATCTGAAATGTGGCATTTACATTTAATAAAATACATAACATTTTCACATTTTTGTAGCTTATTTAAAATGAATGTGTTTTCTATCCCTTAAGAATATCACCTTTTAGAAAATTTGTATTTTCAAATTCAACAATTATAAGGTGTATAAATTAATCAAAAATAAAGCATAATTTTACAATTCATAGGTGTAAACATTTTACACATAAATAATGGTAAAATTTTACACTGTACCATTGGTGTCTAGTATACACCTAATTGGTGTGTCCCAATATGTACCCCGTGTGGTGTCAATTTGGTGTGAAATTTTACACCGTATTTTCAACTGTGTAGTTATTCAACATTAACAGAACATGGTAAGCCCTATCAGAAAAACTTTATTTGTGCAAACAAAAAAATCATTTTGTACACGACAAATGAGATTCCAATAAATATTCAAAATGTTTGCCTCGAGATGCCGCACAAGCACGCTTTATCAGGCGTGCTAGTGCGTGCGTTCAATGATCATTGAACTTCTACTCTTTGGAATAGTCCAGAATTGTTTTGATTACTCGCTCAGCAGTCCATTACTCTCTGATGAAAACACCAACATTTTCTGGAACTGCTTAAATCAGGTATTTTAGGAGCCCACAGGTGTCAGGTCTGGCTAGCGAGGAGGACTAGCCATTGGTCCTTCTTGCCCGATCCACCCATGAAGATAATTTTCATCCAGAAATTATCTGGCATCCCTAATAATGGACAGGAGTACCATCGTGCATGTTCCACATGTTACCTAGTATCTCATCAGGTACACTTTCTAGTATTTCCCCAAAAATTGTTTATAATTTTCACCTGTTATGCTTCTTGATAACACAAACGACCCGATAAATTAATCCCCCGTGATCCTTGCCTATATATTGATACCCTACTTTCTTGTCGTGTTCTGTGGACTATCACATGGAGATTCTAGGATTTTCATTAGCATTGACATGATTATTGGAGTAACTGAAAATACCTTATATCTTTATCATTATCAGTAAACGAAACTCTGGACAGAAAGAGTTGATCTGAAATTTAACTGAGTAGCCACTGACAATATGCCTCACAACGAAAATGGAAAAATCAGCGGGCTGTAGACTCTCTACTATCTGAATATGACAGGGATACAGAAGCTGCTTGGGAAGAACCTCTCAACAATTCTCTTGAAAACGTGTTTGATATTAGCAATTCTTCTTGTTTATACTGCTGCCAGGGTTATTAGCAATACAATTCAGGACTTTTTCTTTATACTATGGTGTTCTTACAGCCCTTCTCCTTCCTCCTTCGTTGATTTTTGGCTTTAAAGTCCTAATCTCTCATAAACGGCGATGAAATAGTGTACTATCTGGTGAGTGCCAATCCGAATGTTCGTCGCTGAGCCGTTTCGCTTTGTAGCAATTTCCGTTAGTTCGGCCGTAGAGAAAATACATATCCGCCAATTCCTCAAAAGTCTAATCAACCATTTTCGAATGATATTATGTTGACTTGCAACCTTCAATATTAATATTAATTGACATTACTGATAACGAAAAGAAATTAGCCACTGAATGAATTTTGATTCGACAAAAATAAATCTTCACCTTAGCAATAAAAAATGAAAACGGTAAAAACTGGGCATGAAGAAAAACAATAAATCTTATTTTTTTTTTTATTGAAATACAAAGCACTAATAAATATCTCATTCGAGTATTCCAGTCGAGTCACTATTTTCAAAATTGTCATAAACTTCGATCCAGACTCCATACTGTTTCATAATGTGCTGATTTTTTACGTCCAATAGTATAATTACTTTATGCCTGATATTAAGTACCTCTGAAATTCCTCAAGGATCAAATCTTGGTCCTCTTTTATGTGAATTTTCTATTACTTGAGAATGTTCTCCCATTTATTGACTCTATAATACTTAAATTGATCACTATCTGACTATTTGTGCGACATATCTCACAAATTGTCATTTCAGCTTTATAGATATTAGATTTGCTTTACTAAATCTCTTTAGTAGTATACTCCAGTAGCTTGAAAATAGTTTTTTGTCGGGAATTACTTAAATCTCCTAAACGTCTTCGCCCATTTCACAGCAAATGTCCCGGTATTTCCGAACTACCACAGCCGATTCTTACAGGTTGGAGAACAAGGTTGAAAGCAGCTTTATATTATGCTGAATATTTGCAACAAATAAAAGCTGTGATACTACAATTCAATCTTGACAAGGCTGCAGCTATTAAGGAAAGCCAGACAAAATTCGAAGATATTTCCGTTGAAACAGCTTTATGACGGCATAAAAAACTTACAAAACAGTGCGCTGTCGCTGCAAATAGTGGACGAAGTAAATCGACTGCTACCCGCTATAGGTGACATAAAAAATGATCGCGTTAGAGAAAAGTTTGCACGAGTGATAAAGCAAAACACTGGTTTTACCAGATTAAGACAAATTTGTGATGGTACTGTGATGGTGCATCTCCAAATCCATTAGGTGCATTCAAAGAGTATTTTAAATATGCCTGTATGCCAGTTGTTGTCAAAAATATAAGCATATTTTTTCGCCACAGTAAACATCACTCACGGAGACAACTATAGAAACATACTTGATGCTGCAAAGTTTTTACAGATCTCCAGTTTGTGATAGCCAAGCCAGTTCATTAAGCTAGTTGAGAGGGTAAATTGTGCATATATTGTTATAAATTGTAAGAGTTTATTGCTATTGTTACTAGTTAATTTCTTTTATTACGCTTATTATGATACGTACACCTGTGTCCTACCACACATTTCTGCTAGCTTTAAAATCATTAATATAAAAGTAGGTACGAAATTTAAAACTTTACATACGGTGAAGTCACATGCAGGCTGTTGGTTGGCAGTTCTTCGACTAAGATAGTAATTCTCAATATTGTGTATCTAACTGGGATTTTCTGATTATTTGCTACATGACTATAATCGTAATATGCTTCTTTTCCCCTTATTTCTGCCGACTCGTTAATTCGTTCTTAACTCGGTTAACTTCTGTTGGGCAATGGATGGATTGATTATTTGTGAATTTATTTATGTATGATTTCTTGGAATATACTACAACATTAAAACAGTTAAATAAGAATACGGTACCGTTTGTTAACTATTACCATATTTCCCATATGTACCTAAAACTTCTAGATACATGTCACGTAGGTGGATACTCGTAGATACAAGTTAACAAAGCCAGCACTTTATTAACGAATCTTAAGTATGAATATATTAGTCATTGTAATAAATAACTGCATGAATTATTAAACCTCCCACCGCGAAATTCGTTAATTGCTAGTTGTCATTCACTGCTAGGCTGGGAGTAGTCATTATAGAAAAGTAACTATAGAGACTTTTTGTATGCGGTTGTAATGTTTATGTTAATTTTTTATTGGGATCCTTAAATATTTGAGTTATCTGAAGAATGGCTACTGGCCACTGTAATGTAATTAAGTATGTAATATAGTTTCCGGTTGTTGTATTTTAGAACAGCATCCAAAAATATACATATTTTATTTTTATTCTATTTTACACCACCCAACAGAACAAATTTCATTTACAGGACGGGAACAGTACAGAACTAGTATATAAACACATTAAGAAATGGTAATTTGTAAATTAAAACACAAACATACAACATGATTTATAAGATTAAATATTATATAATAAAAAAAAACCACAGAGAAAGAAGAAGACAAAATAGTACAGTCGTAGGTACTCATGTTGAAGTTATAGGGATTTTTTTACCGAAAAATATATCAAAATCAAGTCTAGTCGTAGTCTAGTCCACCTAGGCTAGAGGTCGCCGCTCTCGGTACTTGCTTCGCAAGTCGCTATCCGTCACAGAGACATCTATGATGTCGGTTGGATAGTAGCATTCTGACCATATGAGAAGTTTCACATACCTCTCACCACTACTTAATTTACCTTAGTCAGTATATGACTAGCAGGTTGGCCACTATCATTTGTCTGTACCATAACCTGTGGCATACTGAGGAGAACTAATAAGTTCGAAATCGGTCTATGTCTGGTTAGAAATTTCAAATGATATTGGCTACCGATCTATCATGATTTGAAGGTATAATCCAATGCAGGTCGGGGTATTTGCCCGCTGAGTAGTTGTTTCGTTCAAATCATATTTAATAACAGTAGTTTAGTCCACCTGGGCTAGAGGTCGCCGCTCTCGGTACTTGCTTCGCAAGTCGCTATCCGCCACAGAGACATCTATGATGTCGGTCGGATAGTAGCATTCTGACCATATGAGAAGTTTCACATACCTCTCACCACTACTTAATTTACCTTAGTCAGTATATGACTAGCAGGTTGGCCACTATCATTTGTCTGTTCCATAACCTATGGCATACTGAGGAGAACTAATAAGTTCGAAATCGGTCTATGTCTGGTTAGAAATTGCAAATGATATTGGCTACCGATCTATCATGATTTGAAGGTATAATCCAATGCAGGTCGGGGTATTTGCCCGCTGAGTAGTTGTTTCGTTCAAATCATATTTAATAACAGTGTCACTTAATTAGTTGATTGATTCGACCTTTACTTGATGAAAATCCATTTTACCAATAAACACAAAATAAACTTATGTTTGATTTTCACAATTTATTTTGTACCTTATTTTATTGCTGTTCCATTTTATTACCCTAGATTAGTTAGTTGATATATTATATACCCTCACTTTGTAATAAAGAATTTAATCTTGTACTTACCATCTGATGAAGCCACTGTGTGGCGAAACAATTGTCATAAGTTAATTAAATTGTGAAAATCAAACATAAGTTTATTTTGTGTTTATGTGTCACTTAATGTTTGCTTTGACCTTGAAAGCACTTTTTATAGCTTGTGCAATACAATTCTATGCCGTTAAATTGCAAATCCAGAAAATTATTAATCCACAATTTTACTTTATATAAGGAATTGAACAAGATATTTTAAGAAAGTTAACCTCCGCTGTTTTTAATTTTGCATTGTTTACATATCTATGTACGTGTTATTCACATAGACTTTTTGTAAATACTACATATTTAGAGTGTACTTAACATGGGGCAGTGGGCGAAATTTGAGAGCCAAGGTGGATTCGCTTATATCTATGCATTCGCGTTGCTATTGGCCATTCGACAATAACGAGCATCCCCAGTCAAGATGACGGTCAGTGAGTAATTATTTTTTATAGTTGCAAGCTGCTCAATTACCTGATAAAGTCTATTTATTTTCAAGATAGACTGGACGAAAACAAAGCTGAGCGTGATGTTCACGTGAAAAGAGCGGACCGCGGAATTCCTCATTTTCCTATTGGTCTACCGGCAATAAAATCAAGAAAGACAAACTCGGCTATTTTACAGAATTGTAATCGGGCATGTCGTGTATAACAGCGAGCAGTTATTTGGTTTATTGGATTTTTATTTGTCCATCATTATTGCTACTGTTTTGTGTCCGGGTTATTTAAAATACCATACAAAATACAAAAATACGATACAAAATGACATTATTTTCCTTCGCTTAATGCAAAATTATTTGGATGATACATTTTGATTATAAAATAAATGGTTTACGATATTGTAATTCTAAATCCGGCCCTGTTCAGTTCTATCGTTACGACGATCACATGCAAGCTGCGTGCATGTGTTTATATTCTGTCTATCTTGGAAATAAATAAACTTTAGAATTTTTTGTTCCCATTTTTATAAAGAAAACAAATTTATTGCATAATACATAATAATATTTTCTCATTTCATATTGTTTGGGAATGTTTCGTTAGGTGTTTATAATATAATATTATAGTCGTCTCTGGAAATTATTGCTGTTGTCCGATCTGTTTATTATTTATAAAACAAAGAAGGTTTAGTGCCATATCCCCCAAAAAAAGAAAACAAGTATGCAGTTACGGACACTTATTTCGGAGTTATTGAGCATAGAGTTCTATGTGTCGACTGTGCTCATCGAGGCCCAATTTGTGGAACATGGAAACATGATGGCACTAATTGAATACCGTGTACTGTACTTTCCAGCCTTATTTTAGTTCTTGTTCCTGATCTATCCCATCCAAGATCCAATACCTTAGCTACGCTATGCTGATGAGGGGCAGTAACTCCGAAACACGTGTCCGTAGCTGCATACTTGCTATTTTTTGGGATATGGCACGAAACCTTTGTTTTATTTTAAACCCAAATAAATCTATCTTGTGTTACTTATAAATTTGTTATTTTAGATTTATTTCCTTTTTTACGAACAGCGCAAATTTTGGAATATTTTCATATATTTGAAAAGGTATTACGTTTTAATCCCGCAAATGACACTTTTTTTTTTGTTAAAAACAAAAATACAAGAGAAGTCTTAATTTTCAACACTATAACGAAACATTTTGGGGCAAGCTTATAAGAACTTTTTTGTTAATTTCAGGCCCTGAATCCATCCTGTGCGTTTGGGGATTAAGAAATAAATCGCCCTGTATATGCTGTCAAGAAGATCATTTAATGAGTCTTCTAACAAAAAAAGTATTGTTATATGGTCCCTGTAAATCAGCTTACTCTGTATTAGTATAATTTTGGTATTTTCAGTTTTAAGTAACGAATTCTACATTTTATTTAATGCCTTGCATTGCAATTTCTGGTTTACTGACGTTGCCTTTGCGATAGAAAAAAACTTCTTAGATAATTGTAATGAGTTCTGCATGTTTAATTCGCAGTAATTTTCATCAACGTTGCACAGAATGCAACGTGATGATAACAAAGGGGTCTAGCAACTTTTGAATGAATCTCACTCTCGAAACACTGTTTGACGTACTTAAGCTGCTTGCTCGCTATTTCTATAGGATCATTATTAAGAACAAAAGATTCTGAAAATGAGATGATTATAGATGAGGCCTCAGCTCCCTTTATCTTCAATGGTTTTTGCTGGAATATGTAGACATGAAAGCCCTTGGAGAAGCTGTGATGACTACGGCTCGCTTCCACCCCTTCTGCTGGTCCCCGTCTACCGCCTCTTGTCTTGTATCTGTACTAGCATAAGTAATCTAAATTTTTGTTTGTTTACAACCCTTGTGTTTCTTAGCTTTTGTACGTTCTCATATGAACGAAAAACTTTTTTTGTCCGTATACGAGTATTCTGTCAAACAAATATACATATTCAACGTAGACACGCCGTTATGTCTGCGAAATCCATCAATAAAATGGCAGATTTATTAGTTTATTACTGGTTTTTTTCTGCTTATGCAATGAGATAAAGATGGAATTCAAGATATCGATACAGGTTATTAATAAATTTTAATT
Organism: Rhamnusium bicolor; assembly: GCA_029963845.1. Taxonomy (NCBI): domain Eukaryota; kingdom Metazoa; phylum Arthropoda; class Insecta; order Coleoptera; family Cerambycidae; genus Rhamnusium; species Rhamnusium bicolor. Next base: position 2,299,102 of record JANEYF010003969.1, on the reverse strand, counting down.
AGTGCTAACTGTAGGAAACATTTAAATTATAGTTATTTTAATATATAGGGCGTTTCAGATTTAAAGTGATAGTGTTATGGAAGATAGAGCACACTTAGCTGAGTTCAAAACACTTCCTAAACTTACCTTTGAATGTTTACCGTTTTTGAGATACAGGGTATTTCATGGTTTCTGACTAAAACTGTAGTCGGCCATATGTCTGGACCGGCTATAAATATTTGGATACCATTTGATACAAATATTATACTCTTTTAGTCCCATCAAAAGCATTATTGATATTGAAAACATTCCAGGGCCGGACTCAATTAACCAGTGTATAAAATTATGTCATAATATCTGATGGCGGCACGTTTATGATAATTCTCCAATAAATTTTCAAAAATATTGATTGACAAAGTATTTATCAAATTCTACAAATGTTGCAATCAACTGGCTAACGTCACTTCGTCAGTATTTCATTAATTTTATTTTAATACTAATAAAGCATTTTCATTTTCTTTAACAAGAATTACACATTTATTGAAAAATTAAAGGTTCATGCAGGGCTGAACTCACTTTAAAATTCCATGATTAAGTACATTTTATTTAAATTTGTTATTCACAGTATACAGGGTTAGTCAAATTCGAGCCTCATCATTAAGATCTCGTAAACTGTAAGAGATACAACCAAGGTTAAATTAGGGCAAATTTGCGGAATTTTATGCTGAGTATAGTAACGAAAAAAAAAAAATCCTAGGTATTTTGTTTCGTTTTCGAGATTTCTGAAAAAAAACTGAAATTTTTTTGGTTTTTCTTTGATAATTGGTTACGAGGAGACTAATAGAAATAGTAAAGGCACTTCTCCACAGCATATTTTCCTCCTCTATCCGTAGGCGATCACCAATTTTCTATACGACGTTTCGTTGCAACAGAACCATCACTAACTTATTCTTTTAAATACAGGCCTGGATATTTATTTATCTTATTTAACAGCTCCTTACCTCCAAAACACGATAACATGAAATTTTTGGATTTTCATTCATTTTTTCTCAATTTTTTATAAAAATTTTCAAAATACGGACCCGAGTTTTATTTATTTTTAATAAATAAAATGTATGTGTAATTGAATAAAAATAAGTTTATGACCTTTCGTAAATCTTCAGTGATTGTCTAAATTACTAGCTTGACCTGCTGCTAATTTGCTATTACAAAATGAAGACTAAAACTTGATTATTTTTATGAAATGTATGTATTTAACAATAATTCACAGAAATATAAAAAAATTAAATCAGCAGTTTTTTTATTTGTTAAAATATTTTTTCGGAGGAGTTTTCAAATTATTATCTTCTCTAAGGATCTACTCCTTGTTATTAAAGCTTTGAATTTTATATTTAAAGAAACTATAACTATAGAATTTAAAATTTGGCCTATCAATATTTTTGAAAATTTATTAGAAAATAACCCTAAACGTGCCATTAAATATTATGACACAATTTTATACACTGGTCCATTGGCTTTTCAAAAATTTAACAAAAAATGATAGCAGGGTAATGTTATTGGCACTGAGAGCAATTTTATAAAAATTGAGTCCGGTTCTGAAATTTTTCTAAAGTGAATTATGCTTTTGATGGGATTAAAAGAGTACCTATAACATTTACACCAAATTTTATCTAAATATTTACAATCGTTCCAGAAATATAGCCGACTACAATTTTAGTCGTAAACCATGAAATACCCTGTATCTCAAAAACAGTTAACATTCAATGATAAGTTTGGGGGCGTTTTGAACTCAGCTAAGTTTGCTCTATCTCGCATTAGACTATGTCACTTTGAATCTGAAACACCCGGTATGGCAAGAAACACACACACCGCAGAGAGGCTTTAACTAAAATTATTAATACCTGGATTTTAATTTTTTTTTATTTGTTTATGAAAGAAAAAAAATCTGATCACACCAATTTTTTAAAAAAATCTGACTGTATAGTGTGTCACATTTTTATAAGTAGTTGAACCTCACGAGGTGCATCTCTTGAGGTACTCAACTCAAAGGTAAGTTGTAAACCCAACCAACTGCCACCCGGCCCTTTTGATATTTTGTTTAAGGTGGGTGATAATGAAAAATAATATATTTAAAACTTGTTTTCGTGAATTTTCATGTAAGATGTCTTTTCTATATTTAGAAAAAATTTCTAGCTAGTAGGTTATTAGCACATGATGATCCTAATACATTCACATTATCAGTTTTTGATCTTATCAAATAATTCTTAGGAATTTTTTGTATCTTAAAAATATGTGATTCGAGCTAGAAAATTTAGGATTATGTTGACACATCCAAAAAGAAACGAAATACCCGATTATTGAAATACTTTAGTTAGGTAATAGATTACCACTTAATTTTAATAATAATTGAAGTTAATGATGAGAAATACATAATAACGGGTACATAATAATAATAATAATAATAATAATAATAGATTTATTGCCCAACAGACTAATCCAATTACAGGACAATATACATCACACATGATAATACTAATACTAAAAACTATACTAGGAATGAGTACTGTTTATGCAGCAACTAAGACATACTAAAAAAATAAAAATAACATCAGTATATCGTAAATTGCAAATTATTATTAAAGACCTAACTTATTAGACTTAAACGATTATTAATAACTTAAGATTATTATTAGAGATTAAAATTATTATTAAAGACATAACAATAGTTTCAAAATAATACTGAGGATTTCAATAAACTGTTGTAACGGTCTTGATGTACTGACTTAAACGTGTGCTAAATATATCACATTGACTGCTTAGCTTAGACTTTTTAAGAATGTTAGTACGGCTAGTGGGACAATAAAATAGAACATCTTGACGTGCTCCTGATCTCGGGATTCTGAAATTAATTTTCGATAATAGCGTTGGACAATCAATTAAATGGTTAAGTAGTTTATATAAAAATACTAAAGTAATTAGGATTCTTCTATTCTCTAATGATTTCATGTGTAGTCTTGAAAGTAACAGAGTGTTTGGATATCCCTGCTCTGGATAGTTCGTATCAATTCTGAAAACTAAATACTTCATAAATTTTCGTTGAACTTTCTCTACTGCTTGCGAGTGAACGTTATAAATTGGATTCCAAATTATCGTACCATATTCAAGTTTTGATCGTACCATTGAGAAATACAACGTTTTAAGTGCATCTACATTAGAGAATTGCTTACAATTTCTTATTATAAAGCCTAGTAATTTTAATGCCGAATTTGTGGACGAGTCAATATGTTCTATGAAGTCCAGTTTAGAGTCGAATAATACTCCCAGGTCCTTAGTTGACTGAACTCTTGACAACTCTGTGTCTTTGAAGGTATACAAGAACTCTATAAAACTGATCTTACGCGTGTACGTTACTACCTTGCATTTTGATACGTTCATATCTAATTTGTTAGATGTACACCATAATTCGAGTTTGCGTATTTGCTGTTGTAAAGTTAGGCAGTCCTCGATGCTGCTGATTTCACTAAATATTTTTAAATCGTCTGCAAATAAAAGTTTTTCGCAATCTAACATATCACATAAATCATTTATAAATATAATAAATAAAAGTGGCCCCAAGTTTGACCCTTGGGGGCACCCCTGATGTTGCAAGGTAAGTATTTGACTTAAAACCATTATATTGAACATATTGGAACCTGTTTTCCAAATATGATATAAAGAAATTTAATATTAAATTACTCAAACCAATATAATTTAATTTTTCAATTAATAACTTGTGGTCTATACGGTCAAAGGCTTTTGAAAAGTCAGTGTACACTACGTCTACCTGACCTCTGTTGTCCAGTGATTCAGAGACAAACTGAGTTAAACAAGCTAGGTTTGTTACTGTAGAACGTTTCTCCATAAAACCATGTTGGTGAGTGGAAATTGAATTCTTTACTCCAGAATAAATTATGGCATATACTGAGGCCTCAAAGACCTTGGCAAAATTGGGTAGGATTGAGATCCCTCTATAGTTTTTTACATCTGCTACATTTCCGCTTTTGTAAATGGGACATACTTTTGCCAGCTTCCAACATTCGGGAAAGGTAGATGTTTGCAATGCAATATTAGAGTTCGGAGTGGGGTGATAAACACATTAGCGCAGTCTTTAATTAAAAAACTGGGAACTTGATCATGTCCCGCTGTCAATTTGTTTTTTTAGCTTTTTGATACCTTGCCTGATGTCCGTTTCCGATAACGGGTACCCTCAAAATACAATCAACAATCTAATCTACAAAAACCAAAATAAGTCCATTTTAAAAGAACTTTACCCCACTATTAACGAGACAAAAGTTCAAACATACATTTCATTACCATATTCAGGTCAACTCTCTTATTCAATTAGCAACACTTTTTCCAAATTTAATATTAAAACATCATTTACTTCTAACAAAAATATAGGCAGATATCTTTTCAATGCAAAACAAAAAACTGATATCTCTAAAAAATGTGATGTATATCGGTTAGATTGCCCAGAATGTAACGCCTCATATGTAGGTCAAACAGTTAGATCGTTCGGAGTAAGATATATAGAACATATTCACACACAAAAACAATATTCCAACTTTTTAAACACTTTAACAGATTCTATTTACTATCTTGAGAAACCCCTACATTTAGACATAACATCTGTACAAATTTGAGTTATATTATCAACCATAAAGTGACCCATCCTTCTATTCAGTTCAGTTTATATTTAAATGAAAGTAAAATCTGTGTATAATAATAGGATGAAACTAATTGTAAAAATAACAAATATAGTGAAAATTGGCCGTAATAGAAAGTGTTTATAATTTTTTAAATCAGTTATTGATGAAATTAAAAATGTTTTTGCTCATAGGTAAATATATTAAAGTATTGGTTTTACCTATCATCATTTTTACAATTTTTTAAATCACATACGTTCTGGAAATGCTATTCAGTTTTGCCGAGAGGTTTAATACCCAAAAATAGGACTAAATTCTTAATAAATAGAGGTCGGATAATGCTTCTTATTAGAGCTACGGCACATTAAAAGGCAAAAACAAAACAAAAACACATAAAAATTAAGCAAATTATGCAATATTCAGATTGAATTCCCTTAAAAATTGATATTTAATACAAGAAGAAGAATTAAGAGATGTATCTAATTGTACCTAAACCAAAATGATCACTTTTTTTTTGTTATTTTTTTTTTCAACAAAAAAAAACTAGTTTCATATACCTAAAGCTGCATGCCACTAGACAGCTATGGTAACCGGTGTTTCTCTGCTAAATCTGATCTGGGATGGCATATGTATATCTGAAACAAATTAAAAGATTATTGGAAAGTAGAGCGTTAAATTGAGTCACCTGTTATTGGAAATTAGATGAGATAAAATAAATGTAAGTTACTTCTGGATAGCGATTGTTTACTTTGCTGTATGTTGCTGATATATGTCGAACAATAACTTGGTATAACCGCAGTATCGCAAGCGTAATATAACCGTAATATGCTATTCTGAGAGCATTTTTTCTGAACTTCCCGAATCCGCTAATAATTTTCCAAAAATGCGATAGAAAAATGTACTTGTTGGTCAAAATCGAGGATGGCAGATTTTTACTGAGCCCGGCCCTGGATTTTTCATAACCAAGTATGCCATTCTCAGGTGAGGAATGTTACTGGTAAATTTCATTCGATTACATCCAATCCGTTGCAGAGAATAGCTCTTTGAATTGTCAGGCCAAATGGATAAAACATCCTGTATATTCTTACCCAGTGATTAAAAAATGTTTTCCTTATAGATCTAGACTTGCCTTGTGCCATAGCCTATCTGCCATTAGGCTATGGCACATTGATCGCGAATCACCCTGTATAATTCGTAGGTACAATTCTTAATATTATAACGTAATTTTCTCCCCTTTTTCAATTACTCAATTACTTCAATTACAAAAGATTATAAAACATTTGTAATTTTAAAATTAAAAGAGCTATATTTTTAACACAAAAATTTATGTTGGGATGAGGTGCTGAAATATTCTGTTAGTTGATGCTGTTTTCAAACATTTAACTTACGTATATTTTTGATATACCAGTAATTTACGTTTATCGCGAGGACGTTTCTACGCATTTTTAACCGAGATTCGTATAATTGGTAACGATTTTGAAACGTTATTATACGAGGTATTATTATTATTAGGAGTTTTATTTATTAATTCATTCGTTTCATTTATTTCTTAAAACAATGACGATATATTTGTAAATTCCTTGGGGCAAGTTTATACCAAATATTACTTTAAACTTGTCTTAAACCCATTTGTTAGGTTTCGAAACTTTTGAGTTTTCTCCTGATACTGTAACAGAAAGTAAAGATAAGTCTACGCGTAACCAAATATGCACAAGTTTGTTGCTTTTTCATGTAAAGAACAAGATTAGATAAGAAAAAACATACACAATACGTAGTAAAGAAGTGTCCGGAACTATTCACATTTACTGAATGTTGTTTACATAATATACACAAATCAGTCTGACTGACAAATACTGTTTTATTTATGATTTCTTTTGTTATTTGTACAATTTGCGATGCGAAGTTTACTTTTCAAATATTGCGAGCAACTTTAAAATTTATGCAAATGCTTTTATGCGCAAGTTGCACCTACAGACAAACTTTTAAAAATGGTGTACCATCCGGAATATTTATACAATCAAACATATTCCTATAAATGAATTCTAAACTAGAGATAATTTGCAGATCATCTTAATCTCATCAAGTGATCAAAGATATGACCATGGAATCAATTAATACACAAAATGTAATATTCAACTTCAGTAATTTGTTTTAACTATAATGTAGAAATTACCAGTGTTTTTGTGGTAATGTATACGTTCTGTTTCTGTTTAGACAACGACGTAGGTACCAGTTATGATGGTAGGCCTGCCATATTAATAAGTTTAACAAAATTATATGTATATTATATTTTCATGTTTAATAGAATTATGCGGTAGTTATTAATAATTATTGTATATGAGAATTATATATGACAAACTGAGGTGTTTCTACATCGAAGTGTCTCATAATCAGAAGAAAAATTCAAGAAAACAGAGATTGATTATATGAAAAAATATTTATAACGATGTTTCAAATGAAGATAATACATTTAATGTTACATTAGCTTTACAAGAAATTCTTATCAACAAGTGTTATTGATTTTAGGTAAGATAAGGTAAGCAATATTGTCACAAACCCAAATTCCACCCCAGTTATATATTTGCCTACAAGGGAAAGATTTATAGAACGAATTAGATTTTGTAATGTAAAATTTCATGAATTTTGTGTTTTCCCCACTATTTAACAATGAAAATACATACAAAAGTATTGATAGATTTATGGGCATCGTAGCCGAGTGGGTAAAGCGCTTATAACTATTTACTCGGTACCGAATAGCGATGGTTCGAATCTATCTCTTAGCAAGAAATTTTATTTGTAATTTGCTACGGTTAAGATGGGAGCGAACTATCGATGCCCTAGATGTGGTTCGGACTCCACAATAAACTGTAGGGCTTCGTCTCTCTTTATTCAATACAAAATCCTGGGATTTTCTGGGAGTTACTTCGATAACTTGAGAGGAGGTTAAGAAAACATATCGTACTTGGTCTGTTGCACGATAAAGCATATCCGAATGATATATCAGTCAAAATGAGATACTCCTTTTCCTTTTCGTAGCCAAAGCTTTATTGAATAATTTTTGCTTGCTTTACTTTTGCTTCTATTTAAAAACATATTGATTGACTGTTGGTACTGTTTAGTTCTAGATCTATACAAACTAATATACAGAGTATACAGAATCTGCTAGTGTGCGAACAAACAGTTGATTCTGTTACTTGGTTTGCTGCGACACATACAATTTGAACACTTGTTGGTGTACCAGTGGAATTTGACACTTTTGATGAAGGAATTGCGATAGTATAGGGCGGCATCAATTTCCATGCACGTAAGTGTTTGATTAATGGAAATTTTAGAGGTACATAGGAGAAGCTAGTAAAGGTACCAGATATCAGTCATCTAGAGCATACATATGTTGGATACTTTAGGAGTATTTGTGTAGGCCTTAACTGTGTTCTTTGAGCTTCTGTCGAAGAATGGAAATAACTTTCGCTGCCGCCGCCTTAATTTAATTTTGATTTTCAGTATGTACGTTGTAGAGCATTTATGTTATGAAATCTGGCAGAAGAAATAGGTTTTTGTTGTATTTTACTTTCTTATAACGAATATAAGGAAGTATAGTAATCGTGATTTTTTTTTACCTCAAGATTTTGTTTGATATACACGTTTTGAACCCTCCTAAATCCATTCTGTGGATATGTGTGTGTGGATGTGTGTGTTTGTATGTGTGTATCCGCGATAACTCAAAGAATACTAATAGAGACTTCCCAAAGTTGGCAGTTAAGATTATCAACAACATTTTAGGTGACACTCTAAATTTGGTGAATGTGGTACTACCAGAAGAGACATAATGAATGAAAGAAGAAAAAAGGTACAATTTCGGGAACAAAACAAAATTTTTTTTACATTTCTGGACGAATCTCGACGATTTATAATGAAAAAACATAACTTTATGAAAAAAAAATCTGTCCGCATGTCTGTAGTATCGCAATAGCAGCCACAGTTTTTGAGGTAAAGCTTTCAAATTTGCTACACATATTTTAAAGGCCAAAGACAATGATAAATTCGGTAATGAGCAAAATTGGCCAGCTGACGGAGGTCAACGGGACCCAAACTTTTTTGTATTTGTCTTTACAAAATAGTTATTTATGATACAAGTGTTAAAAATGAATTTTTATTTTGTGAGTGGAGAAGTTTGCGAAACGAGCGTAAGCGAGTGGAGTAACTCCACGAACAAAATAAAGTCACTTTTAACACGTGTATCATACAATGTTTTTTCTACAAACACCATTAAAAGAACAATAAAGTTTCTTTAAAAAAGATTTCAAATCCTTTTAATGGTTACCTCATAATTCTAGTAGTTTGTAGGATTTATGAAATAAATAAATCAAGTTTGCCCGTTGTTTGACACATGCTTGTCAAATGTGAAAAACTATTGCAATATGATGAGTTCTAATATTAATTATAGTCCAGAAGGAAGTTATCGATTCCTCAAGAAATTGAAGAAGCAACTACAAGGGCAACTTTAGATTTGTTGCCCACAAAATCCAAACAACAATATGAATTAGCGTACAAACGCTTTGTGGAATGGTGTGGTCAGAACAATGTTGCAGGCAAATACAGTGAAAATGTAATGTTGGCCTATTTCGAGCAAAATTCTAAAATTTGGAAGTCTTCGACGCTTTGGGCTAATTTTTCAATGATAAAGGCTATGTTAAATGTCAAGAACAATCAAGATATAAGTAAGTTTTATAAACCCATCGCATTTTTGAAGCGCAAAGGAGAAGGATATCGTCCAAAAAAATCAAAAATTTTTACACGCCAAAATATTGATAAGTTTATTGCAGAGGCGCCAGATGACAAGTATTTGATGTTTAAAGTAGCTGCTGTAATGGGTATACTAGGCGCGTGTCGCCGTGAAGAACTGTGTCAAATAAGTTTAAACAATATTGAGGATTCAGGAAATACACTAGTGGTAAACATTCCAGATAGCAAGACTAGAGTTTCAAGAACCTTTACTGTTATTACAGAGACTTATATTGACGTATATCATAAGTACTTAGCATTACGTCCAGCTCATGTCAACCACCAACGTCTTTTTATTAAATACACTAGTAACAAATGTACGATTCAACCTGTTGGAATAAATATTTTTGGAAAGATGCCTACAGATATTGCAAGATTTTTGAAATTACCAAATGGTGAACTTTACACCGGACATTGTTTCCGTCGGACATCCGCCAGCTTGTTAGCAGACTCTGGTGCAAATTTATGTACAATAAAAAGACACGGAGGATGGAAAAGTTCGAGTGTTGCAAAAGGATACTTGGAAGATTCGTTAGAAAACAAAAAAGAGGATTGCTTGTCACATTCTTCCAAATAATTGGCCTTCTAACAATTCAGAAATAGAGCATATTAATAATATTTCCTCCACTGCTTCAAGTTCAACTTCAACAATTTCTTCTTGTGAAGTAGCTACCTCACAAGGGATAAATATTACTAATTGCTCCAATTGTACAATTAATATAAATATTTCTAAATAACTTGTAATTTTTTTGTTAATAAATATATAAATGTTATTATGGCAAACGACTTGTCATTTTACTTTTTGCACTAGTGTTAAAAGTAAATCATGTGATCATTTTTAACGCGAGTTTATATAATATTACATTTTTAATTCAAGTATGCCGTGTTAAAAATTTAGTTTTCAATGGTGTTTGTAGAAAAAAATATATTCTTGATGAAAGATCAATGTCTACTATATCAAGCCAATAAAATATATTTTCCAAGTACTCAAAGCTGTTGTAAACTGAAATTTTTTACACATTTGACCTCATAAAATGGGGTTAGGATAAATTTAGTAGTTTGACATTTGAAATGTCTAATTTAATTACAAAAATGTCAATGTCAATAAGAAGACATTTTAAAAATATATGACATGAATTATTATTGACAGTATCGAATGACGCTGATAATTAATTATTTAAAAATTTTAATGAAACATTTCAAAGTACGCTATTAAAATTTAATTGAAGTAAGTGAAGAATTAAATAGAATGATTTTTTTAAATCGGGATGATATACATATGTATGTATACTGGTATAAGAAAATTATGTGCTGGCCACATCAGATATTTTGTTGTCTTCTTGTTAAGTAATGAAATACATTTTGGTTAGGTAATTCATCTCTTGTCTTAATTTATCATAAAAAAAATGTTCACAATTATTATTGATAAATTTTATCAGTAAACAGTAAATATTGCCTTATTAAAAAAAATATTTCTGAAAGAATCCAAATATGTATAATGGTAGAAAACTTCATACCTAACCGTATTTGCGAAATAGGAATAACTATTATTTGTTTCCGTTATTTTTTATATCTCAATGATGTAGATTAGATAAAAGGTTTATAAATAGGAACAGGAAAAGACTTTTTAATTTTTTTTATTCTTTTTATAATTAGACTAATCTTTTATGTACATACTAATGGGACCTCTACATAAAGTAATTTTAAATTTAATTTCTACTAAAATATTAAACATTTCATTGTAAAAGTAAACAATTGGAGCAAAGGAGACTAAATATTTACTGATAATAAAAATGCCATTGTTGGCGATGTCACGTGATAGAAACTGATCCTAAACTAAAACATTTAAAAATGCATGTATATAAAACAAGTTAGCAAGCCATGAATCGTTCCTTGGTCACTCTGGTATATGAACAATACACAATATTACGCAACATCACTGACTATTACGTATACAGATCTAAATTGCATAATGAAAATGACAATGAAACTTAATTTACTTATTTCAATAGCAGTTCGAAATTATTTATAGACATTTCAGATACATATTTCTTATATTGTAGTGTAAACAAAATTTTGTTATCTTATTTCGCAGATCCGTGTCAAAAAATATAATAAATCATTATGATTTGTTTCTTATTAATCGAGCAATGTTTAGTTTGTGTTTTGTGTGATGTAACATATTTTTTTTACCTATCTGACGAAATTCAAACAACAGTAAAAAGGAAATTTGAAATACTTTTTATTATGCAACTCATTTAATAGGTATTCATTATCACTTATTATAAATTAAAATAGGAGAGTTTAGTCCATAGCCCAAAACAGATCGACTCGGTGGTGTGAAGGACAGTGACGCATGCCTACACCCAAACCGCTTTTGTCGAAAATCTGCTTACGTCACCATATTTCGAAAGGAATGTAAACATGCCTTAGTTACCTGCCTCCTTGTGATACCTTAAATAGGTTTAGGTTCGAGACACGGCTCCTCGATTCCGAGTCTAGCCAGTTCATCTGCCTTTTTGTTCCCTGGGACTCTGGCATGTCCCAGAACCCACACAAGTTATACCTCTTTGTACCTGGCGATCTCCTGAATTAAGACTGCCCTTATCTTAGGAGATTAAATTGCCTTCAGATTCACTTGATTGTCGGAACATATGGATATTATTTGTCAGGTGCCATTTCTTGCTTTATCCCTACATGCCACTGCTAGAATGACCAATACTTCGGCCAGCAAGACCATAGATCCAAGATACGATCCAAGATCGTAGATCTCTTATTTATACTCCTTTATCTGCCTCCTAGAACGGCCCTTCGTTCACACGAGAACCATCTATGTAGCACACTAGAGGTAATTTTTTTCTTTCCATTCCATCTCCTCTGTTTGGAAAAATTAGAATATCTAGAATCTTCTCTAACCTCAACTGAATTTTCGCTTCCATCACCTTGAAAGTGAAGATGATAATTTTCTCTCCACCATTTTAGCGACTGCTGCGTGATTTTCAGCTTTGCTTCTACGCTGCCAGATTTTTGAGTTTTGCATCCTGAGATAGGCCGCCATAGTTTTCCTCTTTATCCACAAGGAGAGCGGTGGTAGGCCTAGTAGAATTTCAGGGGTAGCTGTAGGCTACGTCCTCATTTGTGCATGTAACTCCCAGGTAATCAAGTCCTTGCACCTTTGGTAATTTTGGGACATAGTCATTTGGTTTCCGCTTGGTCATCCAGCCACTGATCCATATTTAAAATTAAGTGTGAATACCACGGTATACAACTAATGCAGGATCTGTGAGTTAAGGCCTACCGCCTGGCAATTTTTCGGTAATTTTGCCACATGCGTCCTCCATGACAGTTTTCTTTCTAAAATCTCCAGGCGCAAGAGCCAATGGTCTTTAAAACTATATATTTTTATTCTCCTAATGAAAAGAATTATTTCGGTATTATCTGGATTAATTGAAGGACCGGTCTCTCTTTCTATTCTATAAGTCTATATGCTATCTGCATCCTGTTGTTAATGACGCTACGTGTTACATTTAATAAATATAGTTTAAAAAAACTAAAAAACATGCACATCAAACTAAAAAGTGAAAAATAATTATTAATATAAACTGAAAACAATAATGAACGAAAAATACTAGTATTATTGTGAAAAAAGCGTGGGTTGCTCGATATACGAAAAATATGGCACAAAGCGCCCCACGCTTTTTTCACAATAATACTAGTATTTTTCGTTCATTATTGTTTTCAGTTTATATTAATAATTATTTTTCACTTTTTAGTTTGACGTGCTTTAAAAGCGTGTTTTTTAGTTTTTTTAAACTATATTTATTTTTCACTTTTTAGTTTGATGTGCTATGAAAGCGTATTTTTTAGTTGTTTTAAACTATATTTATATTGCTTATTGATGCTGATATTATAACATATTACGATCCAACAGATATTTCTGAAAAAAAAAAATATTTTTTTATTTCAGCCGTGGGATTTGAACTCACGCCCGAGGAGTCTGTCGTTTCGCGTCGACTGCCTTAGCCCGCTCGACCACCGCGACCTAGCTGACAATCGCGGAATGTACTTACATATTAAGCCTTTGCTCTTACGCAGAGGATACGTGAGGAAAGGACTGGCGATCCTGATCAGAATAATGATATAAACTTATCAAATTATTGTATTGTTACCGGTTCTTCGTAAGTGTACAAAGTTTCAATTAAATCTGTCCGTTTAAAGTGGGTCAAAATCGAGTCCAAAGAGTCGGTTACAAACAAACAAACAAACAAGCAAACAAGCAAGCAAGCAAGCAAGCAAACATACAGGTGAAGCTAATAAAAGCGTGTTAAAAATCGACTAGAGCCTGTCGCCAAAATTGGGTCGCGGTCTACGTATGCCTGCGCACAGAAGCCTTCTGGTATTAGGCCCTCCATAGGACCATCTCTATGGACGTCTTTCGCCTGTATGTATGCGTACTGAGTTTTATGGAATTGGTACCTGTAGCTACGGTTGATATTTAACAATCTTTATCATTGCTAGGATACAGCCAATAGGAACTACACCAACATAGTGGCGAACTAATTGTGGTTATTATTCCATAACAACCGCTGTTAAAAAGTTATAAAGTAAGGCAACTGATTCGTACCCTCTTCAGCAAAAATCTGTCTACTATCCTTTCTAACAGACAAATACATTTTTAAATTAGTTGCGGTAAAGTCGACAAAAATGTGTGTGGCAAAATATACTAAACGTTGACTAATCGAAACAGTCAACTTTTAGTGTATTTTGACACATCTTCAAAACTGATTAATTTAGGTTTCCTTTGTGAAGGTTTTTCCTAAAAACTTAAACCTAAGCATAACGTACGAATAAACACCATTGACTAGAATTTTAATCAATGGTGTTTGTTGGTCTAGACGTTTGTTTGTACTGTCCTACTATTATAAAAAAGCTAGATCTAAAATTTTGGAGAAACATCTTCAATTTGGCTCAAACGTTATGGATTTGCAATTATATTTCAAACAATTTATAAATATACAGAATAATTAATTACAAAACAACAAAAGTTGGAAATATAACACCAAAATGCATTTAAAATTGAAAATCTAAATTAAATATTGCACATTTGCATATTTCAATCAATTTTCAGTAATTCAAAGTATTTATCATTTATTTCCTGGATTGCTGAGTAATGCCGAGCCAAGTTATACAGGATGCAAAGATTATACATACCTACCAATCTTTGCAGTATGTAAAATATAATAAATAAATAAACATAAGATAATTTATCTATTCTGTACATTGCAATGAAGCTATAATAATAGGTACATTACCCTTTATGGATATTTAGAAATGCCATTAGAGTCCATAGGTTTATTAAAGGTGTTTTTCAAGGTAAAAGATTACCCGTTTATTATTATTGATATTACAAATAACCTCAGTCATATACATACATAAGTTATTGAACAGGTTAAAAATTATTTATATATTATATTCTTTTAGAAGCCAAAAAAGGTTGTAGGGATATTGTAGAAAATATTTGGCAAAATTATTACTTTCAAATAATTATAAAGTTTATATTACCATCAAAATGGACCGATTAGAAATACCGACAAAATCGAAATTATCTTAAAAATTTATCAAGAAGGATTTAGGATTTAGTAAAGTTTTTTTTAGTCTACAAGAGCTGTATTATAAATAATTTGAGAAATTTCTACAACGTGTTAAATGAATCATAGAAGATCTAGTTAAACAAATTCAATACAAATTAAAATGTCATTTTGAAGACTTCTAATATTTGCTTTATGCCAAAACAATATGCCTTTTTCCCATGCCTCGAACACAAAGCCACTTTTTTTCCCTTTATGATCATGACAATTTAAAAAAAAATTTACTTACCCTCACCTCACATTGTCTCTTCCTCTGAATCCTCGTCCTTCTCACCCTCTTCTCCATTTTGAGATGAACTGCTATCTTCGTTAAAATTTATAATAAATTTATTTCCACTACTTATATGAAATTTGGCAATTTTTAAATAATCGTCCTCAATAGTAATTACTTTCCTAATTCTTTTTTCCCAATCTTCTTGTTAATTTTCGATACTTCATTTTAAAATGAACTCTACAACTTTTTATCGATTCCTTTTCTGACGTTTTTCTTCAATTTACACCAAATTAATTCAATCGGGTTGAAAATACAGAAATATGGCGGTAATCTCAACACTTTGTGGCCATATGTCTCCGCTACATTATCTATAATATACTTCTCATAATTTTTCATTTGCAGGACTTCCAACAGTTGTGCTTTATTATAACTTTCCTCATAATAGAAATCATGTTCCATTAAAAAAATTTTTAACTCCAGCTTAGTAGAACTCTTGTTAGGAATTTTATACAGTTGTCTCGAATGGTACTTCGCATTGTCAAGAACAATAATGTCAGGTTTTAATTTTGGAATTAGTGTATTTTCAAACCATTCCTCAAATACTTCTCCCTCCATGTTCTTGTGGTTATCCACGTTACAGTCTTCCATGTTTTTCCGCACGTTTTCAATGCATTATCAACCCATCCATCAACTGATTCACAGTGTAATATAATAACCGAGTCACTTTATTAGGGGGCAATGAGATCTGTTGACATTTCCTAGATCCATCAGTCCATTCTTTTTTTACGGTGTCATGAGTATCATACCAAGTTTCTTCTAGATAATAAATTGGCCTATTTTCCCATCTGAGTTCTTTTACCTCTTCTAGATTGAATTTCGCCAATCCTCTGTTCGTCTAATTTCCATAATCGTCATGCGTTTATTAATAGTTTGATATTTAAATCCAGTTTTTTCTTAGCTTAGTTCGTAAAGTTTTTTTGGTATATTTTAGATGATAATCTATTTCTTTTAATTTTCTGTCTACCACGTCAATAGTTGGGATTTCATTTTTCTGATACGCGTCGTAAATTAAAGTTCTTAAAAGTTTTGCTAACGATGGGTTCAGAGTTTTTGATTGACCGGAGTCGGATCTTTGTTTTCTTGGGAGGGCACCTTCATTCACCAGATTGTGTAATGTGGGACGGGGAACGTTAGTCAGACATGCTGTTTCACCTAGTACATCCGAATCATACAAATTAGGGTCATTAACTCATCGCTTCAAAAGATTATTGTAAACATTAAGGCAAATTTGTTTCGCTTGCTCGTTCAAATGTAACCGATTTTTTCTTACTGGAAACACTAATGAACTTTAATTTTCTTTATCACTGTTATCACTATCACTTTCATTTTCACAAACACAATAAGATGCAGACGTAGAGGCCTCCCCTCACGGTATTTTCAAAAACGCACCATCAAATAAACAGATATAAAATAATCATTACTTATATTACACTATTACACAACTCACTGCAATATGATAACCTTCTTAAATTATTTTCAAAAACACACCAGCAAATAAACAGATATAAAATAATTATTACTCATATTACACTATTACACTACTCACTTCAACACGATAACCTTCTTAAAATATTTTCAAAAACAGATAAACAGATATTAAATAATTATTATTTATCTTACAATATCATACTTATAATATATTAGCACTGCTAGAATGATTCGGTAACAAAATTAAGTGCGGCTCTGAAGTATCACAGAATGTTAGTGAAATTCCGCCTTGGTCGCGTGCCAGCAAAAACAATCGCTTTAATGTAAGCGGTGTAAAAGACGGAAGATGTCATGTGATACATTTTCCGCCCAAATCTCGCGTGTTACTCCGCACGTCCCGTCACAATATAGGTTTCGCTGACTATACCTATAATGTGAACAGAGTCTTAAGACTTGTTTCTTGTTTGGTCCAAAATATACATAAAACATGAACTTAGGTACGGGCTCTATTCGTTTTCGGCATTTTGGTTTGTAAATTATGGAAAGTAGTTAATTGTTTTAGTAAAATTTTCAGAATACTGAAATGATATATAAAAAATTTTCATCCATCATCAAAAATTTGTTTTTAAACAATAAAAGCAGCAATTCCTAAATTGAACTTTTTATTTTCCAGTGTTGAATTATTTTTGCATTTATAATAACTAATAGTTTTGAAAAATCAGGGTTCTAAAGTTACGAGACAATATACACAATTTGGGCGCAATGATGTGTCTACCGCAAGGCTGCGTTAGTACGCCCTCGTCGCCAGAATTACCAGCATAAAACTTCATTGTTAAAATTTTTGTATTGATGAAAACAAAAAATTTAAACAAATAATTCATCTTTAATATTATACCTATGGATTTAATATATAAGATTACAGGCAGTACTGATGCGTATTTTTTTTATTAATAAGAAATTCGTATATTTTATTTAGTGTTATTTTATGAAACTAAATAACCTTATTTCCTATTAATAAAAAAATACGATTACTAACAGAAAAAATTTAACAGCGATTTGTTGGATACATTGTGAAAATGCATTCTTAAGTTGTATTTAATAATAAAGATCAACATTTTAACAGCGAAATGTTCGATACTTTGTGAAAAAAGTTCATAATTACCTACATAAGTTGTCTGGGTAATAATGTCTTCCAATTAGGAGACAATAATTTAAGTCTTATATAATTTTAATTTGTAATGTATATACGTCAAAAAATTTAACGGTTTTCCATATCTGTCTCGCAATACCTACCTATTATTTTGGGAAAATTATAAATGTCCACAAAATTAAAGTTGCTCCCAAGCCGAGATATGTTGATAAGTGATAACGGTAATATTGTATTTATTCAATTTTTATTATTTTAAGTATACATAAACATTTTTATCTAATTTTAAATATGTGTGGATATTAATATAGTAGTTTTGGCAAACAACTCGAACAAGACGAACATTCATTAAACAGAATACTGCCCGACTATAGTGCTGAGTTACGTTACAAATGACGCGGCGAGGTAAATAATAAACGACATCGTGCACATTTCGCGTGTCACGTGGTACACGTTGCGTCATTCGCGCCGCGTACTCCGCCGAACACAGTAATTCATTTCATTGTCCGGAAATAACAAGTTATATTTTAGAACATTTTCTTTGTAGCAGGCTTAGATAGATAGATAGATAAGCCATCCGTTTTCAGGACCGGCCTAATGTACGATATTATGAATTAGGTTTGCGATTACTCAGAAGTTAAAAAGCCAAACTTAGCAAAATACTTAAAATGATTTTCTAATGACTATAATAATATCAATTTTTAATTTTATATTTTTTTGGTATTTAAAATTTGTGTCCTGACATTTCGACGAAGAAAATACCCACTCACCTTTTTTAACATAACCCTCCGTTCACATACCGGTCAGTAGCCATAGGCTGTATATAATCAAGTAATAAAATATAGTATGTAGTTAAATGATAACAATGACAGCTTTGGCGCAAGAAACATTTATGTTATTTTATTTATGCAAAAAAATTGCTTCGATTTTATTGCTCAAAATGTCAACTTTTCACAACGACATTGTTCGAAATTCAAAAGTAATAAGTATGTTATTTTTGGCATGAAGGATGTCACCTCACAATTTTTGTTAGGGATGTTTTTGGTCTCATAACAAGGCGAAAAGATCGCGCCAGTCGATTTTTTTCTAAATCAAATAATAAAAATGTTTATCAGACTCTTTGGATAGCGCTATATATATTCTTTTCGGAATTTTCAGTTTCATCGTAGCCACGTAAGTTAATTCGAATATATGTATCACAACATTTATATAACTTATTATTTATACAAAATATATGTCTTTTTGGTGACTAATTCGTTACATCATTGAATTTCCAAATAATAAGCCGTGCCCAGTTAGGCCCATATATAATAATAATAAGTGGGATGTATGTTTATCTTGTTTTTTTTTTTATTACTTTATCCTGATAATTATGTTGAACAATGTTTCAACAATATTTATGCTGACAACGCATAAGGTGTCCAATGCAAATGGCATATGCGGGCGTAATTAATCGGGAAGATTGCGGAACGTGAGAATTAACATTTATATCCAGGATATACGCACTTGCTGCCGACCGCTACAGTATTCCTAGTACTTAGACAAGTAAGAGTTCCCTACTCTTAGAAAAAGAAGTGGTTTGGTAAAATTTACAGGTTGGGGGTAACTCGTCTCCTGGCGTCACGTCGGTGATTGGCCTAGGTAAAAAACTGTTTTACAAATAGACTTTTTGTGGGTAGTGATGTCCTCAAGACAGCAAATACGGCCTCCTATGACTAATAATTAGCATAAACATAACAGTAAGGCGAATTGTGTTTCACGGTTGTTACAACCGAGAAACACAATTCGCCTTACTCCTTTCACGACATTGAGATGTAAATACAACATTAGCCGCTGAATATGTAGAATATCTTGGTGAAAAATCAGCTTTTAAGCAGTACACAATTAGTAGTTTTCGCAAACATCGAAACATCGAATGTCATACACAATACGCCTTCGTCAACCAAGTTGGCGTCGACTTGAGATGATTAAAATTATTTTATTAATCTCCATGTGATATCAACTTTACGAAACTCGCGATCTTCTGCTGTTTGTGAAATCTACTTCAGTTTTAGACAATTGGTAAATTTGGGGAAATATATGCTGACCACCAATTCTATTATCTACAAGAATATTTTGTATTTAACAATTGTAATTGTAGGTTGTTACGATGTAAAATTTTTGATTTGCCTTATTATTGTCAATATAAATCTGAAATAAACTCGCGTCAAGAAGCTGAAAATTTGAAAATTCTTTGCGTCAACCGTAGAAATTGATTCTCGATAGCAGTTTCTTTGACAGTGGTCTTGTTTACAACGAAAACATAATCGACGTCAACAACGCCCACTGTGACAATGATTCTGCTCTTTTAAATCAGTTCTGCGGTTGCCGCAAGGAAGCTCAAAATTTGTAACTTCATTTCACATTTAGAGACGTAGAAAGTGAGATTGCACCCAAAGTATGTTTTTCAGTTTTTATCTAGATCTTTATAACATGTACATTGTACACAGTTATTTTATGTATGTACATGATCGCCCAGATTTTATGTAAATAAGCGTAAATAAAATATGACTATCGCTATTTCAGCTTAATTTTGAAAATCAGATATTTTCTTATGTTTACTTCAAGCCTTAGGGATGTAAATAATGTTTCATTTCAACTAGGTTTTACTTATTGTAATTTTAATAAAAAAATGTAGTTTTTAAATACCAAATTTTTAATCTATAATTTATTAAAAAAAAAAAAAGATATTGAAATTTTCGATAAAATTTCACAGGTGCTAAGATTGTGCCAGTCCACCTCTGCTCGACTGTGTAATCAATGGGTGTAGAGTACTTATACACATAATCATTATTGTTTAAGTCACTGAGACGATTACGACTGAAAAAAGTTGTACGCATTATTTGAGAGCGGTTTAGAAATATTTTAGATACAGATACAATTTTATTAGATTTTTTTTTTGTTACTAAATGGCTCATGCGTATCAGATGTTCAAACCGTGTTAACTTCATTCGTTGGAGTATCGTGCACACTGTGACATTTTAGACTAAAATAAATACGTTTTTTTTTAACTGACAACTAAATCGAATATCAATCATGTTGCTTAGTATTTGATGTAATATTAATTTAATATTATTGACCCTTTAATATTGAAGATTTGTTCACTATTAAGTCGACTAATGTAATGTTTATGGGTGTTTTGTTTTCATTTTACAAGTTATGGTCTCGTTCGTGTAATATATTTACAGGGCCAAAAATATTCTTGAGCTTTCCGACTGTATACCGTTATATTGAATTAAACTTTTAAAATTTTTTTATCATCATCAGGGTTTAATTTAAACAAAATAAGTTAAAATTATGGCTTGACATTATTTGCAAAAAGAACACAAAATATATATAGGGTGTTTCGTGAGTGACTGGATATACACTAGTAAGGAGTACAGAATCCTGAGACAATTTCAGAATGATCTTTATTATATCCCTAATCTTTCTCGGCTTCATCGATTTGAACCAAATTTACTAGGTATTCTCCACTATTATAGGTCTTCATAATTCAACACCACAAACGAAAAAATATCAGGGCCGGGGTAAAATTGTATTTTTTTTTTCGGTTACCTAAAAATATCACCCTCTGTATATGGATTTTTGCAATTTTCAATACCAATTTTTTAAACATTCTTTAAATATTCTAATAATACCTAAACCATGTAGTTAGTGTTTTTAGCACATTTTTAATGCTTCGAGATAACAACTAAGTTTCACAATAAATCAATCCATTTCAAAAATCTCGTAAGCCTTGATAAACATTTAGTAACATTATCCTAATAGGTGAATCGGTCGTAATGATCCAGTTTCCTGGCCTGCAAGGTCCCGAGACCTGACTCCGGTGGATTATTTTTTATGGAACCATTTAAAGCAAAAAGCGTATGCTACCAAAGTTGCAACCAAAGAGGAATTAAGAGAACGCATAGAACAGGAATGCACGGAACTAAGAAATAATCCGCGGATAATCAAAAATGCTATAAATAATGTACAATTATGCGCAAGTGGCAAAAAAATAGCTGTATATCAGAAACGAAGGGCATTAGGGATATAATAAAGATCATTCTGAAATTGTGTCAGGCTTCTGTACTCCTCACTAGCGTATGGCCAGTCACTCACGAAACATTCTATATATAAAAACCAATACTGCACAAAAACACTTAAACAGCAATCAACATCCAACCAGACAATGTAGGTAGTGCTTATTTACAGTAAAAGAATTCCATACCTAGTTTCCATGTACATAATTGTATAGGCTGAAATTATTGATCCATTTTTTAAAAAGAAAATTGACAGCTCTTTCAGAATAAAATTGTACCCGCCATTGCTGTCTTATTGCGTCATTCCAATAACACCATATTCTTTTTCTTTTATTCAGATAATTATTACCTTCACAATGAAAAGACAGAGCACCACCACATTATAGATGTAATCTTCGGAAATATTTGAATAAAAAGTTTACACGAAAATGCATTGGCCACCTCGATCTCCTGAATTGACCCCTTTTGATTTTTATTTAGGGTCATTTGAATAGTATGGTATGCACCACTAAAGTCGAAAGTTTTTGTAATCGGTTTGATATTTTGACAGCTGCTTTGTCTTTTTCTTTTAACGAACCCTGATAAAATAAAATACATATGGCATATGGCACAATATTATTCATATAATTTGCTATGTAAACAATATTGCGCTAATATTAAACAATTAAATACTATTGTTTCATGATATGGGAAAGTGTGTAATGCATTCATTGATTGGGGGATAGCAGTTTATTAAAATGATTTTTTTTTAATTGGATTTTTGACGTTGTTTTTGTTTAAATATATTCCATTGTAGTTAGCATTATTATTATTATTTTCCAAAAAAAATTACAGTATTTTCAAAATTAAATAAAACTGATTTAATGTTCCATACATTTTAATACACTATGTTTCAATGTAGGTCAGCAATATGCGGTTTGAAAGAAAATTGCATAAAAATTTCGGTTTACTTACCATGCAGCTATCAGATGCATTAGGGAATTAAATAATTCCTGATGGATATTAACAGATAACGTTATTGGCTAAATATTCAATCATGTATGCAGAGTTTTACGCAAATATGAATTAAAGGAAAAGTTACCATAATTAGCAATAGTAATAAAAATAATAATAAATTAAAATACAATTGCACAATTGCATAAGTCAGATACAATATTCAGTACACCTTGACATCATTAAAATAGTCTAAGTAATATCGTGCAAATTCGACGATGAAAGATTACCGTCTCTCAGTCGGTAATCAAAGAGACCATAATAATGAGTACCATACTTTTCTCTTTTGAAATTTTTTGGTATGACGGCCGGTTATAGGGGAGGGAACATTTGTTTTTAATTGAATGGTTATCAATATTTGTTCGCATAGGTAGTTAGTATGTACTCCACATACCCCAATTACGCTGGCTTCCGGTCGGTCCTGGCGCGCGGTAACCGGAAATTGAAAAAAAAAATTATAGTTATCGGACCAAACCTAGCGCAAAATGTTTGTATTGCTGTATACAGTATTGTATTATAGTGGCACACATTTCTATCGGTCGGTTTTTGAGCAATTTGCTATCAAAGTGGCGAAAAATGGATCAAAATTTGAAATGTTGATAAAAAATAGTTGAAATTAAAAGAAAACGTCTGCCCAGCTAGCTTATGGTTCACAAGGCATTCAAAAACTATAAACTTGGCTGGCAGACATTTTGGCTAAATTTAGCCCCCCCAAACGACCCCTTAAGTGGTTAAAAACGCCGAAATTGTTCGTATTTTCTACTGTAATAACATATCTAAAGTACATTTTTTAATATTTATAGCAAAAAAAGAACAGACACGAAAAACTGAACTTTAACCCTTTAAGGGGGGTGGTTTGGGGGGTTAAATTTGGCAAGAATGTCTGCCAGCCAAGGTTAGGGTTTTTTAGTGCCTTGTGAACCATAAGCTGGAAGGGCAGACGTTTTTTTAATTTTAACTGTTTTTTATCAACATTTCAATTTTTGATCCATTTTTCGCCACTTTGATAGCAAATTGCTCAAAAACCGACCGATAGAAATGTCTGCCACTATAGTACAGTACTGTGCACACCAAGACAAACATTTTGCGCTAGGTTTGGTCCAGCAACTAATTTTTTTTTTTGCGGTTACTGCGCGCCGACCGGAAGTTTTATCTGCCAGCGTAATTGGGGTGTGTGGAGTACATATACTAACTACCTACCAATGCGGACAAATATCGGTAACCGTGCGGCCGCCATACCAAAAATTTCAAAATAGAAAAAAAGTTTGGTACTCATATTCTTTGATTACCAACTGGCAGACGGTAACCTTTCATCGTCGAATTTGTACGCCATTGCTTAGGCTAAAACTGTTTTTCAACGATGACCTTCAGATTCTGTGAGCCAATTTTCAACTTGATACGACTTTAGTTAGGATTATACAGTGTGGAAATTAAGTAACGCATAAATTCAGTAATTCCGTTGATATTAATTTTTTGGAAAAAATCTCGAACGGGTATAGCGATTTTAATTTGAGCAAATATTTTCAGTCTATTTTCAGTTTCTTATGTAATTTATTTTTTTGAGTTATGACGTCATCGCCTTTTTTTTTAAATGACAACCTATATTTTTTATTATTGATTTTGGTAGTAGTTTTTATTCCGGTTCCGATCGTATGAAATTTTCAATATTTGAAAAAAATCGAGGAAAACAGTCTTAAAGTTCAACTTTTTTCAACATAAATGCATTAAATTGGGAAAATTTATCTAGTTGCTGAAGTTTGACGGAAAGTTATGACGGCACATTCGTTTTCATTTTGAAATTATACAAA
Organism: Rhamnusium bicolor; assembly: GCA_029963845.1. NCBI lineage: Eukaryota > Metazoa > Arthropoda > Insecta > Coleoptera > Cerambycidae > Rhamnusium > Rhamnusium bicolor. The sequence goes on along the minus strand of JANEYF010003969.1, from coordinate 2,274,297 downwards.
TAGTTGAAAAATCGAACTAATGTGATACACCGGCAACTAGATAAATTTTCCCAATTTAATGAATTTTTGTTATTTGAATTTTAAGACTGTTTTACCCGATTTTTTTTCAAATAATAATATATTGAAAATTTTATACGGTCGGAACCGGAATAAAAACTACTACCAAAATCAATAATAAAAAAACATAGGTTGTCATTTAAAAAAAAGTCGATGACGTCTCATAACTAAAAAAATAAATGACATAAGAAACTGAAAATAGACTGAAAATATTTGCTGAAGTTAAAATCGCTATACCCCTTCGAGATTTTTTTCCAAAAAAATTAATATCAACGGAATTACTGAATTTATGCGTTACTTAATTTCCACACTGTATACAATGTCCGCAAAAGAACGCCTTTTGTTTCGTGCACTGTGAAATTTCCTGTGTGGCACACTTCGTAGTTTTCGAGAAAATAAATATCTACTAAATATAAAATGACAGTCATTGATAGACATTAATTATAATATGTACAGCGAGAGTTGTTTCAAATCGAACAGGAGTTAAAAGGAAAACAAATAATGACGTGTGTGGCTTATGCCCTGTACACCTGTGGGGTGAAGCGTCATCAATACTCCACATAAGAAATACACACATATCATTTGTTTTCCTTTATTGCCTGTTCGACTTGATTCAGCGCTCGCTGAATAATGCAGAAGCATAACATGAAAAGAAATTGAATTTTCAATTTTCTTCCCCATCAACTTTATTCTTATTTTTAATGTGCATACGACACTGATATTTTTTAACACGCTTTTATTAGCTTCACTTGTATGTTTGTTTGTTTGTTTGTTTGTTTGTAACCGACTCTTTGGACTCGATTTTGACCCACTTTAAACGGACAGATTTAATTGAAACTTTGTACACTTACGAAGAACCGGTAACAATACAATAATTTGATAAGTTTATATCATTATCCTGATCAGGATCGCCAATCCTTTCCTCACGTATCCCTACGTGAAAGCAAAGGCTTAATATGTAAGTAGATATCGTAATTGTTAATTAGCTCGGTGGTCGAGTGGGTTAAGGCAGTCGACGCGAAACGACAGACTCCTCCGGCGTGAGTTCGAACCCCACGGCTGAAATAAAAATATTTTTTTTTTTCAGAAATATCTGTTGGATCGTAATATGTTATAATATCAGCATCAATAAGCAATATAAATATAGTTTAAAACAACTAAAAAACACGCTTTCATAGCACATCAAACTAAAAAGTTAAAAATAAATATAGTTTTAAAAAAACTAAAAAACACGCTTTTAAAGCACATCAAACTAAAAAGTGAAAAATAATTATTAATATAAACTGAAAACAATAATGAACGAAAAATACTAGTATTATTGTGAAAAAAGCCTGGGGCGCTTTGTGCCATATTTTCGTATATCGAGCAACCCACGCCTTTTTCACAATAAGACTAGTATTTTTCGTTCATTATTGTTTTCAGTTTATATTAATAATTATTTTTCACTTTTTTAGTTTGATGTGCTTTAAAAGCGTGTTTTTTAGTTTTTTTAAACTATATTTATTGTAATTCGATTAGCTTCACTTGTATGTATGTTTGTTTGTAACCGACTCTTTGGACTCGATTTTGACCCACTTTAAACGGACAGATTTAATTGAAACTTTGTACACTTACGAAGAACCGATAACAATACAATAATTTGATAAGTTTATATCATTATCCTGATCAGGATCGCCAGTCCTTTCCTCACGTATCCTCTGCGTGAGAGCAAGAGGCTTAATATTGTAAGTATATTCCGTGATTCTCAGTTCGGTCGTTGGCCGAGCGGGCAAGTCTTAGTCGACGCGAAACGACGGACTCCTCGGGCGTGAGTTCAAATCCCATGGCTGAAATAAAAAAATATTTTTTTTTTCAGAATTATCTGTTGGATCGTAATATGTTATAATATCAGCATCAATAAGCAATATAAATATATTTTAAAAAAACTACAAAACACGCTTTCATAGCACATCAAACTAAAAAGTGAAAAATAAATATAGTTTAAAAAAACTAAAAAACACGCTTTTAAAGCACATCAAACTAAAAAAGTGAAAAATAATTATTAATATAAACTGAAAACAATAATGAACGAAAAATACTAGTATTATTGTGAAAAAAGCGTGGGTTGCTCGATATACGAAAAATATGGTACAAGGCGCCCCACGCTTTTTTCACAATAATACTAGTATTTTTCGTTCATTATTGTTTTCAGTTTATATTAATAATTATTTTTCACTTTTTTAGTTTGATGTGCTTTAAAAGCGTGTTTTTTAGTTTAAACTATATTTATTTGATATTAGTCCTCATGAGTAATTACTATTCACAGTAACAAAAAAATACGAGAAACAATACGAGACTAAAAGGTCGTTGATCGGACCTTAAATATAATTTTCATGCAAAATGTTTTGAGTGTGAAATTTTAAAATCCACATTAATATGTAAACCTGCCTCGTTCACTGAAATGAGCAAATAAGTAATTACTACTTTCACAGAATCTACCAAACTCATTTGGTACAATTTAATTTTAGAACAAATTTAAATTAAATTCAATTTTAAATATATACAGAATTAGAGCAATCAAATTATTTAAATGATATTTGAAATGAGCTTGACTCTTATTAGTAGTATTTTAAGTATAGTAATTAATATAATTTACCATTTGCATTAATTAATTAGAATATACTTTCAGTTATATAGGGTGGGGCAATATTGTGTCCGACTTCAATATGTCGAGTTTTATGATAGCTAGAAACTTGATTTAAAAACATAGAGAAACTAAACAAAAAAGTCTATAACGTGAAATTATTTTTGAATATACAGGGTGAACCAAGACGATTCTACAGGGTCAACTAAAATTTTTTTTAATGGAATGCCATGTATAATAAAATATTTTTTGAAACCTCTTTGTGGCCACCTTTCACTCCTGTACTATTATTGACTCTTTCACAACCACTTGGATGTAATGATTTTTTTTGTTGAAATTATTCCATTTACACGTACTTACCTATATTAAAAAAATCACTAGTCACAATTATCGATTTTAAGAAAAAAATGTGAGTACCAGTTATGAGACGTCTGTGTGATGACTGATGACACTCAGCCATTTTCACTTCCTAAAAATATACAGGGTGAACAAAAGTAATTTTTGAAATTTACAACTATTTGAACTGAATTTTCTCAATTTTTTCAAATGAGACACCCAGTATATTTTTGGATGATGTGATGTAGAATTGAAAAATGAACATTTTTTCTACAACCCTATGGCTATTTGTAACCATTTTCGGTTCATTGAACAATAACTGCAAAATTTAGCCATACAAATTAAAAATACATATTTTTTGCAATTCAAGAGAAGATATTATAAAAAGTGCTCCACATGTTGCCCATTGTGATTGACACACATTTCTATGCGTCTTTGGAATGAGGTTTGTACTGTTCATGAAATTGCGGGAGTGATACTTCTAAAAGCATTTATTTTCCTTTCCTTTCCTTCAAATTTTGGATTGTTGTTGGTGTGATGTTTTTATGGGAATCATGTAACATGCTTGTTATAAATACCTTCTCGTGAATTATTTGAAAAAAAACCCTCATTTTTAATATTTTATTGCTGAATTTTGCAGTTATTGTTCAATAAATTGAAAATGGTCACAAATAGCCATAGGATAGGAATGTTAGTTTTTCAATCCTACATCACATCGTCCAAAAATATACAGTGTATTCAATTTGAAAAAATTGAAAAATTTCGGTTCAAAAAGTTGTAAATTTAAAAATCCTTTTTTGGCCACCTTGTATACTTTTAGAAAGTGAAAATGGCTGAGATGTCTAATAACTGGTACTAATATATTTTCTCTATTTTTTTCATTTTAAAAAAATGTTACTTGACCCTGTAGAATCGTCTAGGCTCACCCTGTATATTTGAAAACTTTTTTGTCTAGTTTACTTATGTTTCTAGCTATCATAGAACTCGAGATATCGAAGTCGGAAGCATTATTGCCCCACCCTGTATACAGAGAAATGCCGAGATGCAACTGTTTCATAGTTCGTAAAATAAGTTTATCTTATGGATTTATCGTATCTGCAACAAAATGATGTATTGTACTTTGATCGACCATTTTATATTTTGAGACAATTTCTAATAGCTGCCCCGTTTTTATTATTTTGTTGTTTATTTTGTGGTGGAATTAGAAGAGATACCAGTGATACCCATTAATAGCCGTTTGCAGCCAACATATGTACATATTTTTTTGTCGATTTGAGTTAAGAGGTTTGTGAAACTGGTTATTGTAAAAATAATTTTCTGGAGTTTGGTATATTGGTGAGTCAAGTTTTATTAAGCGAAATTTTTCGCATTATTTAACTGATTTAAGTAAACAAACAGAAAACAATACCATCCTTAATGTAATCTGTAATAAGGTCCATGATTGTCAGTAGCTAAAACAGTTCGAAGGACAGCGGCTATTAAAAAACTTTTCTAATTTGACATCCTCGAATAACGTCACGATTACAGCGTTGATAACATGTAGGTATGTGTAAAAAATGATGGTCAGATTTTTTCAGGTAGAAATGAAAAACCAGGGTTGAACTGTAGAATATCGAATGTAGATCTTGATATATGTCATATCAACCAAAGTATCACTTTTTTTGTTGTTGTTACATACATTAATTATGTATTAAATAGTAGTTTACATAACAAGCTCCTAAAGATCATGTTTATAGGATGCTTAGATAAGTTTCTGGCCGATGACGAAGGCGTTTCCCGTAGTGTTACGTACAACGTACAATGTTTTTTTAGGCATCTATATTTCTTTAGCATATTTTTGCTTAATTTATTCTAATTATTAAAACATTGTATTATAATAACCACTAATCAGGTATTACCAGTATCCGTAACAATGTAGAGGTATCTGTAATTGATTTTCTTAGTAAACAATCTACAAGTATTTCTAAACGTCTGGCTTTCGGTGCTTGTGAAGCTCGTAATCGAAAAAAAATTACCGAGAACAGCAATTGAGAAGTTCCGAGTGATAGTGTCTGGTCGGGGAAAGACACATTCTTTATTATTTTCTTTTTTGCTGTCATTTTGTTTGTATTTATCGCACATTTTAATACGACATATGAATAAATTCCTTATTAAAAGTACTAATAAACGGTACCACGGTACCAATTGAGTTTGGCCGCAAAAACCACTTTAATGAACTTTATTTGCTCATAAATCACGTAATTTAGTATTTTTGGCACACTTAAATGGAAAACTAAAAATATTGACGTTTGAAATGTAACTTATTTGGTATCTTTGGATTCAGAAAATTATGCAGAATTCAAAAATATTAATAATAATAATATACAGGGTGTTCCATTAGAAAATCGAAAGTTAGTATCACTTCCGGCGAAACCGGAAGTGAAAAAAATCACTTGTATGTCAAAAGATGTCGCATTTAAAAACACGTTTTATTTCATCTTTGGATATACAGTGTACATATTCCGTGAACAGATGGTCCAAATATTAGCGTTATATATAGATTTGGTTTCAATGATCAATTATGATCATACATTGTCCAAATAGAACTAGGTTTTAATAACATTAGTCATCTCGTTTTTCTGTCTGGTGAACATTTTTATAATTGGGTTCTGCAGTGTTTGTATTTGGGACAGGCGATTCGTTCAGAGTAAAAATGGATATCGCGAAGAAAATGCAAAATAGCGGAGAGGATGCCGATAAATATATTATTTCAGAAGAAAAATCTAATTCTGCTATTTCTACATCTCATTTTTTAACAGCACATAATTGTTCAATTGTAATTAATAATTACAAATAAATCTTGATAAATAATTCATAATTTTATTTTCTGGACTAGTCCTGCAAAGAGAAATTTTCCGAGCTAGTCCTGTAAAGAACTACTTTCTTGCCTAAAAAACTCCAGTTAGGCATGATTTTCAGGACGGGTGCCCATCAAAACCCTCGGTATTACACTTGACGTCAAATAGATATGTTTAGATCTATCATTTTTTATCTAGCCATAGAAATACAGATGATAGATAATACATTTAAATAACTTCATGCAATTCCATAATTGAACGTAGGTACACTTGATTTCAAAAAAAAACTGGTACAACTCTTGTAATCGAAAATCTTAATAGTTTAGTTGTGTGCATATGTCTGTAAATAGGGCTGGCCAGGCATGTCGAGAGGGGGGTGGAGAAGAGGTGATTTACCCCCGGACCTGGGTTCTTTGGAGGAGATCGGTTTTCTTTGTGTTTTTAAACTTATTAAACCTTTCTCTTTTATTTTATTCAAATGGAATTTAAAAAAATAATTAGAAAATAACTTTTTCAAAACATTTTCAAGCCTGCCATATTATTGTTTAAAAAAATAATATTTGTTACGGATAATTTTACTAATGGTTGTAATTAAAATACTAACTGAATAATGATGATTCTATTTTTAAAATAAGAACACAAAAATACCACTTGAGATTAAAAAAAAATGTAAACAATGCAAACTGAACATAAAAATACAATAAAAAATAAAATAAATGAACTTCAATTACGTAATACAGAATTACCTAACTAATATTTTGTCATTGCTCCATTAGCGTCTAAAACTGCCTGAAGTCTTACAGGCATGGAGAAAATCAGATTTCTTGCAAGGTCAACTTCTTGCGACAAGTTCTCCCAAGCGTCTTCAATTATCCCTTCCAATTCTTGGGCATTATTTGGATGGTTATTTAATTTTCTTATATGTTTCACCATTAATTCCCATACATTTTCAATTGGATTTAAATCCGGACTTTTAGATGGCCACGGTAACAACTCTATGTTTTTATTAAAAAACCATTGCCTGAGACGATGGGCCGTATATATGGAGCAGTTGTCTTGTTGGAAAATAAAATTATTTTCCGGAAACACCTCTATTACTGAAGGCAACATAATATTGTCTAATATTTCAATATATTTAATGGAATTGAGATGACCACCACTGTTCCAACACACACCTAACCCATTTAGGCTCATCCAAGCCCAGACATTGACTGAAAACCTTCCTGATATTTGTGGATCGAAAGTATATTTTTCGTTGTATCTAGTGGAAGGAGGCCTAGATTCGCGAACATGTCCATCGTTACAGGATTTAAAAACCTTTTCGTCAGAAAAGACAACTTGTCCCCAGAAGTTTTCATCATTGATTATATAGTTGAGTGCAAAAATAATCCTACTCTGCTTCTTTTCTTCTGAAAGTTTGTATTTTTTAGCCGCTGAACAACTCAAGTCGCTTTGTAGTTTTATTCTTCTGCAAGCAGTAGATACCGAAGCAGGGAAATTTGTCTCTAAAATTGAATTTACTGCAGTCTGAAAAGGGTTTTCTATTAGGTAATTTATAAGATTTTCATCTTCTTGATTATTGCTCTTTCTGGGCCTACCGGAATCAACTTTACGGAATACCGTTTGGTTGGTTTCCCATTGTTTTTTAACACTCATTCTCGTGGTTTTACTCACATTGTATTCAGCAGCAAGTCTTCTTATGGACCAACCATCTTCAATTTTAGAAACAATTCGAAATTTTTGAATATCTGTTAGATGTCGAACCATTTTTAATAATGACGCCACTGATTAACGTCAAAGTGACATTTGTAAGATTATTAATGTCAATCAAAGAACGAATGATTTACATAGCTAAAAGAAAGTGTACCAGTTTTTATTGAAATCAAGTGTACTATAAGTTTCCAGCGCTGTGTTATTTTTTATTTGTAACTAAATTGGCTATATAATTACGTGAATATACTTTTCCGTAAAAATACCTTAAGAATATTATTATTGTTAGGGTAATATTTAAATTTAATTTACTTTAACAAAATGTACGTTAATATAAGTAGTGTAATCAAAAAAATTGTTACCATACATAAAATTTAGTGGAACAAATTGCATGTTTTTTCTAATGTATACTTAAGTGCTTCTAACTAAAATTAGAATTTATTGCCACTGCCAACAATGTATAAGTAGAATTCAAGGCTAGAGCCAATCATTAGTCTATTGAACATCAGTCATTCAGACGGCGATATGACTTTATTTGACTGTTTAAATATTCAAATTGAGTGAACTAGATTATCTTCAAAATAACGAAAAAATCAGAAAATGGTAATGTCAGAACAAAATAATCGCTTTCATGTGCGATTAGATGGTATGGAAGCTATTTTGCTTTATTTAAATGGTAATAGTATGTATTTAAATATGCTCCAAATCGGTTGATCCGAGGTTTTGTGGCAGTTATCAGTGGGAAAAAGAGCTGTATTAAGTATAAAAACTATTTTGATTCTACGAAACCACAAGCTGTCGACTATTAGATTTTTAAATGTAAAAGCAACATACCTACATACATAAGGTATTTAGAGAATCTTCCACTGAATGCAGTATTTAAGAAAACATTGATAAACACCAACACAAACACATGTTTTGTACAAAATCTATAGGTTTTGCCCCTCCGATTTTATGAAACTTCTGATATATTACAATACTTAATCCGACTCACCAAACGAAACTACAACTTTTGTACATTTCATTCCAGTTTAAATAATGTTCATGTTTGTAGTTTAGTATATCCAGTATGAGATATCTACTTCATAAAACCAAAATGGCTGGCGAGGTTTCTATAAATATACATATATATATACCTATAAAAAATTATAGGATATTACATCTAGCATTGTTACATAACTGAGTTATTTAAACTAATAAGAGCCACTGTAATAAACCGTAATCATGTATTAAATGAACGTCCTTGTGCCGTAATTACTCACGATCTTCATTATGTCCATGCAAAGACATGTAACTTTATGGGAAATAAACAATGTTAAAACCATTATTCATTATTGTCCTGGAAATTCGAAGAATTAATAATATAGGCGTAAGAAAAACAATATTACAGTTATTTATGAGCAAATGAATGAACCAATGTGTCTTATTTTGCTATATTTTTAATTGCCCATTGTTGTATTTTTTTTGTGTTAAAATAATAAAAATATGAAGACTAATATAATAGTACTGCTAACTTGGATTTAGTTTAAATTTCAAAATGTAATAAAATAACCTACTAATGAAATATTGGAAACTGTTTATTAGCCCGATATAAACTAAATACTTTTGTAACAATATTTTAATTTCTACAGATGTGTCTATTTCAGCAATCATGGCAAATGGGGGAGGAAGATTTTCAGTATTGACTGAGTTTTAAATTACGTCAAATGGCGAATATTTCTAGCCACAAAAAACAAATCATATATGATTATTTTGTATTGATACAGTGACCAACTACAGAATATACAGTATTTAAAACTGGTCTGATCTATGGTCAAAAATATTGCCAAAACTTTTTTAAACTTTGTTTGAAAGAACAGGATACACATTGAAATTAGTTTTCTTTTGTATGCAATGTTTTTTTCCATAATTTGTACAATTATGGCATTTAAATCGGAAAAATCCTATATCATTTGGTTTACAGTGTAATGATAGAATTATCTCCACATAGCTTTTACAATTTAATTTTACCTATTACTGTTTACCTTTTACCTTTAGTTTCACCAGTATTGGTCACACTGGCAAACATTTAGATTATTAGAAATTATTGCATGTCGATCCTAAATTTATCGAATGGTTTTATGAATATGGTTTGACCCTGACCTCTGATGCAATATTTGTTCCACTGTTAAATTTTCTGGAGAATACGTAATATACAGGGTGTCTCCTAAGTAATATCGACAACTTCAGGAGGTGATTTCTTTGGACTATTTAAAAAAAAAATGCCTACGAATGTGCCCTTAAAGTAAAATAAAAGTTTTTTTGATATGTTTTTAAAATGGCTTGACTTACATCGATCATATTTCGCATATGACCAATAGCTGTTGTGGACTACAACTCTATTTAATTTGGACACAATAGCTTTAGTCTAAATGTGGTTTTACAGGGAATCTCGGAAGGTTTATCTAACATAAGTGTTTCATATTTACTAATTTAAAAATTGAAACAATCATATTACAGGAAATTTAAAACTGAACTTTTCTGGTCTTTTGCATTTCTTTCGTAGCACTAGCAATTTTCAAAAAAACGATAAAAAGCAAAGTGTAAATCAATAATAAAACTGTCTAGAATTTAATTTTAATTGTTATTCGCGATCAAATGCCTACCTGACAAAGATGATAAATTTTTTGTTCTAATTTAGTTGTTGAGTTATTATATTAAATTAGCATTATTACTCAGTTAAAAATTATGAAAGATATCACATAATTTTTTTTATTTCTTTAATTTTGAAAAACCAAACACCCTGTATGTTATTAAGCCAATATTTAGTCACAATAGTGACATGTTTTTACAACAATTTTAAATGTGTGGAGTAATAGATTTTGCACAATATTGAATGCGTACTATTCAAACATATTTATATATTTATATCTACAAATGATCTTATATACAGGGTGTCTCTGAGAAGTCTATACAAAAAGCTATCATCACATATCCCCGAACTAAAATAAAATGATCGAACTCATTTCATCTCTATCCAAAAGTGATTAGTTAAATCTCTAGGTAGAGTTCTTAAGAAAATTGTTATTGGTATGGTATCCGATTGGTAAAGCGCTTATAGGTATTTACTTGGTATCGAAAGTCGATGGTTCGATTCCATACTAGGGCAAGTTAGAAATTTTATTTGTAATTTGTTTCGGAACAAGATGGGAGAGGAAATTGTCGATGCCATAGATGTGGTTTGGACTCCACAATAAACTGTAGGGCATCGACTCCCTTACCTAACATAAAATCGTAGGATATTCAGGGGGTTACTTGAGCGTCTTTAGTGGCAGTTAAGGAAACCGAACACTGTAAGCAACAGAAGAATACATATCACTATTCGATCTAATTTGGGATGTGTCCAGTTTCGACATATTATTATGTACCTTTCACAGATACCCCGTATTTAGTAAATTATTATAAAATAATTATCTAATTGTAAATGGGTTTCAAGTAGTTAATGAACTGTGTAAATTGTGGATTATTAATATTTTTTAATTAAAACTAACTTAATATTATTTTTAAATTTTATGATAGAGAAAAGAAAACATTCGAGTCTCAGTCGAATAGATAACCTAATTTTTGTTAAAATGATTTATACAAGTGAACAATTTTATTGCTGTAAATAAAATATGTGCTTTTAAAATCCGTTGCAAATTTATTAAATTCTTAAGCTTAAAATTATCTCTATAATAATTTTCAAATTAGTTTTGTTTAATACATTGTTTTAATTTCATAAAAGGTTTACAGTTTTCAATTAACTAATACATAAAAATATTTATTATTGTCGCGTGGCCCGTATATTTTATATTGTTAGCAGACTCTTAACTGAGAGGGTAACACAAATGTTGAGAAGTGAACTTCGTGACCTTATATTAAATATTAAGGTTGGGTTGAAGAAGCTGTTAAGTACATTCTAAACGTTGCTGTTTTTGAAAATGTGATACAGTGTATTTGCTGCATATGATAGCGACATACTTTCATTATCAAAACTAAAACGAGTGCTACGAGTACTACCACTACCTCTATTAAAATTACTATATCCAAATTAAATATTATTCAAAATGTCGAACTAGAAAACAATAATGTTAACCATATAGCAGTGAGTATAAATTCTCACCCGTCAATAAATGGCAACCCATCAATTTGTTATTGCTAGTCGTGGCATATTCAACCATTTTGATATTATTAGTAGTATTTTATTTGCACTGTGGATCAGGTCACTTCTGATCTAGATCAATTAAGTCAGCTGTTTACATGTTTTATTTACAACTGATCTGAAGTCAAAGGTGCCCAAGTCAGTCCCCCCCTTGCCGTAGCGGCTCTACCCCGGATGGAAGAATCACATGTGATCTTTAGATCAGTAATGTAGTGGGGTAAGAATAGCGGCAAACGGTTGACCCTATAAACAGGTGTTGCATGTCGCAACAATAAATTTGCATATTTTTCATAAAAAAATATAATTTTTGTAATTACTATATTTCATAACATAAAAACCGCTGCCAATTACTTGGGGATCAGAACTTCCTCACCGTGGTAAAACTCGACGTGTGGTGGAGTTTATAATAAAAGTAATTTTTGCCGTTTCAAAAAAGTCACATTTTTTAACGTTTCAAAAAAGTCACTTTGACGTTTCAAAAAAATCACTTGACGTTTCAAAAAAATCACTTTGACGTTTCAAAAAGTCACATTATTTAACGTTTCAAAAAAGTCACATTTTGACGTTTCAAAAAGGTCACATTGGTGGAATGTCACTAATATTTTTTTAGACATAGGGACCGATTTTGCTCATCATCGAACTCAATTTCTTCCTTGACCTCTAGAATATGGGTACCAAATTATAGAGGATAGAACAGAAAAGTCTCCGGGATAGGACAAAAACACCAAGCGGATTCATGCGATGACGTTCCGATTTTTGTTAAATTTTCTTCAAACTTTATATGCATCGTCAATTTGCTACTTGTTTATGAACATCGAGTTAGATCCTACACAATTTGTCACAGAAAGGAAACCTTACTTTTTCATTAATCCTATTAAAAGAATTCCAGCGTCCTAAGAATTCTATATTTGACTTTGCAGTTGCCACAATTATAGTAAAACGTGTTATTATATTTCAACAAGATTTGTTAGCTTTGACACCGTCGGGTTATAAATGAATTAGACTAAATGAGTTTATTTCATGTATGTCATAATCTCACTAAAATTAAGCTACAATTATTGATACAACAATTATTTATTGTTGTACCAATTGTGATTTAACTATGAACTATATACATGAATATACAAAAAAGGTATTGACAATTTCAATTTGAAAAATTGAGTGATCATCTTTTAAATTACCCGGTACAGTACTTTCACTAAAATTGCTTGGCGAAAACAGAGACAACAATAGACTAAAATTTAAACAAGAAAACAGTTGTGAACCACTAAAACTCGTGTTATAGATGGTAAAATAAAAAATCAAGCACATGAGGAGTTTGCATGTAAAAGCGGATATATCCATAATTTGTCAGTTTTACTTCTTATTCCGGAATACGGCTATATCCAATCAGCTTTTCACACCTATGCAGTTTTTTTTTAATCAAAGCGATGCGATGAATAACCTTCTAAAGTTTGGGTTTTGCACCAAAACGGTTTATATCCATGTTTTTCATTTCAGCAGCAGTGTGACTGCCTTTATGATGAACCGGCTATTCATATTTGAAATTTTTCTTATCCCGTAAATATTTTTTTTTAATCTGTTCATCTCTTTTTTCAATATTCAATAAATAAGGCATACTTCCCTCAATGTGTGTTATTACCTCCTCACCACTCAAAGTGATGAAGGTGTATTCGTGAAAAAAAATTTGAAAATTTTTATTGCATTTCTGGACGAATCTCGACGAATTATGACGATACACAAAATTTCAGACAGAAAATTGTTCTGTCTGTGTGTCTGTCTGTGGTTCGCGATAGCAGCTACAGTTTTTGAGATAAAGCTTTCAAATTTGGTACACCCATTCTAGAGGTCAAGGAAGAAATTAAGTTCGTTGATGAGCAAAATCGCTCCCAATGTCTAAAAAAATATTAGTGACATTCCACCAATGTGACTTTTTTTGAAACGTCAAAAATTACTTTTGTTATAAACTTCACCACACATCGAGTTTTACTACGGCGGGGAAGTTTGGATCCCCGAGCAATTATTGGCAGCAGTTTTTTTTAGCTATATTTCCATATGTTTTGATACAAAACCGGATATATGCGGACTTCTCAAAGGCGTTCGACAGACTTGACCACAGTATTTTACTAAGGAAGCTTTCTGCTTTCGGCTTTAACTGAGATTTAGTTCTATTCTGCTCCTCCTACTTAAAATGTAGAAACCAATATGTTCAATATCGCGGGCATAAATCTGAAAGAATTGTTTGTACTTCTGTGGTACCCCAAGGGTCAGTGTTGGGCCCCTTATTCTTTATTTTATTTATAAACGACATCGTACTTGGTCTGAACTGCTATTGTCTATTATACGCGGACGACCTCAAACTGTATCTAGCTGTCAAGGATGAATCTGACTGTTTGCTACTACAAGCTGACTTGGATCTAATAAACGACTGGTGTACTTCAAACCTCCTACCTCTCAATGCTGCCAAATGTAATGCAGTCACCTACACTAGAAAATTGATTCCTGTACAGTATGAATACGCTATAAATCAGGTACATTTAAATAAACCAGAGGTATTTAAAGATTTAGGCATAACTTTTGATAATAGGCTTACATTTAATCAGCACATCAATATCATTGTATCATCAGCTTACAAAACTCTGGGCTTTATCATTAGAAACTCCGGTGAGTTTACCAACATCGACACATTAAAAATTCTATTTACGTCTTTTTGTGCGTTCTAAACTTGAGTAGGGCTCTGTCATATGGAATCCTAATTACGCCGTACATAGTAAAGCTATCGAACAAATTCATAGAAGATTTTTAAAATTTATGGCATTTAAGGAGGACAAAACTTATCCACCAATAGAGTTTCCGCATGACAAGCTGCTAGAGAGGTTCAATGTTGATGAACTGGTCAGAAGGTGGTTTCTTCACTCTGCTATGTTTTTGTATAAACTTGTCAATAATAAAATAAAATGTCCTGAACTGTTGGCAGAAGTTAATGCGCTCGTTCATATGCCATTGGTGCAAACAAGATTAACTAATCTTTTTTATTTACCCACACCAAGAACAAATATATTAGAATTCTCACGGATGTATGGTTATGTCTCATGACTGGCATGATATTCAGGACAAAATTAACCTTTTTAATTGCAGTGTTACAGATATAAGAGCTGCAGTGTTACAGATATAAGAGTTGCTATAACAATTAATTTAACTCATTATATGTGCTTGTAATTAATTATTTCAAAATCTATGTGTGTTATACTCATTGAAAATTAGTTATATTGTGTATTTTGTAATGTTATGCATTTGTTATTGTGTATTTTTCCTACTCTGTAATTGGAACATGTTCTGTTGGGTAGTGTATAATAATAAATAAATAAATAAAAATAAATAAACATATCTAAACGTTTTTCCCAAATTAGTAAAACTGACAAAAAAAGGCTGTCAATGCACTATAACGAAATAAATACGTAGAACTTTACTCGCTCCGACGAGTCCACAGATCAACACGTTTTTCTCATCTCTTAAAAATTTTTACCAAATGGATATTTCTACTTTTGCATGCAAACTCCTCACAAGTTAAAAAACTTTTCTAATTTTAGAAAAAATTGAGACACTCGAATTCTGTGGTCAAAATTTTATAGCCTTCATTGTTGATCAAGAAAGTTCATAAGATGAACTAGATAATTAAAAAACTTCTTGATTTGGGAATATATCAAGAGAAATGCGGAAGGGAGCTCAGTGTAGGGCGAATACTATATATTATCCTAAATAAGAACGTCATTTGCTTTCTACAAATAATATTTTAATACCGACCTCAAACATTTTCCTGTGAGGCATTTGAAGGGACATAGTTCTATTAGACGCCATTTCTATTTTACACTTTATTCTGTTTGGTGTCATTCTGCATAAGTAGTTTCAGTACAAATGCCCAATCAGTTTCAATGCAAAACTCAACACGCTGTGTTTAAGTGTACTATTTGGTTAGTTGATAAAATATTTGTTTAAAAAATATGAAACATAAGACATTGTCTTAATTGACAAGTTAAATATCGCTAAGACCACTAAGCAAACCACAGAGTAACTGTTAGTAAATTGTTGGTCAGATTGCGTCAAACATTATTTTAGGTCATAGAAAAATTTGCATACTCTAATTATTTACATTTTACATATTCTTACGCATAACATAAGATTTAAGTGAAATGTTTTTTTGTATACATATTATCTCATTCAAAAAGTTATAGGAAGTACTCAGAACTTTTTAAAAGAAAAAAGTCTGGAAAGACAGATGTACAGTAATATATTTCCTGCATCAAGAATATACGTATCTCTAATCATCCGACAGTACTCCAGGTTTACATGATCCTGCAAATTTTGTCATAAAATTGGTAAATTTAAAATAATAAGAAAGTTTCTACAATTATTTATTTGTATTAATTATACTTTATTGTAAAAGGATACCTTGCCAAATATGATATAGGAAAGTGTCGCAAACTATCGTTGGGAATACTGCATTGAATTCCGACCCCAAAGATCATAAATTAAACCAGATTTACGAAATATTTCTATTGCAAAACTCATCTGATGGCGCACAATTTTCGGTCGTCAAACCTTCAAATAGGAAAAATCCAAGCCTCATCCATTACGCTGAAGACGCCATCAGAGAGCACATATGCAAAAGAATACGGAGACCGAAGAGGTAGCCCAGCCAGCAGTGGCCATCATCCAGGACCAGAGCAAATCTCCCGAGTCGTCTACATCTTTCGCATTAGTGAATGAGGTAGCAGACCCACCTAATACAAGGATTGGTCCAGGTCACTAGCGATGCATAGGGGTAATGAGCAGTTGTTCTGTTCTGTCCCTATTATCCGCGATCAAATCTAAATCTAGATGGAGTTTTACATGCCGATCCTTATTAAATACAGAACTCGTGACGAATCAGAGGTATCTTCAAGGAATATGCATTTTTTCAGAATAGTTTTTTATATTTTATACATCATTGTTGATGTGATGTGCAAAATGTCCTAAAAAATATACTTGAAAATTATACAATTTTATGGAAAGAGGCCAAGATATTCTTTCTGACAAAATGCTTTAAAAGATAAGGGGCGATGGCTGTTTTTTAATATAGCAACCGACCTCGTCTCTGATTAGTTCGAAATTTTTGTTGCCTCTTACGAATAGTCATAACAAGCAACTGTACCCAACATTCAGCTCTATAACAATTTATTTCATTAAACATTTTATTAAAATCCAAAATAGCTTTTACCATATTATATAAATTTTTTCTTGCATTTTCTATTTTTATTCCTAAAATTAACGCCTGACAAGAAATTTTAATTCGCATTTTTTTCAAGATGACGTCCCAATATCATGTCGAATTGGTAAAATCTTTCATGGCGTTGTTTACAACTGTATTATTAACATTTTTACCAATTCTTGTATCATGAGTATTAGTTTACATAATTTCCCTAACTAGTAGTTAAATACAGGGTGAGTCTTAAGTGTGTAGTTATATTTAAACCACCGATTTTTGACATCTGTAGAAACCCTCTGACACATTTTTTTTTAATTCCCACGTGTAACTGAGTTATCGACTTTCAAAAAAATATGATGAAACTGTTTTAGAACTACTGGTTACTGGAAACATTCTATATCTTAGCTAAAATGATGTAATGGACTGAAACAACGTTGCCGCATATCTTATGCAATTCTCTCACCTAGGCGCGATTTTACAATCGTTGGTTAACATAAGTTGGAGGTTACCTAGCATTATATTTTCACAAAAATCGATGAAATTCTAATACAAACCACTTCAACTAAAAGTTACTTTAGCATAAAATATTTGTTGCTATAACCACTTCCAAAACAAATGTAAAATTGAAAAAAAATCGAATTCTAAAAGTGTGAGTTTAGCTAACCCACGATTGAAAAACCTAGCCCTAGCATTAAGTTCATTCCCGAATTTATAATAACATTGGATGAAATAATTACCTACTTAACCGATTAATTGCTCCATTTGAAATAATCTTTAAACATTTTGAAATACCTTTCAATGTGAGAAATGTACAATTTTGACTTTTTTCTTGCACCAATCATCATTTCTTTTTAAGCGTTTCATATGGAACGTACAACTAAAACTAATTTTTCCGATAAACAGTAAACTTTTTAGAGAATCTCGAGAGGAATTTGATGTTCCCATCTCATCTTTTCAAAGTTTATAAAAGGATTATTATTTTTAAGAAGTAGATACTTACCCTCTGCTATTACAATAATTTGAAATGTGTAGGGGTTCAAGGAATAAATCAGCTCTCTAATATTTTAATTGGCATCTAATTGTAAAACACTGAAGGTGCAACACAATAACAATCAGGTGATCGAAAATAGTATTTTCACACACTTCTGTCTCTTTTTACACTGGTCATACCTAACAGTTTGCGTTTTTTCCCTCCATAATACTCTGAACGGTTAGGAGGATAGTATTACGTTATTTTTTATAAAAACGATCAATTATTTCTTGAGAAAACAGCACTTTATTCGGGATAGGCCATTACATCATAAAAAACCACGCCATAATGTGAACTGTGATATTAGAGTGGCGTATGTAACCTATGATCTGCACACATCTAACCACGCATCTAATCAGTGTTGCCAGACATACCATTTTCATGGTATTTATACCATTATTTTCCCTTGTGTACCTGCACTTTTTTTAAGTAATAAAACTATTATTTAAAAATTTCTGCCATTTTACACCAATATTAGCAAAAGTTAATAAAAAGAAAGTCAAATACGGTCGTCAGCCCCGACCTCGGTCAGTTCTTCCATTAAAAAAGAGTAAACTGAATTAAATTTTATACTGTAAAAAGAGTAAACTGAATTAAATTTTATACCGTGTACGTAGATCTTTATAAATCGGAACATTGCGTAAACAGCGCTAGTTGTGCAAGCTCAGATAAATAATAAACATTTGCTGTTTTCTGTTGTTTCTGTTGCGATGGTAAGACCCGTTTTTTCAGTGCTCAGTTAGCTAAATTAACCGTCAGTTAGGTCAATAGAAATTTTTTTGAAGAGCATCATGATTTATTTATAATGAAATTTATAACCTGTGTGAAAATCTCACACATCTGGCAGCACTACACCTCATGTAAAAATCAGTGTTATTGATAGTTCGCGAGTGGTCGCGTACCTGTCTGCATTAGCATTTACAAAAATGTGTTTAATACCGTTATTTATAGTTTTTTGTGATTAAATTTGTGATTCGAAGTTTTCAGTTACTATGTTACCGAAATTTATAATTTATAATTTGTTCCTTTGGTGCTTAATTTTGTGAAAAGTAGTGATTAACCGTAGCGACTAATTTTATTATTCTAATGCTGGATATGTTAAAGACATATTTTCAAGTAGATGAAAATGCTAGCAAAGCAAAACGGCTACGGAATGCTATCCAAACGTCAAGCCCATATGATATATTCATGTAGTAACTGTTGTATTAGGTAAGTAAACACATCTGCTTTTCCGTTCTTTTAAAGTAAATGCGTCTTTTTAAAATGATTATTTTCAACTTTGATTCATTTTTAGAAATGAACCATAATAAACTTAAATTATAAATTAGAGACAATAATAATAATAATTTAAAATACACAGAAAAGGTATTGCATATTTTTAGTATTTGGTGCTTACGGGACGAGTTCTGTTTATTTATAAAAAAAGTGTCAGGATTACCTAATTTTACAAGGAAAAATAGATAAACAGATACTTTTAACACCTTTTATTTTAAGAGAAAGCTACAAGTGACAAGTGTCGCTTTCCACAAAGGACTAATCAATCGCGCTTTGGCCGCCTTGAGGTTTATTTCTTATTTTCGGCCAGTGCGTACAGATATCATGCTTTCTTAAAAAAAGCTCAATGTTTTATAAACTATTACATTTGTTTTGGTGCGGCGTCTACACTGATATTAAATAAGTCTAATATCGTCTCACAAAATGTCCGTGACAAAAGGGTAAAATTTTTTTTAAAAATTCAAAATTTGCAATTCATGAGTTAGGATAATTGTGATGACGAACTCTAGCGGTGGCAACACTGCCCTCAGTTACGTCATTTCTGTGAACGGCCGCGGCGTTTACAAAGTTATCCAGTGACTATCAAAATGTCAGTGGCTGGAGGAGGAAAAAAATTATCAGAAATTAAAAATTTTTTTTATTCAAAAAAATTTTTTTGACAGTGCTAATCAATTGTACACGACGAAATATATTGAGGGTTAAAATATAACTACGCATTTAAAACTCACCCTGTATATTCTTTTTGCAAACATTGTATCCAGGTACATTCTCGAGAAATATAGATGTCACAAACATCTAGCATGAACTTTATCCAAATTGGCAAAATAACGAAGAATTTTATTTGTTAATGTATTCCCGTAATATATACATCATTTTATTTTATTCCGATAATGGGCACTTGGCACTTTCGTATACACGTGATTCTACACTGAATCCAATAAGTCTTCCGAGGTTCCACGTGTCTAGGGTGTCTGGTGCGTAGTGCCACCGGTTTGACAAACGTGCTTATTCATTTCTGATAAAGTGATCAATAATAAACTTCTAAAAGTCCCACGAATAATAGAACTAAACGCACGTTAGGTTTTGTAATTATTGGAATGTGAGTTTTTGTTTTAAATTTAAATTCATTAATCATTAAATTATTTTCTTCACAGTTAAGTTTTAAAAAATGCTCATACTGCTGTTTATATATTATATTTTGGCTCTTATCTTTTTTATTTGAATTTTATTGCTACTAAAGAGTCTACCCTCTGTAACAACAAACTTTAAAATTACGAAAAAAAGTAGTCTATGTTCCTGTTACAAAAAAACACCCATAATCAGTCCATATATTTTTTTGACTGACAAGGCTGACGTCGTATAATAATTTTATGTTATTAATTTTATAAACTGTATACATTCTAATGAGCTTTTTGAAATGTCTCGAATCATTTTTGTTTAGATCTGAAATGTTTTGTACTCATATTTTGTGGTAATCCATCTAGACTAGTAGATGGTTTTATCTGAATCATTTCACTAATTCTATATAAAAACGGAATAAAGCAACACAATGTGTCGATTCGGATGTGCAAATTACGATGAATGCTCTGTCAAAACACATACTAAAGTTAACGAGTTCCAGACATCTGTGCTCATTTTATTGGATTGTATGGACTCGAACTAGGATGATCCCAAAAGACAGGAACCGGATAGGAGCGTCTCTATTGTATATTTTTACTCCTGTTACACTATTTAATAATAATTATATGTGCGTGCGTTTCCACTGCAAAAGGTTTATATCCTTTAAGTATTGCTGTTTAATTTTTTTTTTTTTAGTATCAAGTATCTTTTTTTTCTAGTGATTTACAAAATTGATTGATTATGAAAATGCTGAAAATATATATGCCTTTCTAAATTGTTACAACTTTTTATAGAGAACCTTAAATCGTAACGTAGATTTTTTTTGAGATATTTATAGAAATATTGTTGTAAAATATCATTCTGAATTAATGGTGACTGCAACTTTTAATTTTTCGAATCATAAAATTGACAAGAAACACTATTAATAAGAACAAAAATCATTGCGCTTGTTACAATATATCATTAACGTACTTCAAATGTTCATACATTTAAAATGTTATATGTACATTAATAAAACATTTGTCAGACATTACGAGTAACGTCAGAGCATTGAAAACTATAAAGTAATGTTTATATCAGTGGCGAAACTATAGGTGGACAGGGGCCTATCTAGAAAATCTATTATCGTCCACCCTGGGCATTCACAGTTTTGCCGCCCATAGGCCAAGAAAGATTTTTGCCGCCCATTGATGCTAAGGGAAGGAGGAGATTCAACTCTTTTTGTTTCATTTCCAGGTCCAACCTGACTCGACTCCGAAAAAAAATTGCAAAGCGGCAGTTCGTCCATTGCAGTGGCAGCTGGTGGTTTTAGGTTATGCCATATCTCAGTATTGGAGCATGGAACCCAAGCAATATTTTAAGGCAGGAGTACCAGTACTGAATGAAGAAATTTTGCAGAAAAAAAATTTAAAACTGAAATGAGAAAAGAAGTTACAATAATGCGCTGCCGACCCAGATTACTTCTAGACCATTAGTAAAATATTTGCAAACTATTTTTTTTTTTGGAATCAGAAGGAAAATTTATCAACCCGTTTTTTTTGTTTTCGAAAATTTACATTTTTTTTAAAGTTATGACATTTTGAAATTTAAGTTCTTCATTGGGTACACTTCAAAATGTCATAACTTTATAAAAAATCAAAATTTTCGAAAACCAAAAAAAAAACGGGGTGATAAATTTTCCTTCTGATTACGGAAAAAATATTTTCCAAATATTTTACTAATGGTCTAGAAGTAATCTGGGTCGGCAGCGCATTTTTTCTGAATTTTTTTAAATTTTTTTTTGCAAAAACTTCTTCATTCAGTAGGTACTGATAGTCATGCCTTAAAATAATATATATAGATATATAAGATATAACTACCAAAACTAAATGAAGAAATATTGTAAAAAAATTACGATTGAGGTTTGCAAAAAAAATTGCAAAAATGGTTATTTTGTAGAAAATTTGTAAAATATTAGCAAAACATGTTTATTGGCCCAATAGAAATACTTGTGGCCACCCAGCGACCCACATTTAAATTTGAGCTAGTTCCGCCACTGTGCATATCATAAACATTTCTATACGTTCTTTCTTTCAGTAAGTAATGCCATTGGAATGAAAAATTAAACAACATGAATTTAAGTAATCTTGTTTTAATGTTGTACTTAAATAAAAATAGTACTAACATTTATTACAATTATTGTTATTAATGTAAAGGACAACTGAAAAACATGTCAGACAATTAAAAAAATGTGTCTGGTCGTTAAATATAATAGTCTGATTTCGAAAAACGAAACCATTAATTAGTGTCTGTTACCAAATCACTTAATATTCTTACAGCGGCGTACCTAGGGTCCTCTGGCATTCATTTACACATGTACTGGTAAGATCTAACAATTTGTGTATGAAAATAATTGTAATATATTATTCAACAAAAACTTGGAATTTAAATTATTGCAAATAATGAACAAAATTAAAAGAAATGTGTCAATAAAAAAAGATATACTTAACAAACTAAAAATAAAATGAAATATGAAATAACATCACTAAACGAACTTTTTGTAGTAGGTTTTTCAAAAAATCACCTTAAGTTCCAAAATTTTGATATAATTTGTTACCATCCTCAGAGTATTGCAAGGTGATATTATATAGTATTTACCAGTTCTACGTATCATAATGTAAATCGGTAAGCGGTAAGGACACTTGTTTCTCACCCCGGAGGACAAGGGATTTTTTCTAAAGCAGAAATTAATGCCAGCATACTGGGTGTGTGCCATTGTTTCTAAATATGTAGCCTTCTCCCACTCAAGGAACTTTGAGGTACCTTCAGATATATAGGGGTTGTATTACCAGTGGTGTTTAATTTAATTAAAATATATATATATTTCAATTTGTATCTGTATCCATATAACTACGCCCTTGATATCCTAAAACACGAAATACTTTTTCATCAGCTCATAACTCCATGTTCTAATATTCTTGCATAGTTTGTATGTCAACAGATAATAATTTATCTCAAATAAAATGTTACAAGCGTAATATGAATGTGCAATGTATTTATTCGGTCGTTTTAGAAATTTCACACACACACACATTAGACCTAGAACCGTGTGTTAACAATCCGCAAAATAAACAAAGGAACATGTGAATTTCTCACATTAAATAGTAAACGTACGTTATCTTTTGTTACTTAGAGCATGTTTTAACGGAAGAGACACACTCAATATGATTGGACAGGCTGTTTTAGATGTAGCTGTTCTTATGCAATTTCTATTTGTACTTAACTGTAAAACAGCCTGCAAATTTAAATTGATCTAATCTTGGCATCACTAGTTATGTTATTGATTTAACATATTTATAAAATTTTGTGAAATTTACTCCATATCAATATACTGTTTAATGTTTATGCATATTCAATTAAACTGAGATATTCGTTGAAAAAAAGGTCGTAATTTTGGAAATTGAAATATTGTTTCGTGTAATTTGTTATATAAGTTAATACAATGATAGCCAGTACCGTCTCTAGTTCCTTGCAAGTCTCGTAAGTCGAAGAAAGGTTGTGCTTTACATTATGTCTGAATCTTCTAATATGGGTGCAGTTCACCCA
The DNA here is from genome assembly GCA_029963845.1 of Rhamnusium bicolor. Lineage (NCBI taxonomy): Eukaryota > Metazoa > Arthropoda > Insecta > Coleoptera > Cerambycidae > Rhamnusium > Rhamnusium bicolor. The sequence continues at coordinate 2,250,300 of JANEYF010003969.1, read as the reverse complement.
GTTCTTCATAATTGTGTAAATTGCATTTTATGTAAAAAAGACATTCTAGTATATTCTCATGGCATAATAAGGATGTCAAAATCCTTGAATGCTTCGCGACAATCATCTCTGTACTTTAAACCTGTATGAACACATTTTCATTGAAGCCTAACTATTTTTGCACTGAGTAAATATTTCTGATTGTGTCGTGTCCTGGTTCAAGTTTAATTTATTTGCAGGATACCATTGTTTTATGTTGGATTATGTATTCACGACACCCTTTTAAGTTGATTTGGGTCACTATCATATGTAGTGTCGTCAATAAATAGTGGAGTTGCTATCACAATTAACAAAATCATTTATATAAATGATAAATAGAATGGGGCCAAGCACTCAACCCTGTACTCCATGTTTTATGTTTTTCTGCTGTGACTCCTCAAAATTTTCTGCCAATATAAGGAGTAAATAAATAAGAAAATTGGATACATCATCTAGAGAGCCCTTTTTATAAATTTGTTAGTGAATATATAATGCTCTTTATAATTGAAGGGTTCAATGCAAGAAGTGGACATGTCCATTTTTTAGCAAAACTGGCTTTTTCGAATATACATGTCCTCTATTAAATTCTGCATCGTCCTATGCAAGAATGAAACTTCAATTTCTATTACAAACTATACAGAAGTGTAATGTTAGTTGTCCACCTTCCAATACTATGCAAGAACGGAACATGCGCTGGACATGTCCAGTTTTTGCACAGTATCAGTGTTTTATGTGTTTATAATCTTATGGACGTGTTTTTCGAGTTGTAAATATAAAACTAAATAATTCAATAAATATAAACGACACAATAAAGACATATTATGAATTCCGAATCTGAAGAGGATCCTTTTGGCGGAGATAATTCTGATGATGATCGTGACTATCAACCTACAGAGAGCTCAGAAAATAGTGAACAAGAAGAACATAACCTCAGTTTAAGCAAGGGTAAAAAGCGGTTAATAAAAAAAGCAGAATGGAAACGAAGCATCAGAAAGGAACGGCGAACAGCGGGAAAAGAATATGTAAGTTCTTCAAACGTTATTGTACCACAGAAGCAGATGGGAAATTCATGCAACTGCAATATGAAATGTTTCGAGAAAGTCCCTGCAGCAACGAGACAAAAAATGTTTGATGCCTTTTATGAACTACCAACGAAAGATCTACAGGACTCGTATTTATGCAGGAATATAACAGTGAAGAATATTTCTCGACATAGACAACGTAATGATCAAAATAACAAACCAAAAACTGTTACTTGTGCATTTTATGTAAGTATACCTATCTCATGCTAATGTCAGTTATTCTATAATTTGAGTTATTTCAGGTTACAGAAGATGTTAACAAATTGCATGTGTGTAAGAATGCTCTACTTGCTATACATGGGATAAAAAAAGGTAGGATTAATAGATTAATAAATCACATGAAATCTAACATCACTCCCCCATCGGATAGAAGGGGACGAATCATAATAGACCAAATGAAATAACCCAAGAAACGGTTGCTCAAATACATAGTCATATAATGAGCTTTCCAAAATATAAATCTCATTATAGTCGAACTGATAACTTAAACAAATACTACTTTTCACCATTACTAAATACTGCAAAGTTACACGAGTTATATTTGAAAAAAATACGAAGTTAGCCAATATAGAATACTACAAGATAATGGGGAGCGTGGAAATTTCAAGCCTGTAGTAAAATATGAGTTTTTCAGAAAGTACTTTACAGAAAATTTTAATATTTCTTTTGGTAAGCCCAAGTCCGACACATGTCAAAAATGTGATAAGCTGGCTAAACAGATTGAAGGCGCAAACACAGAAGAAGAAAAAAGCACACTTCAGGGAGAAAAAGTAGTACATGTTACGAAAGCAGAAACCTTTTACAGAGACCTCAGAGATAAAACAGAGCTATCTAAAACTAACGTTCACGTGGAAGTCATTACATTTGATTATCAACAGAATTTACCATTACCAGTATCGTCAAGTGGGGAAGTATTCTATAAGATTCAAATGTGGGTGTTTAATTTTTGCATTCACGTAGCAAGCACTGGTAAAAGTTACTTCTTTCTATATGATGAGACTATTGCTGGAAAAGGACAGAACGAAGTTATAAGCCTTCTGAATTATTTCTTCAAAAATATTATTAGACCAGAAGTTACTGACCTCTACATGTTTTCAGATAACTGTTCTTCACAGAACAAAAATTTTGTTTTGACACAATATCTTTTTACTCTTGTAGAAATAGGAAAATTCAAACTAATCTATCATCGCTTCCCGGAACCAGGGCACAGTTATTTACCCTGCGACAGAAGCTTTGGTGCCATCGAAAAGAGAAAACGAAGATATGATAAAATTTACCTTCCAAATGAGTATGCCAAAATCATTAGAGAATCTGGTAAAAATTTTGAGGTAATTACAGTCAACCAAAATATGTTTTTGAATTTTAAACAACATTTTATGCCAATGTTCAAGAAAAATCCTAGTGTGAAAGATGCTAAATTCACTATTTCGAAGTATAGAATATTTCTATACGACAGAGAAAATTTGCCTAAAATTTCATGTAGTGAGTCAGTTTCGCTTACGGTTTTTGACGAATTTGAGCTAAAAAAAAGAAATATAGTTCTCACTATGCCGGATGATACGAAAGCTTTGTATGTCGAAAGAAGAAAACTTAAACAAAAGAAGTTCGAACATGTCATGGCGTTGGCTACAAATTATGTACCAGTAGCAGATCAATGGTTCTATGAAGAGATAAAAGCCTATCACCTGGAGTTTCTTCACCCAGAAACAATCACATCATGCTCCGAATTTGAAGAGGATGATGATTAATGTCTGTGATGGACCTACTTACATAATGTATCTCATAAATGTAAAAATAATACTTGTCATGAATGTAAAATAATATAATATTACCCGATAATAAATAATATAATTCAAATTAGTCAAAAAACTATGCAAAAAGTGGACATGTCCAATTTTTAAAATTTTTTTAAGGACATACGTAAAGTCATTGAAAAGAATATACCAAGAAAATATATTCATAAGCTACCATTAAATAAACATCAAAAGTCACAAACTATAATTTTTTTTAAATAAAGTGTTGAAACGTTTTTTTCTTCTCCTGAAAAATTATTAAAATTGGACATGTCTACTTCTTGCATTGGCCCCTTCAATTGTCTTAAGATTTGTGCGTTTATATCGTAAGCATATTTGCTTTTACTGTTTTTTTTTAATTATCCACTATCCCTAATATCATTGTAGTCGACTGTGTGTTGGAGACGTTAGAAAAATTTGACCTGTCAACAAGCCAGATGTTGATGTTTGTGACCGATGGTGCAGCGTCAATGCGTTTGGTTCAAGAACACGGTTGTAGGTTGGTACATGTTACGTGTAAAGTGCATGCTTTACTCTTTGCAGAAACTATTCGACAAGGTTTTCTAGAGGTAGATGCCTTAATATCAAGTACAAAAATAGTGTTTCTTGAATCTCCTAAACTTCGTCACGCATTTCACACAAGTGTCCCGGTATTCCCAAACCACCACAGCCGATTTTACACGTTGGGAACATGGTTGAAGGCAGCTTTTTATTATGCTGAATATTTACAACGAATAAAAGCTGTGATACTACAATTCAATCCTGACGAGGCTGCAACCAGAAAAAATTCGAAGATATTTCCGTTGAAACAGATTTAAAAATTAATCACAAGAACTATAAAAGGTTACATGACGCCATAGAAAACTTACAAAACAGTGCGTTGCTGTTAGCGGAGTCACTGCAAATAGTGGACGAAGTAAACTGCTACACACTATAGGTGACAAAATAACCACGTTCGAGAAAAGTTCGCACGTGTGTTACAGAAAGACACCGGTTTTACCAGATTAAGGCAGATTTGTGATGGTACTGATGGTGCATCTCCAGATCCATTAAGTGTGTTCAAAGACTATTTTAAGTATGCCTGTATTATATCAATAGGTGTTGAACGGTTGTTCTCAAAATATAAGCATATTTTTTCATCACAACGAACATTACTCACGGAGACAACCATAGAAACATACCTGTTGCTGTAAAGTTTTTACAGATCTTTTTTCAGTTTGTGATAACCAAGGTAGTTGTGTATACATTATTATAAATTGTAAAATTTTATTGCTTTTGTTACTAGTTAATTTATTTTATTACGTTTATTATGATGCGTACGCATATATCCTGCCGTGCATTTCGGCCAGCTTTACTAATAACTAACTAGCCATTCTTATCTTGGATCTTGAGGGTTCAAACCGGCATAGCAGCTAGTCCTAGCAGATCACTCCTCTAAATGCAATCAAACAATCTAAACTTTGGAAGTCCGGGAAAATTGACATATACCAAAAAAAGTCAAAAACTTGTTAAATTCAAATTCAAATTCATTTATTTTGTTTAAGGACAATTCAACTTGTATAACAATAGTCAGTAGGTAAAAACAAAAACAATAAAATCTAAAAGACAAAATAACAATAAATACCACTTAATCTAAGCAAAAAACTCAGATAAGGAATAAAAACATTTATCAACTAAAAATAATTTCAGTTTTTTCTTAAACTAGTATAAATTACTATCATTTTTTTAAATTATCAGGCAAATTATTAAAAATTTTCAGTCGTAAATAATTTGGTGATTTATTTGTGACTAATAATTTAGAAAAAGGTACACGAATATCATTTCTATGCCTAGTATTTACGCTATGTATATCTTTATTAAGGTAGAACTTATGTATATTTTTAAAAACGTATGTACACATTTGAAATACAAATAAAGATGTTAATGTAAGAAGTTTAAATTCTACAAAAATGTTTCTGCAAGTGTGTGTACTAGGCAAACTCGCCATGTTGCGCAGAATACGTTTTTGTGATGTAAAAACAGTATGTGATAGTATGGACTCACCCCAGAAACAGACACCATATCGTAGTCGAGACTCTACCTGTGCATAATATAAATTTATTAATTGTTGTTTCGTTAAAATTTCTTTCATATTTTAAATAAAAAATTTATTGAATTTAAAGTAGAAACCAGAAGATTGCAGTGAACTTTCCAATTGAGACATTTGTCTAAATGAATTTCTAAAAAACTAACACTATCTGCAGCAGCACTATCAAGAACAGTATTATTAATATTTACTACTACATTATCACACTTTTTCTGTCTATTATGAAATCTGATCATTTGTGTTTTATCAGCATTGAAATATAAATAGTCCTGATTAAACCAATTACACACATTTTCCAAAGTTTTGTTAATATCATTACTCAGTCTGTCGAACGATTTGTTCGAAATAATTAAAGACAAATCGTCAGCATACATAGTAAAGGAATTTTTACCTAACACTGATTCAAGTGAGTTGACATATAAAATAAAAAGTACAGGGCCAAGAACTGAACCTTGCGGTACACCCATTTCAACAAGGCAAGAGTTAGAATTTAACTTTTTCACGGAATCACGACTGTTACAAGCACAAAAATTTTAAAGAATAATTACTGTTCAAATTTAAATTGCATCCATCAAATACTATTAGACCTATTGTCGTTTGCACGAGTTCGGCTTAAACACTCGACTTTGCAAAGCCGAGTTTAAACAAAAGCTTATCTTTAATTTGTAGTGCGTGTACCGCGTTTGGTTTAGCTAAGCCATGGAATGTATTTTGTTGGTTAATTATATTTTGGGAATACTAGGGATATATTTTTTTTATAGGTCATTGATTTCACTTACCAAAATATTGAAACCAGCTGAAAAATTTAGGTATATTAAAATTTTAAATATGGAGCAGAAAAGGAGGCTGTAAGGAAACTTGCTGTGTCAAAAAAAAAGAGCTGGAGGACCTTTCAACCTACCAAAATAGATCCTAACGTGGAACTAACTTTATTTAAATTTATGAAATCGAGGACTTCCAAGTCGTCGTCTTCTGTGAAATTATTATTATCGGGTTCTAAATTATTCATTGTTCTTTTAAAAAGTACAAGTCTGACGCATGCGCATTCTTGTAGCTTAACTTTAAAACCGCAGATATTCTACCGCTTTATCTAAACCGTTTTACATGTTACAAAAGCTGGGCTTTAGCGCAGGTGCAAAGAGTTTAAAATAACCAAGCTTATATTTTAAGCCTAACTTGTACAAACGGCCACTAATAATTAGGTCTAATAGTATTTGCAGCAACTAGTCTTGTTCTTTTTTTAATTTTCATAAGATGGCTGTCAAATTACGTACAAAAACAAAAGGTTTTAGATTGTAAATTTTGACGCGACGACGACGGAACATTTTAAACGTTCAGAGTTAAGTTTTGGCATAATTGTAAGAAACATTTGTTTGTGTGAAAAATATTGATGTTTAATATAAAATTCATTCACTTGACGAGTATTTTGCTTTAATTGAAGACATAACTTTAAACACATTTAGAATTTAGAATAGTTTTTATCTGTGTTAAGCATGTTAGTTAATACTGTAATTATTAACTGTTCCTTCTATATTCTATGGGAAAAGAAAGTAAAAATAGGTAAATTCGACTTTGATGTTTAATTTTGTAAATATTAAGAATTTATTAGCTGTAAACGTATGCACAGGCACTAAAGCAACTGTCTAAAAATACATTCGAAAAATGAGACTAAACAAATTATTAACTTTCCTGTTTACTAATTTTTAACCGACTTCGCACAAATCTGAAAAATCGTACAGGGATATGCCGTGTTCTACAGGATAGATACATTTTAACTAACTCTCTAACCAAGATATGTAGTTTATACTGTGTACCAAAAGTAGCTGTTTCCACAGTCATATTAATCAAATAAGGTGATATTTTGAATTCCCATTTGAGTTTGACTGTATTATAAGATTCATACCTGTCTCTTTTTCTATCTGCTGCTTCCAGCTTTGATTTACTTTTATATCTAAAAGTTCTGATTTCGACTCTTAAGTGTTCCAACTCTTTATAATCTGCATTGACCATAGCGCTTTGGTGTTACGAAATATTAAAAACAGCTGAATCTATATTGCGATTTTCTGAAATAGAATCGAGAATTTCTTTTTTTGTAAATATCTCCGCTAGGTCGGTACACCAGAAAACCAAGAAGGACAAGAAAAAGTTGTAAAAATAACGGAATCAAAAATAATAAAGTAAATAGTTTGTAGAAAAGTATTTTAAAAATATTTAATAGGCACTGACAAAAGAAATAATTATAATATCGCGCAAAAAGCGCATACATCTATCAAATTAGATACTTTAGGTAACAAAATGGCGCATGTGAATTTTTGAAAATTGGTGGAATGATGGGAACGATGGTAACTTGCAATTTTAAGAAAAATCGTATAAATTGAGAAAATACTCTTCCCCTGTACTGTAACTTTAACTTTGATAATTTTTTTTACGGGTTACAAAAAATATATTTGGTAATTATTACACAAAAATATATAGAATCTTAGAATATCAGAATATCTACATAATGGTCATACGAAAATACCCTTCAGATCCAAAATCCGAATATTGGCCACGTAAACTGGTACTGTGCGGTGTAGGATATGATGCTGTGATAAACTGACCACGTTCTCCTCACATAACAAGCTGTGATTGTTTTTTATAGGCCGCATTAAAATTCATAGTGTATTTCACTCCGGTAAATACAAATTTCGTATATCATAATACCACCTATATTTAGATTTTATGAACTAATTTCACACGTTTATTATACCACTCTGTGTTGTTTGGGTTATTTGAGTCCAGAATAATTAAAGTCGGATAGAAGAAGGTAAACAAAATTACAAGCATTTAAAAAATTTCGTATTTCTTATGATCCACCCGGTATATGAATTACAGTGACGACAACGGATAGTCTATTTTTTTAAACGTGCCAATAATATGTGCTCTAGGGTTGAAAACAAGTTTTATGATATCAGTAATGAATTTGACCATAAGCCGCTTAGATTTATTGTAAGCCTATTTAGATAGAAAATGTGTCGCTGGAAGTTATAATAAAAACAAAAATATATTTTTAACAATTAAAAATATTTCGCCGTTTCAACAAAAATTTAATCGACTCGATTTTTTTGAGAAATCATTAAATAGCACATAATCAGTTAACAAATATAGCCTGCGCGAATTCTGATTTAGTTGGTAATTGCTAAATTTAACCCAATTTTCCCTGTGACAGTAATTTGGCAATTATATACATATAAACAGAATTAATAAATACAAGTTGTGTAATTATAATAATATCTCACAAATAGAAATAATTTATGAATATTGGCAAGTGATCACTACAAACCTTTTGCAATGCAACCCTCCATGGATAAAATAATATGCTTGGCATGTTGTTGATGTTTTAAAATCAAAAAGTGAAAAGTTCATTTTATTTCAATGACTCGGCAAAATGTGATTAAAACCCAGATGTGTAGAACAACTCTTCATTCGGGGCATTGCAAATTTCGATGTTTGCATAGGATAACTCGGTAACTGTAAGAGATACAAAAAAATAGAAGACACATTTTCTATCTCGATTTTTGAGAGAAATTCACTGGCGAAAGCAAAAATTTGCTATCGTCTTTTGTTTTCGAGTTATAAACAAAAGTCGATTTTTCGACTTTTAGACACATGTCAATATCTTGGTTGTTTGTAAAGTTATGAAAAAACAACTTTTACATTCTTCAGGCACTTTTTCTCTATAATACAGTGGCGTCGAGAAAATTTTAAAAAAAAGGTGCAATTTTGAGTTATCGCATAAAGTTGTATTTTCTTAAATGGGAATCATAGTTGGATATGGTTTAGTTAGAAAGGAATTTTTTTTCTCTTTCAGACTATATATCATATGTGGGGGGGGGGTCGTTTTTGATGTATAAGTATTTAATAATGAAAATAATCTTTTAGTAGATTACTTTTGCGTTTTTCTTATGTTTATTTCAAGTAGGCGTGTGATCTATGAGAGTCTTTATCCGTTTGTCAGTAAATTGCATATCAATAATTTTGTTTCCGTCATAGGTGTCTTACAAGAAATATGATATGTTGGCGATTGCAAATTCTTTCAATACGTCAAATTGAACTGCACTAATTATAACGAATCTTCTTTCTAGCGAGAAACACTGTTCAGGCTATAGACTTTAATCAAAAAATACTGGTAGACTTCCAGTCCCCAGCTAACAAAACCCCATATCAAATTTCCATAAAATCCAATACTGCATACTTAATATAAAGTACACCGTCGTTTTAATTAATAATTGCATTCACTTTTTGAGAACCCGCTTCGAGTCCTCCTTCCCGTACGTCTGCGGCAGACGTACGGGATGGCAGACGGTCTCTTCTCTAGTTTTTTGTCCCCGCTCCACCGCGCAGGTCCCATCGTCAATACTCTCCACGCGCGCACTTCCTTGAAAACCCCCACTATTGCCCTAGCAACTGTTACTTGTAAGCACTTTTAAAGTTAGCTTAAAAAATATACATAAATCCAAATGACACATACACCGTAGACCAAACAGTAATAATGAATTGGGTTAATTAATAAATTAGACTATAATTCCATTTCGAGATCCGGCTCAAAATGATTGTTATTTTCTTTTACTCCATGTGCCGATCCTGGACGAATGGAAATTATCCGGTGCCTAATGATAACGAATTTTTGCATCAATTCCCAAAATTCGTATTTAATTTTTTTCTCAGTTAACGAGTTTAAAAAATATCTCTGCATGTTCGTTATCCTTTTAAAATTATGTAGGTAGTTGGTGATGTTCAGAATTTTTTGTTAACCAGATAAAAGGTTTTAAACTTGCAATAGAGATGTCCTGTTCAACAGCTTATTTAAATTTTATAGAAAATAATTTAAGCTGGAATTTACAAAACAAAAGAAATATTGTGCTAATTTAATAAAACACAACTGCATTCAAAATCTAACAAAAGGTGTTTTAAATATTTTCCGTATATGTGTCAGCTGCAGAAACCATCCTACTAGAACGCTTTATGTTTAAAATTTCATGCTTGGCCAATAATTTAATGTGCAAGTTATGTGCGAACGCAAATTTACTGTTTAAACACCTAATAACCATTTTAGTATATGTTAAAGCTTTCGTTCTAAATTACCATACTCTAATTAATTATACATGACTGGATGCATTGAGGAAAAATACAGTAAGCATTAAAACTAAGACATAAAAGACAAAAGTTCTAAAGGTCAACTGTTAGTTATCAAACGATAGATACCTTCTGAAAGGGCTAAAAACAGATTGTCCAGTATTAATGGACTAAGGTCTAACCCTCATATCTGAGAATTCGATTAAGAAACCGGAGTTGGGGATGAGTTTTGTAACTCGACTGTTCGTGTGAAATCTATTCGTATGAAATAATACGTGATATGATTATTAATGAATCCGTAGAAATGGTCTAATCATTCATGGCTCAATTTTCGTAGGAATTAGGAATCAAAGATGCAAAATTTTGTGTCAAGAATAATAGGTGTATACAAAGGTGCTTCAGGTCTAATTGCAGAAATTAACAGAGTAAAGAAAAGATAATTTTAAGCTGAAAATGTGTACATAGTAATTCAGTGCCTTCAAATAATTGTTCATAGTCAGACACAGCTAAACTTGGAGATGATAAAAACATACACTGAAAAATGGTTAAATACCACTTTTATGCCTACGATTTTAATAGATGGTAAATTAATGAAACCTGCGGAGGAAAGATCTAATTAAGTTGAAAGTATTTGGTAAATAATGATTTTCTCCAAGAAGTTATCTAGGAAAGATATTGTTAGGTACGGAGAGCTGCAGGGATCTGTACTTCGCCCAGTACCTTTGCTAATGCACGTAAATTACTTAGTAATCATCAGTAGGTACACATGAAATATTAAATTAAGTTATAAATCGAATTTACAGCCTTCAACATCTCTAAATCGATATAATAAGGTGTGAGAGTAAATTGACATTCATGTATAGTCACATAATCTTAATTAGAACTGTATTTCAGACACAAATTAAAGTTTCGTGAAAATGTAATCAATTTAAGTAATTAATTAACATATGGAGGATTTATGAAATAAGATTTAAAATTCTTGATTATTCTGCAGACTAAGTTATCAGTAGAGCTGTCCGAGGTGGCTGGTGTACAGCCACGGTCTTGCGATGGCGTCACACGTGCCGATTTAGAAGTGATTTACGCTGCAGTCTTATTTGAAAGGTTAATGCGTGAGGTTCTACCTATAAATTATACATAATGTCAAACGCGCCAAAGGGTAAAAAACGACCGTACGCGGACACAGTGAATAAATTTATCGGTGAATTTCCGGATTTATTCTATGACGGATGTAAAATAATTTGTAAAGTTTGTAATCAAGACTTAATGTGCTGGCACAAAACAGATTGTCGTCGTCATCAACACCGTGCAACATCAAAATAAAAAAAATGGCATGCCTTTGACAACTCAGTTTATGTTTGATTTATTGTTAATGTTAATAGCCTGTAATATTCCGCTACACATACTGGATAAACAACCATTTCGGAAGTTTTGGAATAAATACAATCCCCAGGTGAACTTACCAAGTCGTACATCGTTACGTAGATATATTCCAGCTGTTCGTAAAGACATTGTAAATAGGATTAAATGTGGATTAAAAAATACACGGCTCTGGTTATGTATTGACGAGACGACAGATTGTAAAAAAAATTCTATTTTAAATATTATAGTACGTGTACTGGGCCCTCTTAAACTAACATTTCCACTTTTACTAGCTAGTAAAAGACTAACTGCGTGTACTGGTGAAATAATTACGCGTGGGATGTTGGAGACATTCGAAAAATTTGAACTTTCAACAAGTCAAGTATTGATGTTTGTGACTGATGGTGCTGCGACAATGCGCATAGTAGGCCGTTCTTTTCAAAGAGACAATTGTAGGTTTTTATATGTTACGTGTAAAGTGCATGCGTTACATCTTGTGGCAGAAACGATTCGAAAATGTTTTCCAGAGGTAGATGCATTAATAGCAAATACAAAAAAAGTTTTTCTCAAATCTCCTAAACGGCTTCGAGCATTTCACAGACAGTGTCCTGGTATCCCTGAACCACCAGAGCCGATTCTTACACGTTGGAGAACGTGGTTGAAAGCGGCTTTTTATTATGCTGAATATTTTCAACAAATAAAAGCTGTGATACTACAGTTCAACCCTAACGAGGCTGCAGCTATTAGGGAAAACCAGACAAGCTTTCAAGACGTTTCGCTTGAAACAGATTTAAAAACCATTAATAACAATTATAGAGGACTACACGACGCAATCGAAACATTGCAAAATAGTTCGTTGTCGTTAGTGGAATCGCTGCAAATAGTGGACGACGTAAATACACAGCTACAGGCTATAAATGACGCAAAAAATAATCGCGTTAGTGAAAAATTCGAGAGTGTATTACAGAAAGATCCTGATTTTAGCAAATTAAGACAAATTTGTGATGGTGCATCTACAACTTCGTTAAGTGAGTTCACAGATTGTTTTACTTATGCCTGTATTACATCAGTAGATGTCGAATGGTCATTTTCAAAATGCAAAACATATTTTTTTCACCAAAGCGAACATCGCCGACGGAGACAGCTGTAGAAACATACCTGATGCTATTATACTATAGATCTTCCCCACTTTGTGATGACGACAACCAAACTACTTCATAAATCTGCTTAAAAGGGTGAGTTTTATACAAATTTTTATAAATGTAACATTATTGTTAAAATTTATTTCCATTTACTGTACTTATTCAAGTATTATGATACGATGTAAACATATGAGTCATATGACGGCTCTGTCGGCCAGGTGACCTCGGACAGCTCTAGTTATCAGTACAGTTATATTAGGGCAGGTGTATCAGTGCTTACTAAGTAGAAGATAACAGTTATTATTATAATAGTTATTTTCTAGGATGTTATCTTTTATTTAATAATAATTGTGATTTAAGTATTGTATTGATTCAATTTGTATACAGATGAAATAAATAAACGAAATTGAATTTGATTTATCTTCTAGTTAGAGTTAACTGATCATTAATAAATCGGCACTTACAAAACCGACTCGTAATATACTAGAAATTGTCTATTAATCTGATATTTACAAAAAAATAAGTTTGTTTCTCTAATTCGAGAAAAGTGCCTATGAGAGTTTTTGTATTATAAGACCTATATCACCATGGATATAATTCCATCGTTATGAAAGTGCGACAGTTTGTGGTTGAATAAATATTAGTGCAAATCCTGGCGGGTATTGTCAGAAATTAACTTAACATGCAGTTGGCTAAGGGAATATAATGCTCGTATGCTGGTAATGGCAGTGATCATTTTATTCACTGCGGATAATGCTTTCTCTCATGTATATATGACAAAACTTTAGTATCCTGGTATTATCCTAGTCTGTGCTGTCAAACTTAAATCCAACTAATTACTTCCCTACTCGTAGAAATCACTAAAAGGGATAATAAAATGACACATTTCATATTGTCAAGAGCTTGTTCCAGGTTAATCGTATTAGTGGAATCTAAAAAACTAGTCAAGATAAATGGAATGATCACTTAAATCAATGTTAAAAGCTGCTAGTAGAGTCTTGTTTAAAACAATAATTATTCCTTGTTCTGGTTCTATTTTGTACACTGTGTCCCAAATTGCTTGTAATCGGGGGTTTTGTCTATTTTTGAAACGGAATTAGATTGCACATTCTTTACCTCGTTTTTTGAGAGAAATGGTGAAGGTCCAATTTCAATATCCCTTCTCTTTCTAGCGCTATCCATCAAAATTGGTTTCATTACATATATTTTTTCAACTAGCCCTGCTTCCTTAATATTGGAGATTTTTTGATGTGGTAAACACTTATTTGGAACAAAATTTAACGCAGAATTAGATTTTAGAGAGGAAAATAGCTTCAGCATCTTTGATTCTTATCTACAAGGTACTTGCATTTGTTTCCAATTGAAAATAGTTGGTCATTATTTCAAAAAAATGCTTATAATCAATACTTTTCTATGACATGAGTTTTTAGTTGAGTGCCTTGTAATTTAAATTTTTAGATAGGTCATACACTATAGAAGGCGAATGAGTTCAATTCTAGAAGAGATGTGTGCTTTTTAATAAGAATTATGCAACAATAATCAATTTGTAAGTCGTAGAAATACTATTTTCACTTCAGTACAGTTCACTACAGCTGATGCGTGTTCGCTCCTTTGTGGTTTATCTGTACATGAAACAGAGCAAGTATTGAAGTTGTAGAATATAATAACAATAGGGAAACAAAAACAAGTATTTTATAAAAATTATTCAAATTGTTCAAATTTATTTCCACCATTGTCTACGCACGTATGGCATTTCTTCGTTTTGTTTTCGATTGATTTAATCAAGGGCAACCTACCATTCCCAAATGCTTTGTCCACGCAACCGTTTTTTGTAGATAATGTCTTTCAGTAAGTCCGACAAAAAGAAATCCGAAACCGAAAGGTCTGGTGACCTAGCTGGTCATAACACCGATCTATGAGTTCGGATCCAGTGGCCTGGAAACATATCATTGAGGGAATTCCTTACTTGCTGAAAAAAGAAATGTTTTGCAAATTTTCGCGAGGAATGTCGCTTATTAATTAATTGTTGAATATGAGCATCAAGTATTTTTATGTAGCACGCTGCATTGAGATGGACACATTGACACATTGAAGTCAAAACGATCTTGTGCTTGCCGATTAAGTACCGAATGAACATTTTCATTAGACCAATAGCGCGTATTATGCTGGTTGCTGCTAATATGGGATTGGTTGGACCATATTACCGATCTTCCAAAATTATGATTATCACGGCACACTTTCAGATACTATTCGCAAAAATTGAATCTTCTTTCAGCGTCGCCAGAATATAGGTCATGTACGATTTTTATTTTGAGAGGATGGTATTTATCTTTTTTTAAATCCTTAGAGCTTTCGACTTGGGAATATCAAGTTTATGCTGCATTTTTCTTAACGATGTTCTGGGGTTTCGTTCGACATGTTCTCAAATATTCCTAGAATCGCCGTAATCGTCTCATACGCCCTCATTCTAACTTTTTCAATCTCCAAAATTTTGTAGATCGTATTTGAGTCTTCTGAAAATTACCTTGTTCGGCTGACGATGGTTGTGTTATCTAAAAAAAATATAGTAATCAATTTCTAAGTAATAATTTTTATAATAATAATAATAATTAAATCTAACATAGCATTACTTACTTGTTCTGATGATCCGTATTTTCTTCGCATTCTATAAATGCAACTAGCATATCATACTTTTCAGTATTCTCAAATTTGGGTATTTTGTCAGTCAAACAAACTCACCAACATATGCACAATTTAAACTGTCATAGTGACATGTAAATTTTTTTACTATGCCACCTTGGTGTTTTATGAAAATATCTTATATAATTGTCGAAACAATGAAAATCCATGACCAATGTTATATCATAGAAAGGCATAAGACATAAGTATGATCTGAACGAAACAACTACTCAGCGGGCAAATACCCCGACCTGCATTGGATTATACCTTCAAATCATGATAGATCGGTAGCCAATATCATTTGTCAATTCCTAACCAGACATAGACCGGTTTCGAACTTATTAGTTCTCCTCAGTATGCCATAGGTTATGGAACAGACAAATGATAGTGGCCAACCTGCTAGTAATATATTGACTAAGGTAAATTGAGTAGTGGTGAGAGGTATGTGAAACTTCTCATATGGTCCAAATGCTACTAGCCGACCGACATCATAGATGTCTCTGTGGCGGATAGCGATTTGCGAAGCAAGTACCGAGAGCGACGACCTCTAGCCCAGGTAGTCTAAACTACTGTTTTAAAATATGATTTGAACGAAACAACTACTCAGCGGGCAAATACCCCGACCTGCATTGGAGTATACCTTCAAATCATGATAGATCGGTAGCCAATATCATTTGTCAATTCCTAACCAGACATAGACCGGTTTCCAACTTATTGGTTCTCCTCAGTATGCCATAGGTTATGGAACAGACAAATGATAGAAGTCGCCGCTCTCGGTACTTGCTTCGCAAGTCGCTATTCGCAACAGAGATATCTATGATGTCGGTCAGATAGTAGCATTTGGACCATATGAGAAGTTTCTCATATCTCTCACCACTACTCAATTTACCTTACTCAGTATATGACTAGCAGTTTGGCCACTATCATTTGTCTGTTCCATAAACAATGGCATACTGAGGGAGAACTAATAAATTCGAAACCGGTCTATGTCTGGTTAGGAATTGACAAATGATATTGGGTACCGATCTATCATAATTTGAAGGTATAATCCAATGCAGGTCGGGGTATTTGCCCACTGAGTAGTTGTTTCGTTCAATTCATATTTAATAACAGTAGTTAAGTCCACCTGGGCTAGAGGTCGCCGCTCTCGGTACTTGCTTCGCAAGTCGCTATCCGCCACAGAGACATCTATGATGTCGGTCGGATAGTAGCATTTGGACCATATGAGAAGTTTCACATACCTCTCACCACTACTCATAAGATATAAGCATTTTTTGAATTCATGGCCAACTATTTTCCATTGGAAGCAAATACAATTGTCTCTTGCAGCGAAAAATCAAGGAGGCTGTGACTATTTTTCTCTCTAAAATCCAATTCTACCTTAAATTTTGTTCCAAAAAAAGTTTTATTTGCCCAGCTTTACTAGAAATTGGCTTCTTCGCGTTCCATACTGATAACGACTAATAGCAAGAAACGGGCCTGCAGATGATGTAGTGTGACTCTTCGCAAGGGAGTCCTTTAACTTGGTGGTAGCTTGTTGCAATTATTGCTTCTGCATTTTTCTATTTGATTATTAAATTATAATTCAAAATGCGAATACCCTACTTTAGTTTTATTTCCTTTAAATATATCTAAGGAATAGAGGAACAAGACATACTGAATTTTAACTAATTTTCACATTTTTATCTATTTATTTATATATTTGCGTGTTAATTAATTACATTCCATTTCAATTCAGTTGTGTTGGCTTTGATGAATATTAATTTGTGACTATTTTTTTCCCAATTTCTGTAAATAAATAAATAATAATTAAATGAGTTACATACTTGCAATATATTCATGGAATAAAATCCATTTCAACTAAATATCTCCGATATGTCTATTCCAGTTGCTTTATTGTGATAAGAGTTGCCCTGTAATAATTTCGGTCCAGCCAGCATCTTCTAGAAGTGCTGTGCTAGCGCTGCATTGCGACATATTGAAGCATGGCTGCCTCTTATCAGAAGAAAATGCCTCGGCCGGAAAAGCAACGTCTAGATTGGTTTGTTATGCACTTGGCAGCAGGGACCAGGGGGCCGAGACAGCAAGTCTTTGGCAGACTATGTCCAATTTGCTAAACTTCAGCTGATGTACCTTAAAATACACTGCAGTCATCTGCGCTGTCAAACTGTTCAATGGAAAACGTTTATTCAATTTTATCTACGGACGTTTTTAGATTTGAATACGACGGATCCTTAAATGTCTAAACTGCTGAAATCAAATTGTAGTTATTTATATGCATTACTCTTTTTGACAAGTTACAATAATTAACTACAATTTTATATTTCTTAAAATAATTGTTGATATATTTGTTAATTTTTGCTTAAACTTAGGTGCAGATTCGAAATGTTTAAAGAATTGTACTCATATTATTTTTTCTATGCATTCAATATTGTTTATTTCTGTTACTAAGGCAATACCTCAGATAATACCGATGCCAAGTTTATCAAGGTTTTTATTGAATTGATTTCAATAAATATATCTCAATCGAAATCCTATATTTAAATGTACAAGTGTCCATCTAGATCATATTTCTTCCATAACTCTTTAGCGACTATAGACAAAACAAAAAAGTTAATACAAGTTTTTGTTGGAATGAAAGTGTATTTCTCACAAAATTTCTTTTATTGTTGCCGGTTTAGTGAATTACTCGTTTCACATCATTGGTAACAAGAATTTTTAATAAAAATGTTTCAAAGTTTGTCAAAGGGAACGTTTTAATAAACGTTGTCAAAATATTATGAACAATATTAGTAATTCAGTAATCCTTTAACTAAATTCATTAAATAACATGTAAAACAATTACATGATCAGTACGATAGATTAAAAATAATACTCGTAAGAATTTAAGAACAAATTAAAATGTTAAGCCAATGGGCCAAAAAATATTTTCCCCTTTTTTTCTATTTATTATTTTTCAATAATTAATATTCGGAGTGGTCTCCATTTTTTTATTTCCAATTTCTGTTTGATATTTTTATTTCTTCAAAATTTTTATTTAACTTTGTTAGGTTAAAATAAAATACCCTGTACAACTGATAGTATCTTTGAAACATAATTTTGATGCTGACTTACGTAGTAATTGTTTTCCTATAATGGCTTATAAGTTGTGGAGGAACTACGTACTAAGTGGACAACCTGTATACAGGGTGAGGTCTTTTATTTTCCTCACTATTAAAATTAGATATAGAGGAAGATATTATTTAGAAAAGTCACACAAAATGACACACCTAGAATTGATATATGCATCCGTTACTGAAATGTTCTGGAAAAACTGAAAATCCTTATTTTTTTGTAGAACTTTAATTTCCAAACCAATTTGATTGAACCTGATATTATAACTTTATGAAATTTAGTCGGCGTGGATAATCCACTAGTATCCCCTAAGTAATAGATTTTTGGACGCCATATTGGATTTCACAATTACTTTCAATTTTCAATAACGTTTTAAGGCGGATTTTGAATTTCTCAATAAATCAAACTAATCGTAAGTTAATTCGTTTTGTATATAGCCCTCCGCGTCCGCTTAGGTTTAACTAGGTTTAAACCAGGGTTTATATGTCAATAAATATAGTTTAAAAAAACTAAAAAACACGCTTTTAAAGCACATCAAACTAAAAAGTGAAAAATAATTATTAATATAAACTGAAAACAATAATGAACGAAAAATACTAGTATTATTGTGAAAAAAGCGTGGGTTGCTCGATATACGAAAAATATGGCACAAAGCGCCCCACGCTTCTTTCACAATAATACTAGTATTTTTCGTTCATTATTGTTTTCAGTTTATATTAATAATTATTTTTCACTTTTTTAGTTTGATGTGCTTAGAAAGCGTGTTTTTTAGTTTTTTTTAACTATATTTATTTTTCACTTTTTTAGTTTGATGTGCTATGAAAGCGTGTTTTGTAGTTTTTTTAAACTATATTTATATTGCTTATTGATGCTGATATTATAACATATTACGATCCAACAGATATTTCTGAAAAAAAAAATATTTTTTTATTTCAGCCATGGGATTTGAACTCACGCCCGAGGAGTCCGTCGTTTCGCGTCGACTAAGACTTGCCCGCTCGGCCAACGACCGAACTGAGAATCACGGAATATACTTACAATATTAAGCCTCTTGCTCTCACGCAGAGGATACGTGAGGAAAGGACTGGCGATCCTGATCAGGATAATGATATAAACTTATCAAATTATTGTATTGTTACCGGTCCTTCGTAAGTGTACAAAGTTTCAATTAAATCTGTCCGTTCAAAGTGGGTCAAAATCGAGTCCAAAGAGTCGGTTACAAACAAACAAACAAACAAACAAACATACAAATGAAGCTAATAAAAGCGTGTTAAAAATGAAAAGAATTATGCCGTCTACCTCAAAATGGAAATGAACTACGGACACCGATGCTATTACGGTTTCCGGAGGCGGCCGAACTAGCGGGCATTGTTCTTGAAAATATTTAACTCTTTTTGGAGCCTTAAAGAAAGCTTTTTTTATACACGATATTAATTAATATTCCTATGGAAATAGCGGTCTCGCCTCTTCTGCCGGTCTACTTAACCCATAAAGATACCTCTATTTTACAATACTGCCAGTTTTTAACATATAAGGTGTTACATCTGTAAAGAATATTAGAACTTTGTTACTAATACAAAGATAGTGTTCGTTCTAAAGAAATTCTAAAGAATTATCCACAAAATTCACAGTGGAGTCGCAACTAGTTGGTACACAATAAATGTGGCTATGTAAATTATTCATTGCGGACTTTCACAAAAAAAATTCACTATATAGCACATCTCTAGTTTCATCTACACTTAACTAATGTTAATTGATAACATTTATCACAATATCAAATAATCATCTGTATACTCTTGATATTCCTAAATATCCTTTAAATGATTCTGCATTAAAATTATAGCCACAGTTGACTTTTGATCAATTTTAAATGGATAGAGCAGCAGGATTTATAAAGGGATTGGATTAGGCATCCGACATACAAAGGCCTGCGGTCCGATTCATCAATTTTTCCTGGAAACTTTAATAAAGCTAAAGCACATAATATACGTTGGAAACTTAAAAGTTTCCAGTTTCCCGAAATTAGTCAGACATTCTTTGAGAAATTCTACAAAAGCCACTAAGCGTCAAAAGTTAATAATACCAAGAATGCAAGAATCCGAAAAATTTAAATATTACACCAAGACTAATTAAAATAGGCTGTTTTATTACTTTTAAATACAGGATGTCAACGAGATCATGTATCACTCCTCCATTTTTTTAAAAATTGGAATAAAATTTTCAAATTTAAAACTCACGTGTGAGCAAATGGGCTTATTTTAATGAACATATATTATCAATACCGTTTTCGGTTTCACCGGAAGTGTCTTAAATTTTGAATTTTTAAATGGAACACCCTGTATGTTTTAATATATTCTGCTTATGCATGAAATTTTCTATATAATAAATCCGAATTTTTGACATTACCCTCAAATATGACGGACTTATTTCAATTTTGTATGAAAATCAAAATTAATAATTAAAACGCTTTGTATAATGAAAATTTTCCAAGTAGGTATTGGATATTATCATATGGTTCATTTTTGATATTTGGGTACAATATATAGCAATTATTTTTCATTATAATGAAATTATTTGTAAAAATTCAAAATAATTTTTTCTTAACTTGTGGGCGACAATTACTAATTTTTTTCAAATATTTTTCCTATTTTTTCCTTCCCTATAGGAATCGTTATAGTTTAAGCTTTAAATTGGTGTAAGTATAACGAATTTTATTATATATGAATTGTGGCAAATTTAAAACTTTTGGTCTCGTATGAAAGATGTAAGAAGCATGAAAATATTTTGCAAATAAACCAAGTTTCCTTTGGAAATAAATGAGAATTGCATAATATTATTGGCACTGTCAGTTTCTAAATAACTAATTCATTGTTGATCATTTACGTTTACTGTTTCAATATCCATTAAAATTGTACGCACAAAATAAAAAGTCGACATGTTGTTAATTTACGGCGAATTCCGGAAAAATTCCAGAGCTGCTGCAATAAACTACGGACAACGTTTTCCAAACAGAAGACACCTGCCGCAAAATTATTTCATAAAAGTAGAAGCTCAATTTAGAAAAATTGACCCGGTAAATAATGAAAATAAAGAGGTAATTATAAACGAGGAGACTGAAATAAATGTGTTAGCCCTTGTTGAAATTAATAGGACTGTATCCCTCCGGAAAATTGATGATGAGTTAAATATTAGCCACGAAACGGCAAGAAGGATTTTAAAGAAACACAATTAGAAAAAATTTAAACATCAAATAAATCAATTATATGGAAATGATTTTGAAAGAAGAGTGATATTTTGTGACTGGGCTATAACTAACATTAGAAGAAACAATGATTTTGCCTGGCAAATACTATTTTCTGATGAACCAAAAATTTACAAATCTGGGATTATTCAAATACTAGATACTGGGCACAACAAAATCAATATCTCTTTAAAGAAGTAAACCAGCAAGACATATTTAGTTTTAATGTTTGGTAATGTGTTGCTGCCTCCAATAATTTTTGATGGTCTGTTGACTTTCGAGAGATATCTGGAATTTTTCACCAATATTAACAATGATTTTATAAATCAATTGCCAAGAGAGGCCGAAGATAGACTGTTTTTTTCAGCAGGATGGAGCCCCACACCATAATGCCCGAATAGTCACCAACTATTTAGATGCGAATTTAAAGAATCAATGGATTGGTACAAATGGACCGGTCAGGTGGCCTCCCAGATCACCTGACTTAACACCAATGGACAGTCAATATTTGGGGTTTTCTGAAAAATGGAGTACATTGTACAGTTAGTTCGGGAAGAACTAGAAGCACAAGTCAGAAAACTATAAATGAAATAACTCCATAAGAGTTGGATGGAATTCGTTAGAAGAATTAATTTATGCAGAAATGAGGAGCAGCGTCATTTTAAACATTTAATATAAATTCAAGGTATCATTTTTTATAATGCGACCATGTTTACTAACTATATTGACATAATAAAAAACGGGACACTATACATTTTTTATAATGTTTTTCAGCGAAACCTTTTTCTTTGTATCAGAATATGGTAAAATATATATTTAAAAATTCAAAATTGATGACACTTCCGGTGAAACCGGAAGTGGCATTGATAACATATGTTCGTCAAAATAAGTCTATTTACTTCTCATACGCGAAATTTAAATTTGAAATTTTTATCCCAATTAAAAAAAAATGGTGGGCTGATACATGATCTCGTTGACACCTGGTAAAATAACTTAATGAAATGTGGCTTAAATTTTAAACTGGTAATTGTTATAGTTATGAAACTGATTTAAAATTTTTACGTGGCAAAATGTAGTACAATTAAAAGTTTGTTTGACTCTAAAACACTCTGTATGATGTACGGTTTTGAAATTCTTACATCGTCGTACTTTTGTATGCTTAATAATTTCATTTGATTATCGAAAAGTACCATTTAGAGCTGTAGGTATATTTTCAGATTTTTTACTTATTCTTTGGTGTAGAAATATTGGTTGAGGCTTTGGACAGAAATTTCCGAACACCCTGTGTTACGCCATTATACAAATAGAATATGGCGCCATATGACAGTGACACTGTATATAGGGTGTAACAAAAATCCTGTTATAAATTTAAATGCATGTTCTTGCCAACACATACGATGCTATAATCTACGACTGAGAAATTTGTTCCTGAAACTACTGAAAAATGCGATTTTATTAAAATAATAATAATTATTTTGCAATATCTTTCAAAAATGAGTAGTCGGCTGTAACTTTGACCATAGATTTCAAATATAATTTATTGCTTGGATCTTTGCGAGTATGTCACAGTTACAAGCTGTGTGGAGTAAATAAATTGAAGGTCAACTTTACTTTTGAGCAGTGGTGTGTACTGGAGAACAATATTTTTTATATATTCTAACACTGAGGACATACCCTAAATTTCACTGGCTACCACTCAGTTGTCAATGCTCAAAGGTAATTTTTACGTGATGTGATTCATACAGCTATTAATATCAATGACTTCCTATTTCTGAAGTCATTGATTAATATAATGTCAAAAATATAATTGTAAAAATATTACGACGCCGCTGAATCAAGTGACAAACAAGCTGGTCAATGATGCTGAGACATAGGTTCATAATCGTGTCTTTGTTGCATCAATTATTAACTTATAGGCTAGATGTCTATAGCCTGCCTGGACATACATATCTCTATATTTGCTTATCCCATAAATGCATTGCTGCGGACCCAGGTCGTAACTAATTTGATACGCACGCAAAGATCCAAACAACAAAATATATGTAGCTGATTTACTGTCTGTGGACTCCCGGGTTCGGTTTCCAACATCGACCCTGACAAAGTCGAAGACAGTGGTTGTGTGTCAGCATTTTGCTCATAGTGTAAAACTCCGCCCGTGCAGCTTCAGATTAGCATTTGAGGGTTGTCTAATTACGTGGTGTTTTACATTTTTTAAATTATATTGTAATTTCTTTTTAGTGCGTTTAAGAATTTCTCCAGAATCATTTGAGTTGAGCATTTTACCGGATCCAAGTGAAAAATTTTACAAAAATATTATTAGGAAACCCATATCGCCATACAATGTTAGAATATTAATTATATCCATTTAAACATAACCATCTTGACTGCGTGGTTAAGTGTAGCCATATAAAATAAAGTCATAAAGTAACTAATTACACTTACTTGGTACTAAGTAGTTGTATCTGCCGGTAATGAGCGCTAGAGGAATCTGAAATGGGCCTTGGCAAATACTTAAATAACTACCACTAATCCTAATACTGTTTCTGAGTAGTTGAATACCAGTGTAAGTGCTTGTCGATTTTGAAATGGGTCCTCAATGTTCAGTACCACTGTTTATAGGTTTATATTAAATTTGCTAAAATCTTAATTACTTAAACTAGTTTAAGCAAATTTCAGTGATGTACTTAGTGTACATCACTGAAAAACTGCAAAACTAGACAGTCAATTTAAAATTTTAAATTAATGTTTTACAAATGGTCTCATTATCTTATCACTAAGCCTGGCCAAGGTCATTAATCGTACAGAGACGTACTGGGTACGATTAATAATATCATAATACTTGAATAAGTACAATAATAAAAACAAAAATATTTTATATATTGTGATGTATGTTTTTGTACTATTTCGTTCGCTTTAAATTCTTTTTTATGTATTTCCTTATATTTTGTAAGCTTAGTGCTGCACATTATTATTAAACTGTTAAATGACGTTCACACATATACATTGTATATCTAAGTGATAACTAATAATAAATAAATAAATAAATAAATAAAATAAATGGAAATAAATTTTATTAATACTGGTACACTTTATAAAAATATGTACAAAACTCACCTTCTTAAACAGATTTATGAAGTAGCTTGGTTGTCGTTATCACAAACTGGAGCACTTCTATAATAACTGTGTAACATCAGATATGTTTCTACAGTTGTCTCAGTAAGCAATGTTCGCTATGGTGAAAAAATATGTTTGTATTTTGAAAAAGACCGTTCGACATCTACGGAAGTAATACAGGTATCAGTAAAACACTCTGTGAACTCACTTAACGCAGCTGTAGATGCACCATCAAAAATTTGTCTTAATTTGGTAAAATCAGGATCTCTCCGTAATACACTCTCGAATTTTTCAATAACGGGCTTATTTTTTGCCTCATTTATAGTCTGTAGCTGTGTATTTACGTCGTCCACTATTTGCAGCGATTCCACTAACGACAACGAAGTATTTTGCAATTTTTCTATTGCGTCGTGTAGTCCTCTATAATTGTTATAAATAGTTTTTAAATCTGTTTCAAGGGAAATATCTTGAAAGCTTGTCTGGCTTTCCTTAATAGCTGCAGCCTCGTTAGGGTTGAACTGTAGTATCACAGCTTTTATTTGTTGAAAATATTCAGCATAATAAAAAGCTGCCCTCAACCACGTTCCCCAACTTGTAAGAATCGGCTCTGGTGGTTCCGGAATACCAGGCCACAGTGTGTGAAATGCTCGAAGCCGTTTAGCAGATTTGAGAAATACTTTTTTTGTATTCGCTATTAATACATCTACCTCTGGAAAACATTTTCGAATCGTTTCTGCTACAAGATGGAACGCATGAACTTTACACGTAACATGTAAAAACCTGCAATCGTCTCTTTGAAGAAAATGGCCCACCAAACGCATTGTCGCAGCACCGTCGGTCACAAACATTAACACTTGACTTGTTGAGAGGTAAAATTTTTCGAAAGTCTCCAACACCACCCGCGTAATTGTTTCGCCAGTACATGCAGTTAGTCTTTTGCTAGCTAGTAAAAGTGGAAATGTTGGTTTAACAGGGTCGAGTACATGTACTATAACATTTAAAATAGAATTTTTTTTACAATCTGTCGTCTCGTCAACACATAACTACAGCCGTGTATTTGTTAATGCACATTTAATCCTATTTACAATGTCTTCACGAACATTTGTTACATATCTACGTAACGATGAACGACTTGGTAAATTCACCTGGGGATTGTATTTATTCCATAACTCCCGAAATGCTGGTTTATCCAATATGCGCAGGGGAACATCACAGGCAATCAGCATTAACAGTAAATCAAACATAAACTGAGGTTCCAAAGAAGAGACGCAATTTTTTTATTTTTATGCCGGTTACTATTGACATGAATTTTGCAGCCGTATTTATTCCAGCACATTAAGTCTTGATCACAAACTTTACAAATTATTTTACATCCATCATAGAATAAATCCGGAAATTCACCGATAAATTTATTCACTTTATCAGCGTACGGTCGTTTTCTACTCTTTACGCTCAACATTATTTATTATTTATTAGTACTCTATGCATCGACCGACAGATAACAACTGAAGTGTATCGTGTCATCGTTATCGTAAACAAGCGCGCGATGGCATTGGTATTGCGCCCGACCCTGAATCTACCATCGCTTGGCCAGGCGTACTTATCACCATGAGTAACTTTTTATACTGAATTAATTGCAAATGAAAAATTAAGAAAATTACGAAATTTGCTTTTTCATGTAATATTAAATCTTGGAAAGAAAATTTACCAATATTCATGAAATGTCTCAAAATTTCCCAACATTTCATTACCGCTAAGTATTGTGTTTTGAATTTTGTAATACCGATCAAAATTTCAAATAGAGAAAATTCTGAAGCATTCTTGATGAATAGTTTTTCCTAAATATTACTACTAATTATATGTTAAAATTGACAACAATTGACTTGTTCATGACGGTTTTTAAAGATTTTCGTTTTATTTCTTTTTTTAATTTTACTTCCATATCGTGTCACTCTCGTGACATGTATTTTAAATATAATTTAAAATAATAACTGTCATGTGAGTACCGTTTTATACATGTCTAACTTGTATTAAATCTTATAAAATTGCTTATCTTCTTAAGCAAGTAAAAGTGTTTTATTAATGATTTTTCTTGGCTAAAAAAAGTGTGATAGGGAAATGAAAGCAGGAAATTGGCTGTATTTTTTCCGTTGTAGCGAATCACTAAGGCATACACCGGAAATTAAACCAGTACTTTTTATTCTATTATTGTTTTACTTAATTCTTCTTTGTTCGTGGAAAAATTTCACTGTTTTTGCTGCAGGCTGAGAGTCTTAGACTGGGATTTATTTAATTAAAGGCGTTTAAATATACCAGTGTTAACATAGAGTTTGTTTCACTTAAAGAGGAGCCGTTCTAATGAAATATTTATTTACTACTAGATTTTAACCAATTTTTTTGTTTCATCTAGCCGTGAAAACTTGTAATATTGGAATCTGTTAAATAGTTTTAATTGAGTAACAGCCTACAGCTTACTATCATTGTTTTCAGGTCCAACAATTGAAGAATTTGTTTATCCAAATAAAAGAGCAACATATATTTATATGACCCAAATTATGGAAAAATAATAAAGCCAAGTAGATTTTTTGTTAATAATGTTTCTCTTCCTATCTAGCCCGCAAAATGTTTAGCTATTACAAATATTTTGTGGATAATTTATTTCATATGTAAATAATAAGAGATGTACGACTTTCGATAAATTACACTGAAAATTGCACAGTAGATGAAAATTCAACAGCGAAAATTCAATATTAAAAATTCAACTGTTAAGACGCATAGTTTCTAAGTCAGGTATGTAATGCTTTAACACAAACGTTCAGAACCATTACATCATAAATTACTTACAATAATTGTGCTACTAACTTACAATAAAAAAAATATATTGTGTTCATCTATTACATGGAAATTTTCTATCGAATACCATTCGTTTATTTTCGTTTATTTTTATCGTTGTTTCAAAAAATAAAAAAATAGAATAAAATAATTTAACTATGAAACAACGAAAAAAATATGCGGTTTTCATGCAACAGATTTTTCAGAATTTTATGCACTAATAGTATTACAACCGACAACTTGCACTAGTGCTATTATCTCGACAATTTTATTCTCTAGGATAAGCATTTTTTTCGACAGTTTATTTTATAGGTGCTGTCTAAAAATTGTGAAATTTTACATTCATATAATTATTATTAAAGGAACCATATTATCGTTTTAATAAAGTTCTAGCTTATAACCACCCTTTCAACTGCAATTTGGCAAACAAAATGAATAATTGAAACAGTACCTCGGTAAGCTCAATCAGAGGGTATGGATTTTAATATTGATTATTAATTATTTAAATCGAATGTTAATGATTTTAATATTAAAATTGTAATTGATTTTAATGGGACAGTTATAATTGCCACCAATAACTAATAAGGGCGCCACGTATTTTTTATTTAATAGAAAATACGAAAAATAGAATACCAAAATAGCTATAAGAAAACTCTAGAAACTTCTATATTTTTGCACACACAAACAAGGACGAATAATTAAACAACAATTCAAAAATAATAACAATTTATTTAACAAGTGTAAATGGACAATAAACAATAAACATTTAAGAATTTAGTTTACAACCTAAAATCTGAAAACAATTTAAATTTGATGAATGTACTTATGAAAAAGAGTGAATGAATTAAGGTGATTTTTTATTAAAAATTGAACACAAATGACTACTGGTTAACATTACTTCTTCTGACCAAAAAAAATTTTGATACCAATGGAAGGTTCTTACGTAACTTTGTTGTTGATCAACTGTTGGAACCAGACAGACCGACGAAGGTGAGGTTTTCGGGTGAATCTCCCTCGAGTACTCGGGTTACGACGTGGTGGAATAACCTTTGCCTGGTGGGTCGTCTTGATATCGAGATCACCAACAGCACTCCTCCACGCTATCAAATTTCACAAGTGGTTCAACAGGAATACGTAGACTGGTATATGGAACCTCCAGGTATATTTAATTAAATGTTTATAAAAAATAATTATAAAAAAAATTAGTGAATTGAAAGATTACAACACGGAAAGCAAAATTATCTGACTGAATAAATTGAATTTAGAAAGTTATGATTGTCGAAATGAGTTTATTAGAAATTCAGCTATTTGAATGCTTGACCAAAAAAAATAAAAAAAATGATAATTAACTTTATATTGCTATGAATAATTATTTAAGAAGAAAAGTGCCTGAAGGGTACAATTGTCAGCAAAAGATAAAAAAATATTAAGAAAACGTAATATAAAGAAAATAAGATAAATCTTTTTAGATAAAAGAAAAATAGAATAAGTGCCTGAAGGGCACAGTTCTAATTTCTCCCGCAAATTAATTCCAATATGGACTGTTCTCACAAAAACAAAAAAAAATCGCTTTTTTTGCCTGGAAAAGGACACCAAAAAAACTAATAATTAAGGTAGCAATAAGATAAAAAAGTAAGATTGACACATGGGATACCTTGTATACTACTCAACCTGAGAGTTGTACAAACTATCGCAGATAGAAAGCTGCCACACCTTAGGTATGTGATCGTATTTAATATAAGCAACAAATTAATAAAACTTGATCACTTACCTAGAGTGTAATAGGACCTATCCTTAGGCAGAATTCCTTCCCAGCGAAAGCCTGGACAAATTCTGGAAAACCCTAGCTCGGTGGAGCACTTCCAGGATTCCTAGGGACTTGAGACGTTTGTGCAGCTCTTATTAGTCCTGTACTATCCTGGTTACCTAAAACCATAGAAAAAACGAAAAAGTATCGTTTTCACAAAATTCCCTGTTTAATCAGGGCCGGAAAAAAACAGCTATCTAAAAAACAAGCAAAAAAAAAGTAACTGCTACCAAATACCCAAATTTGTAACCTTATGGTTACGCTACGATAATTATTTTAAAATCACTACCCTCTACCTCAATTATTAAGCAAAAAGCATTTAAAATCTTATTATTTCAATCTAATGTAGCAGAGAAAGCGAATCAATATTATTACGAATTAACCACTTACTTGAACAGTTGAGACGTGAATCCCTCCTTTTTAACCTCGCGTGGCTTGGAAAACCAAAGCATCAAAAAAACCGCGTGTGCAAGCGTAAAAAAGGCGATCGAATTATTAAGACCTGTTTATAGACCCCCTTCAGGTAAAACATATCTACAATCCTTTTACAACAAATTTATGAAGAAGATAAAACAAAATGTTTTGGAAGTCTTTCTGGACAAAGCGTAAAAATATCTATCGATAGTTGGTCTAATGTTCACAATGTGCCTGTAGTTTGTGTCACAATAACCACTGAAGATGGACACGCATTCTTATATGAAACAATTGACACATCTGGAAATCCTCACACAAGCGATTATTTAACTGAGATTGCTTACAATTTAATTTTGTCCTATAAAT
The DNA here is from genome assembly GCA_029963845.1 of Rhamnusium bicolor. NCBI lineage: Eukaryota > Metazoa > Arthropoda > Insecta > Coleoptera > Cerambycidae > Rhamnusium > Rhamnusium bicolor. Next base: position 2,220,135 of record JANEYF010003969.1, on the reverse strand, counting down.
CTAAATACAACTGTAACGTAAAATCATTTGTTACAGGTAATGCAGCGAACATGGCACTTACGAGAAGAATTATATAAGATAAATGAAACGCTAATATTAGAGTCATAACTTATGGATGCTCAGCTCACCCTCTGAACTTACTCTGCAAACATTTAGAAATAAAGGATATCAAAGAACATATTACACAAATTATTAAGTATTTCAAAAATAATCATCTGGCTAGAGCAAAATTCAAGCAGGCCGATGGAAAAACATTAGTGCTTCCGAGTGACGTGAGATGAAATTGTATGGCGCATTGTTTACAAGTATATGTAAGTTAATAGGAGAAATTATTAAAAATACGTGATGAGAATAAAAAAAGAAATACTCAACAATATACGAAAAAGTTTCAAACGTTGGTCTGAAACGAGCAGCTGAAGATTACCTAAACATCTTATAGCCTATAGCTGTGGAACTTGATAAATTACTGAAAAAAAATGCTTTCCTATCTGACGCAGTATAAGTATACAAGAAATTAGAAAGAATATTTAAGGAAGAATTAGAATTACCCTTGTCTCAGCTACATATTTTTAAAAAACGATATGAACAGGCACTTACGCCCTATCATTTTGTAGCTTACATTTTGGATGTAAATAAAACCAAATTTAAATTGACTGCCGCAGAAAAAGATCAATGTCATGCAAGAAATGTACGAAAATAGTGGTTTACTACCACTCATTATAAAACTTCAAGCAAAAATGGAACCTTTTGCAGCAGTTATGTTTTCAGAAGAGGCAATATGCAATGTTAGTGCCTTACAGTGGTGGGTTTCACAAAAATACATCCCTGATATTGAGAAACTTCTTCCTATACTGAAGCAATTTTTATGTGCTCTATCTTCATCAGCTTCGGTGAAAAGAGTATTTTCTACGTTTGGGCTCGTTCACTTCAATTTACGAAATAAATTAGCACTGGAGAAAGCAGGACAATTTGTTTTGTACTAAAATGTTTCTTATTTATCGAGGATGTTAATGGTTGATTTATATTTTGTAATAAATAGTATTTTTATTTTCAGAATTTTCTTTTGCTTTAAATCATCGATTAAAATAAAAAAATCACTTGATTAAAAACATGGATTTAAATCAAACGATTTAAATTGGGCGAACCCTGTTTAGCAGGTATTCTTTTCTTCGCAAGATTTCGTAAACTAATTCCGCACTGATTTATGTGATTTGATGGTATTGGCAGGTACACTTTTACCAACTACCCCATCAATTTCATCATAGAGTGTATCCCCAAATCTCATATTAAGATGATTTTAAGCACCACTAGACACCAAACTTTTTGGAAAAACCTTAAAACTGTGCAACCATTTCGGTATTTTAAAAACGCCACCATACACCCATATCCTAGCCAGCATTCGAACCCGGAACGCCTTGGTTTCAAACGTAACGCAACTCAGCCGATTTGAAAATGTACGCTTACTAAATTATTTTAAGCGCCATAAAATCGTACGATACTTAAACAAGTTTTTATTCAAGTCTTCTGACGCCATTCAACTAATTTCACTCAAAACACGAGCAACCAATGACGCAAAGGTGTCAGTTTTATTTATTATGTTATTTGTATGTGTGTACTTCTTATGTAACCATATTAACGCCATAAAATTTATTTGTTCTTTAATATTTTAGAAAAAAAAATTTCCTTTAGATACGGGTTACTTTTTTTCATAAGCTAAATGTAAGAGTTGAACAACTTATAGCCTCTCCAAACTCTGCCTTTCAGCACTGTTCTTTTATAGAAATATATAATTGTAGAGAATATAGTTTTTTTTTTAATATCCGCTAATAAAAACTATTATTATTATTTCCTCGCACCCTCTTTAGGTATTAAGCCACTTCGTATTAAATTATTCAAAATATTTAATAAGCAAACCTCTGCATCAAAAGAACTGTTTTTCGAAAAAGTGTATTTGCTATCTTAAAAAAAATATTAACCTGAAAATGAAACAGTTAAATGTAAACTATTTTACATTATAAAAGTTGAAGTTTACGTATTTTTATTATTATTGCTAAAAGTATAGGAAACTATATTTTTATGCATTTCTCAAGACGTACGGCACGTCACGTTATTTCCAGACATTCCTATCAGTTTATTCTCTTGCAGTCTGAATTCCTGGCAATATTATCATATGAGATCTTTAAACAAATGCAAAATGGCTGAAGTTTAAGCCAAGATTGGGCCATGTGTTCGGTCGCACTTAAAAAGGAACCTGCATTGCAGTGACGTTACTGAAATACCTTAAGTGTCTTCAAATCATCTAGTTTTGATACTAAATTGTCGCAGCCATATATTGAGTCCGGTAACTTTTAAGAAGTTTCAAATTTATTATTTCGCGTTAAGCTCAACTTTATCTTCAACACAAGTTTAAGAAAGTTTTATGGCCAGAGAAACTTTATTCTATATGTCGATAAATATTTAAGTGCCTATTTCAAATATGGAATAGTTATTTTAGAGTGAAAAGTCCTCTTTTAATAACAAACAAAGCGTTTAATATCTTTAGAAGACATTAGTAACTGCAATGCAAATTAAAATTGACAATAAGTAAACAGTCAACTATTATTTTGCAATTACGCTACAGATATTATTATATACACACTTCTAAATAATCTCGGGACAATCTTGAAAGTTTTCTGATCTGCTAAAGGTGGGTCCACATAGGCCGCGCTGCGCTACGCTGCTCATTCAAGAACGTTACAGAAACATTCGTGAATACTTTATGCATCGTTGTTTGCGTTTTGTGCGCCGCGCTGCAACGTGCACTTATTGAAATGTGTTTCAGTTTCTAGTTAACGCGGATTAGTTGCAAAATTTTGTTTCATTTATCAGACATTGTTGCACGTGTTCCGCCTGTAGGGTGCAAACTAAACGCGCGCCAATCGCTAATTAATTTTGATATATACCGACAAAAGACGGAACAAGATATAACACGTTCTGAGCGGCGCAGTTGTGCGCGTTCGTGCGCAGCTGTCCGTTCAAACTATATGTTTTTGCAACGTTTGTGAATGTGCACCGCACTTGATTTGAAAGCACCTTGACGTTAACGTTGACCAGCGACGGGTTGTCTGCCTCTGCTTTACAGTGCAATATTGCCATTAAAGAGATTCATGTCTAATAGTAATAATTCTGCACACATATTGTATACTAATATAACTGAGGTAATTTGCGATGTGTTATAGTTAGATCTAATTTTGTTTTCTTTATTTGCAGGTAAGATGCTAATGAATTGCCTTCAGTCAGATTTGGTGTAGAGCGTAAGTAGTAACATTGTTTAGTACAAGGGTATAACCCCTTAACTTCCTTATTGTTTTTACTACGTCTCACGTCTGATAAAATAGCGATAGGCTAAATAGATGTGCGTATATAGAAATATATGTATAAAGACATATGTGCATATATATTATACCTATACAGGGTGTCTCACCAGGAATTGCATCAATCGATATAGGGAAAAGTACGATCCAGAAAATTTTAAAAATTTAGGGAACTACCAACGGCAGTGTAGCCAATCTAACTAAAATAATTATTATCATCTGGCACTTCCGGTTATACCGGAAGCCGATACCAACTTGCTTTTTTGAAACAAAATACCCGACATATTTTAGGGTTTTCAAAAAGAATTTAAAATTCTGAGTCAAATGCATGTAGGAGATCCTATGCCTCAACCCAGCCGTTTCAGAGATATTTGACATTTTAAAAAAAATTTTGACAAGTGTAATGGTTTACAATAACCCTTATAACATTCTTCGTGTAAAAGATACTCATTTGCGCAGAAAGACCATAAAGCGAACTACGATCTGCAGTTTAAAGATATTCAATAATAGTATACCAAGTGTTCCAATTTTTAGTAAAAATTTTATCAAATTAGCCATGATTGGAAACAATCAGTAATGTCAGTCATTCTCTTATGCCAAAAAATACCACCGCGTTTAAATTACACCCAGGAAGACTTTTTGAATTTGTTTATTATTTATGGAGAATGTGATAAAGTAATATCAAGAACTTGTAGTACATTTGTTACTAGATATCCACAAAAACGGAAAATAACACTAAACACTGTAACATGCCTATTAATTGGATTGAAGACACTTTGTATAAACTAAAATAATAAAATCAACTAAAAACATGATTCCATTTTAATTTAATAATTGTTCAAACTTCCGCCGTTGAACTTCCACACATTTTTCGCACCTTCGGATTAGTTCTTCATGGGTAGCTCTTCTAATTGAATTCTGTGATAAATTTTGAAATGTATTTCTTACCCTCTGCATACAATCTTCAATAGTAGTTGATGGGCTTTCATAAACTTTATTTTTAATTGTTCCCCAAATAAAATAATGTAAAATTGATAAATCGGGCGAGCGAGGAGGCCATAGAAAAGGTCCATTATTGGCGATCCATTGATTGTAAAAATTAATTATCAAATAAGTGTTATGTGGGGGACCACCGTCGTGCTGATAAAAACTGTTTCTATGTTCGGCGAGAGGTAAATTTTCTAAATATTTATTATTCAAATTTAGTAAAATATTTAGATCTTTCACCTAAAAAAAAAACAAAAACAAGAAGATTAACTATACATATTAGCAGAATAAATCTTTATAATTTACTGTTTAAATTTTCCTTATAAAATTCTAATGCTACCGCTTTATCGTTTCTTATGACACAATAAACATTAAACTGCCAACTTTCTTGAAAATTTCGCTCCCTGAACACATGATGATTCGAGTCACTCCAATAATGCGAAATGTTTTGATTAAAAAGTCCATTTTTGGTAAATTTAGTTTCATCTGACCATATAATATTTCCCAAATAAGAATCGTCGCCTACAGACCTCATTAGAATAAATTCACAAAAATTTTCTCTTAGGAAATCTGTTTCTTTTAATGGTTGAACCATTTGGAACGAAAATGGGTGAAATTTATGTTTAATTAAGATTCTGTGAACTGAATCCTTGCATAGCCCCGATTCCAGAGCAGCTTGTCATAATGACATCATTGTGAATGCATGAAAATATCCCAGAATTGCTATTTCTACGTTTTCGTCATCAACAATAGGCTTTCGTTTTTGAATTCTTGTCTTGAGAGAGATTTTTTTGACATAGGAGAATGACTGACATTACTGATTGTTTCTAATCATGGCTAATTTGATAATATTTTTACCAAAAATTCTTGAATTTCTAAGAAAATCGCAAATATTTCAAAAAGTTGAAACTTAAACTCCCACAATACTTATATCATAAAAGGGAATTTAATTTTACATAACTTGATGTAAAAAAATACAGCATGTTCCATTTGACTTAAGCAAGTTCTCGCGGTTTATAGTTTATAAAATATAACGTCAAAAATGGAACACTTGTTATACTATTATTGAATTTTTTAAACTGTAGAGCGTAGCTCATCTTATGGTCTTTCCGCATGCCAAGAAGCAAATGAGTATCTTTTACACGAAGAAAGTTATAAAGGTTATTGCAATCCATTACACCTGTCAAAAATTTTTTAAAAGGTCAAATATGTCGGAAGCGGCTGGGTTTAGGCATAGGGTATCCTACATGTTTTTAACTTAGAATTTTATGCTCTTTTCGAGAACCTTAAAATATATAGAGTATTCCATATAAATTAAACAAGTTAGTATCGACTTCCGGTATAACCGGATTAGTAATTTACTAAATTTTCAAAGTTTTCTGGTACGTCCTTTTCCCTGTGTCGATCGATGCAGTTCCTGCATATCTATGCAAATTGTAATTATATAATTCGTACAAAAATATAATCATTTATTTTATTCAATTTGGATGATTATAGTAGGATATTTTATTTAAATTCGGTTTTACGAGTTTCAGCAAGCGCTTCCAATATAACAGTCATTTATACGCATTGCCGATGGAATTGCATTATGAATTTGTTAATGCTGTTTATTTTGTAATTGGCCACATTTAGCCCGGATAAATTATGGTTTTGTGTCGGCCACTATGGTACGGATTAATATCAATTATCAAAATAAATGGTGTACAATAGAATAGAAATAACGACGAATAAATATAATAGCTGAATTTACAATAAATTAAAGTGCAGGCGAACGATTTGTGTAAATTTTTCGTTTTAGTAATATGAACTGCGATATTATCGTATGATATTTTTTTGTAGATTTATGATGTTCTATGATTATTTTAAAACACATTTTCACTAACTTTTGTTTGTTTGTCCAGTTTCTCTAAATTTATACTTAATCTTACTGACTATGGATCGGCTGATAGGTGGTTCTGGATTTTTGCATAAAATAAATTGCATAATGCTTACTGACTTCTAGTATTATCCCCACAACCTATAAAATTAAAATTTCGATTCGTTTTGTTAATGTTAAACGTGCCATATTCTTCTTTGAATGTTTGATATGTAAAAACTAGGCGCACGAAAAACTAAATCTGATAATTTTATTTGCTTAGCAACAGAGATTTTACTTGATATGCAAAAATATAAGGCAGTTCGAACATTTAACTTAATGATTTTATTTGCTTTCAACGTAATTTATTACTAGTACTTATAGTTATCGTGATTTTTTTTCGACGTCGAGATTTTGATTGATATATACGTTTTGAACCCTCCTGAATTCATTCTGACTATTTTCCCAATGATGTCAGTCGATTCGTGTGTGTGTGTGTGTGTGTGTAGATGTGTGTGGCCACAATAACTCAAAACATACAAATGTGAGACTTCCCAAATTCGGCAATTAAGATTTTCAACAACATTTTAGGTGGCATATTAAATTTGGTGAATGTGGTACCAGCAGAAGAGACATAATGAATAAAAGAAGAAGACGGTATAATTTCGGGAAAAAAATATTAAAAAATTCTTATTGCATTTCTGGACGAATCTCGACGAATTGTAATGAAAAAAACATAACTTCATGGAAAAAAATCTGTCTGCATGTCTGTAGTATGGCGATAGCAGCTACAGTTTTTGAGATAACACTTTCAAATTTGCTGCACGTGTTCTCAAAGCCAAAGACAATGATAAATTCAGTGATGAGGAAAATTGGCCAGCTTAAATGAGGTCCACGGAACTCAAAACTTTTTTGTATTGATCTACAAAAAAATATGTTCTTAATGAAAGATTATAAATAAATCAATTCTACTATATCAAGCCAATAAAATATATTTTCCAAGTACTTAAAACTTAAATAAAGCTTGATGTAAACTGAATTTTTTTACACATTTGACCTCATAAAATGGGGTTAGGATAAATTTGTCAGTTTGACATTTAAAATGTCTAATTTAGGTACAAAAATGTCAATGTCATTAAGAAGATATTATTAAAATATATGACATGAACTATTATTTATTGACAGTATCAAACGACGCTGATAATTATTTAAAAATTTCAATGAAATATTTCAAGATACGTTATTAAAACCTAATTGAGATAACTGAGGAATTAATCAGAATGATTTTTTAGGTCAGGATGGTATACATATACTGGTATAAGAAAGTTATGTGCTGGACACATCAGATATTTTTTGTTAATAATAAAATGTAGGTTTCTAATTTTCAATTGTCTTGCTAGAAAATTTTGTTATGTCAAAATTTGTATTCTATGATTTTGACAATTAAAGGATCTATCAAAATCAAGGCAAAAAATGGAGGATTGCCGTTTAAATAAATGTCGATGATATCGTTACTCTAAAATAAATGATGATGGGAAATTGAATTTTATACAAAAATGTGTATTTTTATAAATGTCCGAGAATTTTTCCCAAAAAAAAGTTTTTTTCAATTTTAATGAATTTGATCCATACTAGGCTTACCCTATAATTAACTATGTGGAGGAACGTAAAAATCGTTTCCGATGTTCTCTTTGTACCACTCTTAAAAATCGAAAAAATTTAAAACGAAAAAACAGGGTCCATTTTCTTTCCCTATGCACGTGGTTAAATATTTTTACCAATAATTAATAATCACCCTGTATTTCTAAGAATACTAGTATTATACCTACTTGCTTATTTCTAACGTAACTATGACTACGATCTCTGTAATTTTCTTCCTACATTGTAATATTCTGTAACTTAAGATTAATTAAGTTAATTTAGTTTGAAGCCAAGGAAATGAAATGGAGTATTCAGCTATGCATTTCCGAGTACTTCAAATAAGTATAAGAGCTTCTTTAATTTTATTTAGATATTAATTTTTTTGTAAAAATTATCTAACTTCTGTATAAAATTAGAAATTACTTATTAATTAATTATTAAAACACTTATCGTAAATACTTATCCCATGGTCAATTTTTCAGAACTGCTTAAATACGAATTCTTGGAAAACTATCATTTTAAAATATAGAAACCAAATAAGTAAGTATATTTTATTTTTACGCAATTAACTCATGGTAAAATTCTCGGAACTGTTTAAAGAAGAATTCTTGGAAAAACACCGTTTCAAAATATGGAAACTAAATAATTATTCTCTACGATGCCCATATTGTGAACTACCATATGCCTCGGCACCTTGTCTTTAAAGGCTTGAGATAATAGGATTCAGGGAAATATGAGTGAGCAATGAATTCCTTAACTTTACTATTCGGATGTCTCTTAGTGTGATGTACCAAATCGTCTTAATACCGAGATGTTAACAAAAAACACGATCAAGGACACCTATGGATTTTCGAAGGCATATCTTTGATTAATATAAATATAAGTATGTCAATATTGTGATTCCATTATTGTGTCAGACTAAACGTTAAAGTATGGTTAGGTTAGGAAAGAAATATATAAGGAAATGTGCAATGAAGATAAAACAAACTTATTTATGTTTATTGAATAATTTAAATACTAAATAAGTATGAAATGAAATATAATAACGTTAAAAATTTTTTGCTAATTATTATTTTCTGACTTTTACAAAAACTTTTCGCAGATAAGTATGACATATATATTTTTAAATAATTATTTTCCTGGCTATTTGCCAAACGCAGAAACATGGATTAAGTATAAAAAGATAATATGCACATTATGTTCATTACGACTGACTGAATTTCTATTGTATAATTTCAATTACTATCTTCTCTAAACCCATTAATATTTATTACATTAGGACTATTAAGATTCGCAGTTACTTTCGGGGCATTCAAAGGGCCATGCTGATGACGCACGAGATGTAGGAACACGTGTTTGTGGATGTTTTAAAGTTTTGAAGTGATTATCGAACTGATCAGTATTTTTGTTTTATTTGTTTTTGGTTTTTTTGAACAGAGTAGTTAGAATTAAAAGTAACTTTATTGAGTCAATTGGACTAAACATAATGTGCATATTATCTTTTTTATAATCCGTTTCAGAGTTTGGCAAATAGTGGGGAAAATAATTGTCTAAAAAAGATATATGTTTGTTATACTTATCTGTGATAAGTTTTTGTAAAAAAGTTAGAAAATAATAATTAGCAACAAATCTTTAACGTTATTATATTTTATTTCATTCCATATTTTAAACTTTTACCCAGAAGAGGATACCTAATTTGTTTTAATTTCGAAATTTTACCCCCCCATTTTGCAGACAAAAAAAACACTCGTTTTTTTTAAATTTCATAGACTGTGCAATACCACTGGAGTAATAATCTCAATTTCTTCTAAAACTGCATTTTGTTATTCATCGAGCTTTTGTGGATTGTCTTAAAATAAGAAAGTAAAAAAAAAATAGTTCCTGCTCATTTGATATTTATTATTTTTCTTCAAAATATGTGTCTTGTACGATATGCAAAATTTGAACATTGTTTGTTTTGTTTGGTATAAAAATTAGTTAAAAACTTTTTTTCTGCAAGAATTATGACTCGTGACAGGGTACATTTTTGGCATATACAGACAGATTTTTAAAAGATTTGCGACAAGACATCACAAATTGCTTGAAACATTTCATTGAAATTATAAAGACAGTCAAAAATTCAGTGTTTTCTGCTATTACCCCTCTCAATAACCTTTTCTTTTGGATTAGTCTTGTACGATTTAATTTTTCCACCAATTTTCACATAGTGTAATTTGTATTTATGAATCAAATATATAAATCAAAATGCCATTGACAACATGTTTAACTTTAACTTCCCAAATTTTGCTCGTGGCACGTAGTAAGGATATTGTGTTATTTATTTTTTGAAATGGTATGAATTCCTATAATATCAATTACCATTAATCATTATAAATACTCATTATATAATAAATACAGTTAAATTTTTATTAGCAGAGAAATAATGTTTGTAATTTGAACCTCCTTGAAGACGATTTGATTTAATTTTTTTTATAAAATGTAACGTGAAACTTGTGCAGAAACAAATCGTTTAAATCATAATCATAAAATGTGTTTTTAAGCGTCACTAGAACTTTTCATTTCATTTTGTAAAAATAAATAGTGCTACTTGAAAAGAGTTGCATAAAGCAAATGTTTCTTCAATAAATTAAATTACTGAAAACCTTCAAATTTTATTCCTGTAGCTGAATGTTCGCTATCTATTTAATCATCCAATCTCAAAAGAAATCATGGTAATTAATTAATGATACAAGTCACCTTTTATATTTACATACAGACTGTCTACTGTAAGAAGACCACTTTAAATATGCGCCGTCGAAAAGGTGTTTAAATATATGTTCTATTTTTCTAACTTAGTAAGTTGTAGCAAAAAAACCGAAAATGGAATTTGACTACAAAACAAACATCTCTTAGACTATCATAACAGACTTTCCGAATTTCCCACAAATTTTTTGCACCCTCTTTAGACAGGAAAAGTAGGCTGTAGTATCAACAAATTTCTAATTTTTTAGTTTTTCGTATGATATACTACATTATCGAATATGTTGCAATTTTAAGAAAAAGAAAATGAAAATTTTAAAAACGTCATGTCACTATGATAATAATATTCACATGGCATGTTGAAGAAAATATGTAAAAACCTTAACTAGAAGACAGCCATTGATTAATTTAAAAAAATGAATATTTGGGATAAACATATTTTCTTGTCAGGCCTACTGAACAAACACGATGAGTCTTTTATGTATTTTTACTGCGTATTATATTAACACAGTTCAAAATATAATTCGTTTTTTTTTGTTAAAATTGCTAAAAAATAAATAAAATTAAGAGATAAGTTGGTCATGTCCCAAGTGACAAGTTTAGTTTTCAAATAAGATATTATCCTCAAAGCTTATTGTAAGACTATTTATAAACGTAAATAATCTAAAAGAACTCCATAAAACGTATTTAAAACCCTTATAAGACAACAGGGGCCCACCTAAAAAAGTACCTATATACCTCTTTTTGAAACTACTAGTTCAGATGTTTTGTATTTAATGATGTAAACATAAATACAAATACATCTAGGGCTACAACTGAGAATGATTCAGTTTATAGATTAACTACTTATAATGAATTAATGGGACCTTTCATAGTGGTCTAAAATTTTTAAAGACGCAAAGTTTACTGTAAAACATGGGTTAGAGAGTTCTTAGAAATTCGTGCGCTCCCTAAAAATACTCGTGCGCTCCCTAAAAATATAAATTTTAAAAAATATGTGGGTATTTTCTTATTATCTGTGACATAAATATAAATAAATCGTTAGCATCCGCCCATAATATGGTTCAGTATTGGTAAATTGTTTTTAGAAAACATTTGGCTGACCGTTATACATCTTTTACGGCAGTTCGTATTAGTTTTGAACATTTCTACTTCACGTTTTGTCTTAAAATGCCTATTGAATTACCAATTGCTCTTTAAGTATATCGATTTGTTCTTGTATAAGTATATTTTAAGCCTTATTGGACTTATCATATTGCTTAAAACTTGTAGGCTTATCCTAAAATCCGTTTTAAACCCTTTGAGCACATAACACAACCGATTTAAAATCCACAGGATTTATGGTACCCGGATTAACATAACCTAAAAATTTAGCTTTTCGTGACTCCCTTCACACGTATTCTCTGCACGCCTCCCTCATTTTTTATCCAGTGCGTTAGTTTTACTAACATCACTGTTTTTGGTCACCAAAAATGTGTTCTGCAAAGTAAGCTGTTTTTCGAGGAGGGTGTAATATCAGAACCATTGCCATTGGTACAAAATAGTATTTTTTTAGTTTAAAAACATTTGTGTGCCTTTTAAATGAAAATTTTTGCACACTAAAGCATTTTTTACGCGTCGTTTGCGTATTTAAAGCAAATTACAGCCATAAATTTGATTATTTTAAACTTCGTTTGTTAAAACATGGAGTGAATATGGCGGTGAATGAAGGGGTGAATATGAGGGCGTTCTTCACTTTAAACGAAAATTGGCATACTTGGTTTTCGAGGTCGCTAATTACGAATCAAAAACAAAATGGATGATCTAATATGGCGGACGTATATATTTAAAAAATATCAGAATTAGCTGAAAGTTGATAATTAGGGGTTTCTGAGATCGCTGATTACGAATCAAAAGTCAAACTTACAAAAAACAAAATGACGGATCCAATATGGCGGACGCATACGTTTAATAAATTTCAGATATACCTGAAACTTATTATTTAGGGTTTTTCGAGGTTGCTGATTATGAATCTATATTTAAAATTACAAAAATAAAATGTCTAAATTTTTTTAAGGATTTAAAGCAGATTCTCAATTTTTACAAATGCTGCATCAAGTGTACTATTTAAACTGTCTTTTAATTCAATAAAAATTTTCCTTCAAGACAACTGCATTTCTCTAGAGCCTGAAACAAAAATAATTTTGGCCACGTTCTTGGTATTTGGATCCATTGTGCGATGGTGTTATGAAATGGGGCGAAGTAGGATTGTAAATTATTAGTAGAAATTTTAGTAACAATTATAGTGCACAGAATTATAATAAGTGACTTGCGTCTCAGGCTGTTTATCCTTTTCCTTTGTGGGCAGCGGCATAGCAAAATGAGTTATGTGTAAGGTAGATTTTAATCATCAACTTTGTTGACGTAACTCTCATTGATCACAGTATTCAGTGTTTTAGTGTTTGCGAAAAATATATTTTTTTGTTAACCTTGTCCCTTTCTTTGTCCATAAAAATTAAGGGAAACGATGAATTTAAAATTATCATAAAAGGAATGTATACATATTTTGATTAAGTCAGTATATTTATTTTTTGAATTACAGAAAAATATAATAGAAGATGAGAATTTCAATACCCTTCCATTAGAAACATTAGTTTACTGTAGATAACACTAACAAATATATTATAATGTAAATATTTATTAATAATAGGTATCTAGAGTGAACACATAAATTAAATAATATGAGCATTTCAAGGCCGTTTAGAACGTGTCGAAAGCTTTAGTGGGTGTTAAATTACGTTTCTGGTCGTTGCCGCTTTACAAACTCAGCTACCGGTTTCTTTTATTGTCATGTAAACATGCCTGAGTTATTTGAAAGAGCCGATTTAAGCATATTGAATCGCTTGCTTAGATAATAGTTATACTGTCTTAACAACTAATTAAACCTTTGCCCGCCTCTTAGTAATTTGTCGTTTTAAAAACAAATATTTGTCCTTGATGATACACAATATAACTATTTTTTTATTATTGTATAACTATGTAATTAAAAATGAGAAAAAATCGAGGACAAATCGCGTTTTAAAATAAATCCACTCCACACATTTTATCATGCAATTCAGTTTAAAATTGTATGGAATTAGGTACCTTGCGTTTTTATGCATGTCAAAAACAGGGTTATTATTATTCAACATTTCACAATATGCTTAATTGTTACTAAAATTTTACTACCCTTAAAGACCCCCCTAGACGTTCAATAATATTGAGCAATATTCTTGCCTGTTTAAGTTCTGTATTGTGTACATTGCGCAAGTATTGAATAAAGGTTGTGCATGTTTGAAATGTATTGCGCAATGTTGAATTATTTGTACATATAGGGTGAGTATTGCACAGTATTCATTCAGTACAGCTTGTGTTACAATGGTGTTACGAGGACTATGAATTTATTTTAGAATTTTTAAATTTACATCTGAATATTGCGCGAAAATAATGGGAGCGTTTGGCGAATGCAACTGCTGAAAATTAGCCCTCAACCCGTTTAGTTATTATTACTGTTAACAGTTGTAATTTCGCCGAACGGTCTGGAAAGAAGCGGAAAACGGCCTGTCAACAAAAACATTCCAAATTTTAAATAAAATTTCAAACTTACATTTGGAATTAGTTGGAACATTTTGGTTAAATTTGTTTATTATATAATCACTTAAAATCTATTTGTCGACGATTTTATTCATGTTATTCATATTATTTTTGAAGTTATATAATGCTACCGTACTCTGACTCAGCACTTGATAATCTAACAATAAATTGCTTTTTAGTTTTTCAAAATACAACAGTAACCAAATATTTTTAAAATAAAGCCACTTATACTTTTTCTATCATTGGGAACATTTGCAAAGTCAACATCAACATAACTGAAAAGGATATTGTTTTTATTCTTATTCTTCACATATTTAAGATCATAAATTTCAGTTAGTTTTAAATATTTCAGAACATTCTTTAAATTTGTCCAATGCTCCTGTTAAAACAGTTTTGAAATTGGCCAAAATAATTAATGGCAAAACTTATATCTGGTCTACTGCCTAACATTAAATACATAAGAAATCCAATTAATTCTCTATAGGGCAAATATAAAGAATTTTCATTTTCATTTTTATCAAAATTTAAATTTAACTTAGGCTGAATTGGTATATTTGTAGGCTTACAATCAGTCATATCAAAAACTTTCAAAATTTTAGATATTATTTTTTCTCATAAATAACAAGTTCATTATTAGTTTTAATAGTCAGACTTAAAAACTTCATTTTTGGACCTTTTGATAAATTCTTCATTTCAAACGTTTTCATGAGTCTATTTTTTATATTATTCAATCTGAACAAATTTTTAGACACAATAATTAAGTAATCTACATGAATCAATAAATAAATTTTATTGTTAAAATACGGACATAGATCTGCGTTAGATCTTATAAAATCTAATTTTACCAAATATTCATGTAAACGATCGTTCCAACATTTTGGCGACTGTTTTAAACCATAAAGCGTCTTCTTCAGGTTACACACTTTACCTGCCATAGGTCTTCGAGACCCTCTGGAATGTGCATGTAAACAGGTTGCTTTAAAATACCATTTAAGGGTGCACACTTGACATCAGGTTTGTTAATATGCATTTCCTCTTCAACAACTAGTGATAACAAGGTTAACATTCTAACTACTGGAGCGTAAACTTCTTCGTTAAATTCGGACTGGAGAACTCCTCGAGTTACTAGTCGAGCCTTCTCTAGGGTTGTACAATTTTCTTCTTTTTTCACGAAAAACCCACCCCGAGTCTATGATATCTTCATTTTGTGGAGTAGGTACTAAATCCCAGTTATTATTCCTTTTATAAGCTGAAAATACTCATTGAATTGCTTTTTTTCACCCATTTCCAATCTTGATAGTCTGCCTCTTAGTAACTTTCGGGAGCATCATTTTCTATTGATAATGCTGTCATCAAATTCATTTCATAATCTTTAAAACGTCTGAGTAACTGACTTCTTGTCATGGTTTTTCTGTTTTCGTTTTCAAAATTTTCTTCCTCATTGTTCTGATTTTGTTTTCCGTTATTGAATATAGGTACTTCGTTATTAATTTACTGTTTTTCTTGAAAGACTACTGTCTTTCTGACGTTTTCATGAACACTTTGACTTCATTAAATATTACGTTACCTGCAGTAACTATTTAGTGTTTTTCTAAATCCCACAAATGATAACCATTATCTGCCTATCCCATCATCTATATTTTTATACTTTTATCTAATTTGCAATTTCGTTCTTCCTTGGGGACATGCGAGTAAACAACACAGCCAAAAATTCTTATTTTATTCAAATTTGTCCAATAATTATCAAAAACAGCACGTTTTTATATATTTTGTATTAATATTTTATAATTATTTGTTGCTACATTAATGCATCAAAAATGTCCTAAATTTAAATAATTAATTCCAACAAATTAATATAGTCAGTCACAATGTTGTTTTGAGCAGTGTATATAAAACATCTTCATTTTAATTTATCACATAAAGATGCAACTGCTACTTGTATAAATTAAAACCGACTTTAAACTTACGTCTTAGAAAGGTTCATTTATTTTATATGTAAATAAAGACATCTTATAAATTAATTTAATTTGAATAAATGGCGGCTGCTTCTAATATGCATGAAATCATCATCAATCGTAATAATAATAGATGATAAATTTATTTTGTTGTTTGACAAATGTTTACATGAATTTGCTCGCGTTTTGTCAAAAAAAAAGGTAAGTTACGCCTGTATTAGGAATTACTTGAAGAGAAGAAATCCTCAAAACTCAACGAAATATCCTATGCTTGTTTTACTAAAGTGATAATTTAGGTACAATTTAATTAATATGTACTTCGGCGACGCATGTTTATGAAACATTTTTCGTAAAATGGGATCCTCTGTCGATTGTCGAAGTCTTTGTACTTAAAAGTGGGACACCCTATATAGGAAACAGAATGCAAATACTAAACATTTGAAATAAAAAATATCACTAATAAAATTTTGTTTAGAATTCAAAACTCCGTAAGTAAATAGTAAATAGAATCTAGATAAGAATTTATTTGTGTCTTCATTAGCTGAATGACTAAGTTTCATGAATGAAATATTTCCTTTTTTATCATAAGTATTTTAATGATAATCGTGGAATTTCATTTTTTTTCTACTTTGGCGAAAATTAATACCGTTGTGATGAAAATGTATGTATGGTAAATGTCCACTTTTTTTTCTAAGTAAAAAATGAATCTTTTCTAAATAACATCTTTTTTTATATCTCAGCAAGTCATCTCAATAAATATGTTAATTTAACACTAAATTTTATGCTGCTTTGCATACCTAAGTAGAATAGTTAACAGTGACATAATAAATATTATAATTAAATATTTCATCTTCGTTACTTTGTTAGTCATAAAAAAATTTGACTTACACGAAATATACGTAATTCATTAATCATTAGGTATACTAAATACTTTATTTTTTACACAGTAAATATTTTTAATTCATTTAAATTAGAGTAATGATATGCTAAACTTTATAATCGACACATAAATAAACTAATTTATTTTCAAGAAATTTTTTTTATTACAACATGTAAAACTTTGTGGCTACTTCCAGTTTTACAAAAAAGTTTATTATATTTGATTATTTTTATAGTCAACTTTCATCACTTTCGATTGCACCCGAATTACTATCAAGTTTCTTTGTGTTTTAAGTCAGTCAGGTAATGTTAATTTCCTTATAATTTTTTATTTTTTATGTTTCTGAAAATAGCAACATTGGGATCAGTTTCCTATAAAACTAGAAATACATAATTTTCTTGTTTTTAAAATAATCGAGCCAACCCACTAGATACACGACTAGCGGTATGCGCAGTTTACAGGCGCCCATCTGTTGCCAGCGTGAATGTCTAAAGGTGCTTTTACAGTAGGTTAGGATATTGCCTTTCTCAAGAAGGTCTTTTTTGGCATAAAAAACAATTTCATAATGTACTTTTTGTAAAATATGATAATTTATTAAAACTGTTTTGAATGCAGAAAATTACTAAAATATATTAAAATAGCTGCGCCTTCTGGCACTGAGAAGCGGTACTACATAATTATAATTAGAAACAGGGATCTAATCGGACGAAGCGACAAAATATAATTAAATAAATATTTTATTTAAAATGAATTTTTATGCAGTACAATAATTTACACTATGTTAACTACCAGTACAATGCTGTCAAGCAATTTATAAACATTTTTTACTCTTATTTTCTGTTCCTACTTTTTCTATCAAACTTTATTCGTTCGGACTTCGTATTTAGACGGACAACTGTAAACTGCGCATACCGCGAGTCGTGTATCTAGTTGGTTAGCTCGCTCTGTATATTGAATCTATGTGGTATTTAGGTTAAACTATTTGTTTTAATTACTAAGAACATTTTAAGAGCCATCGTCATATGGCTTCGTGGTCTAGAGATAACGTACTTGCTTGGACACCTCGGGGTCCCGAGTTCGGTTGCCGGTCGAGGAACTGAGATTTTTTTCGGAAAGAGAAATTAATCCCAGTATACTCGGATATTGGATGTGTGTCCGTTATCTCTTAATGTGTAACCCTCTCCCGCACAGTCATTCCAGACCTTCAGGGATAAAAGGGGTTATAATTACATGTGGTGGTGTTATTATTGTAGATTTAAATTGGATATCTGGTGAAATCGCAAGCGACGTATACTATAATTATTATTATGTTAGTAGTTAAAGAAATGTCATTCTTATTTAGTAGATATCTGTCTACTCGAATTATTTCCATTCACTTCATAGATGACCGGAGATAAAAATATATTTCAAAGTGAAAGATAGATCGATACGACGAATATATTTTATGTTCTTTTGCATTGGAAATAAATTGTATCCTTCATCGAATTTTCAAATAATTTAATTTCGTTCCTCGCCGGAATATTTTTGTTAATTTCCCTTTTTCCAGAACTGGAAACTGTGCATAGTGATTGATTTAAATCTGTTTTCGATTGGTCATCAGTATAAATCTTGTGAATTTTCGAGCTGCAGCAATGCCCCTAAATTAAAGTGCACACTCAATTTCGCAGATTAATTTGCCGCTACAGTTAATTACTTAATTTCCCTCTAATGGAAACTAAGTGTGAACATGTGCGCATATTAAAAAGTAATTTACAACATCAATTTCATATAGTCTCGATTAATATCCGTTATCTCGCAATTTTGCATCTACCGTAACGTCGTTTGAAACCAGTAACAACAATCGAATTGATGGAATTACTTCACCTAACAAATAGGAAGATATATGCAAACATAAAGTAACATATGTGTTAGGGCTGTGCATTTATATATATATATATATATATATATATATATATATATATATATATATATATATATATATATATATTTTCGGTTTCCCGATGCCGCTCAGTCCTCCCGTGGCCTCCGACGCCTCACGGGAGTCGCGCCGGCGCATCAACTACAGCCACTCCCCGCATCCCGCAGGGTTAGTGACTGTAGATACCAGAATCGTGTGCCCTAAGCAGACGGAGAGAACCCAGAATGACCGCCTTCTGCATTTGACCTGCCAGCCACTCGGCTGGTTTTTGGCAGGCCGGTATGATCTTCAGTTCCGAGAGCAGCGTAGGCTTTATCCCTCCGAGTACACCGATAATAAGGACGACCATTTTGACCCAGTAGCCTGGGTACAGCACTTGGAGCTCGTACCGGAGATCGCGGTATTTGGTCCGTTTCTCCTCCTCCTTCAAGGTGATGTTTTTCTCAGCAGGTGCCGAGAACTCGATAACATACATCACCTTGAGTTGATGGTCGAGGAGGACTATGTCAGGCTTGTTGGCTTGGATTAGCCTGACAGTCAGGAACGAGTAGTTCCAGTAAATCCGGCATTTCTCGTTCTCGACAACGGACTCAATATCTCCGGGGACGTAAGGCAGCACTGGTGTCTGGTCTACCCCGTACGAGTGCCTTAGATGGTAGTATAGCACTCGTAAAGCCGCGTTATGTCGGTGGATGTAGGCCGAAATCGCATATATGGGACATGCAGAAAGTAAGTGCATGAGCGATTCCGGCGCCTGATGGCAGGTCCTGCAGTTGATATCAGGAACCTCTACACGCCACACGCGGCTACGGTAGACCAAGGTGTTGATAACACCATCTTGACAGGCCATAATGAATCCCTCGGTCTCCGACTTAAACCCTGCTGACCTTAGAAAGGCGAAGGTCAGCCTGGTCGATAAGCCCAGTGTTTCTATGTTCTTATAGAAGACACCATGCTGGGGTTTATCGACGTGCTGCCGAAACAGTTTCTCCTGTTCGGCAGCTCTAATTCGGGCTTTCAGACGATTTAGCTGAAGTTCGGTGACTGACTCAACATCAGCACCTCGCCGGCCTCCTCGCCTGATGTCAAATGCGAGACCGAGTTCATCTGCGGCTCTTTTTGCTGCCTTGAATAATCCTACTCCCACTCCTACAGTTTCGTGATGTTTTACGAACCGCAAGAGGGGATCTGAGCTCCTGAGTATGTTACATGCCATACTCAGTACTACTCTGCCATGCGTACACTCCAGGCTCAAGAGTCCTCGGCCCCCCCGTTGACGTGGGAGGTACACACGAGGAACAGACGATCTAGGATGAATACTTCTGTGAATATTCATCATCTTGCCGGTATCCCTATATAATTGGCGCAGCTCCTCTACTGTCCACTTTACTACTCCGAAGGAGTAGAGCAGAACCGGAACGGCAAGCATATTGGTTGCAGACACCTTGTTCTTCCCCGAAAGTTCGGAAGACCAAATCTTTCGGAGGCGGTGTCTGTACTTGCCGCGGAGAGAATCTTTTATTTGTGATACATCCTGGATGTGCCTTTGTTGCACACCCAGATATGTATAGGTCTCTCCGGCATCCAGATGTCTTAGGATGCTTCCGTCTGCGAGCTGCGCATCTTCAAGGAATTCCCCGCATCGTCCTCTCTTGAGGTGGACGACTGCACATTTATCCAACCCGAACTTCATACCAATTGCCCGCGTATATTCTTCGACCACCCTAAGAGCGTTTTGTAGTTCGCGCTCTCCGGAGGCATAAAGTTTAAGGTCATCCATATAAAATAGATGGGTGACCTTATGCCTCCGGTCGCTGGGTGGCCCACATTGATATCCGCGGGTTTGGCGGAGCCCAACAGACAACGGCAGCAGTGAGATGCAGAAGAGGAGAGGACTCAGGGAGTCACCCTGGAAAACTCCTCTCCTAAATGCCACCTGCTCTGTCGTGACCCGCTGTGCACCTGATGTTATGGTGAAGCGGGTCTTCCAGAGCGGCAGCAGTTGTTCAATGCATCTCACTAGTGGTGCTGGTACCGCAAGACATTCGAGCAAGTAAAACAATAGCTCCTGTGATGTTGTATCAAATGCCTTGCGGTAATCAATCCAGGCCATCGATAGATTCCGCTTGTATTGCACAGAATCCTGTGTAATACAGCGGTCTATCAGCAGGCTGTCCTTGCAACCTGCCATGCCCTTCTTGGCACCACGCTGTTCGTGTATCTGCTGGAAGACCGGATCAACAGACCTCAGTGTCCTAGCATACAAGATACGTGTAAATATCTTGTAGCAGGAGTTCAGGCAAGTGATCGGCCTATAATTCCTCGGGTCGGAAAGATCCCCCTTTTTAGGGATTAGGGGGCTGTGCATTTATATTATTATTATTATTTTTTTTTTTCGGAATATCCGATGCCGGTCAGTCCTCCCGTGGCCTCCGACGCCTCACGGGAGTCGCGCCGGCGCATCAACTACAGCCACTCCCCACATCTCGCAGGGTTAGTGACTGTAGATACCAGAATCGTGTGCCCTAAGCAGACGGAGAGAACCCAGAATGACCGCCTTCTGCATTTGACCTGCCAGCCACTCGGCTGGTTTTTGGCAGGCCGGTATGATCTTCAGTTCCGAGAGCAGCGTAGGCTTTATCCCTCCGAGTACACCGATAATAAGGACGACCATTTTGACCGAGTAGCCTGGGTACAGCACTTGGAGCTCGTACCGGAGATCGCGATATTTGGTCCGTTTCTCCTCCTCCTTCAAGGTGATGTTTTTCTCCGCAGGTGCCGAGAACTCGATAACATACATCACCTTGAGTTGATGGTCGAGGAGGACTATGTCAGGCTTGTTGGCTTGGATTAGCCTGACAGTCGGGAACGAGTAGTTCCAGTAAATCCGGCATTTCTCGTTCTCGACAACGGACTCAATATCTCCGGGGACGTAAGGCAGCACTGGTGTCTGGTCTACCCCGTACGAGTGCCGTAGATGGTAGTATAGCACTCGTAAAGCCGCGTTATGTCGGTGGATGTAGGCCGAAATCGCATATATGGGGCATGCAGAAAGTAAGTGCATGAGCGATTCCGGCGCCTGATGGCAGGTCCTGCAGTTGATATCAGGAACCTCTACACGCCACACGCGGCTACGGTAGACCAAGGTGTTGATAACACCATCTTGGCAGGCCATAATGAATCCCTCGGTCTCCGACTTAAGCCCTGCTGACCTTAGAAAGGCGAAGGTCAGCCTGGTCGATAAACCCAGTGTTTCTATGTTCTTATAGAAGACACCATGCTGGGGTTTATCGACGTGCTGCCGAAACAGATTTTCCTGTTCGGCAGCTCTTATTCGGGCTTTCAGACGATTTGGCTGAAGTTCGGTGACTGACTCAACATCAGCACCTCGCCGGCCTCCTCGCCTGATGTCAAATGCGAGACCGAGTTCATCTGCGGCTCTTTTTGCTGCCTTGAATAATCCTGCTCCCACTCCTACAGTTTCGTGATGTTTTACGAACCGCAAGAGGGGATCTGAGCTCCTGAGTATGTTACATGCCATACTCAGTACTACTCTGCCATGCGTACACTCCAGGCTCAAGAGTCCTCGGCCCCCCGTTGACGTGGGAGGTACACACGAGGAACGGACGATCTAGGATGAATACTTCTGTGAATATTCATCATCTTGCGGGTATCTCTGTCTAATTGGCGCAGCTCATCTACCCTCCACTTTACTACTCCGAAGGAGTAGAGCAGAATCGGAACGGCAAGCATATTAGTTGCAGACACCTTGTTCTTCCCCGAAAGTTCGGAAGACCAAATCTTTCGGAGGCGGTGTCTGTACTTGCCGCGGAGAGAATCCTTTATTTGTGTCACATCTTGGATGTGCCTTTGTTGCACACCCAGGTATGTATAGGTCTCTCCGGCATCCAGATGTCTTAGGATGCTTCCGTCTGCGAGCTGCGCATCATCAGAGAATTCCCCGCATCGTCCTCTCTTGAGGTGGACGACTGCACATTTGTCCAACCCGAACTCCATACCAATTGCCCGCGTATATTCTTCGACCACCCTAAGAGCGTTTTGTATTTCACGCTCTCCGGAGGCATAAAGTTTAAGGTCATCCATATAAAATAGATGGGTGACCTTATGCCTCCGGTCGCTGGGTGGCCCACATTGATATCCGCGGGTTTGGCGGAGCCCAACAGACAACGGCAGCAGTGAGATGCAGAAGAGGAGAGGACTCAGGGAGTCACCCTGGAAAACTCCTCTCCTAAATGCCACCTGCTCTGTCGTGACCCGCTGTGCACCTGATGTTATGGTGAAGCGGGTCTTCCAGAGCGGCAGCAGCTGTTCTATGCATCTCACTAGTGGTGCTGGTACTGCAAGACATTTGAGCAAGTACAACAATAGCTCATGTGATGTTGTATCAAATGCCTTGCGGTAATCAATCCAGGCCATCGATAGATTCCGCTTGTATTGCACAGAATCCTGTGTAATACAGCGGTCTATCAGCAGGCTGTCCTTGCAACCTGCCATGCCCTTCTTGGCACCACGCTGTTCGTGTATCTGCTGGAAGACCGGATCAACAGACCTCAGCGTCCTAGCATACAAGATACGTGTAAATATCTTGTAGCAGGAGTTAAGGCAAGTGATCGGCCTATAATTCCTCGGGTCGGAAAGATCCCCCTTTTTGGGGATAAGCACAGTACGTCCTTCGACAAACCAGTCCGGAATCTGCTGCCCCTCGTTCAACCATGAGTTGAAAACTCGCGCCAGACGGCGGTGAGTGGAAGGAAATTTCTTCCACCACCAGTTGTTAATGCCGTCTGGGCCCGGGGCAGCGAAGTTCTTGGTACCAACAAGTGCTTGTTGGACTTCCTCCGTACTGATTGCCGGGCACACTTCTTCTGGCTCTTCAAGATGTCTGTGACACAGAGCCTCGAAGTGTGCAATTGATGGAGTGTCGCTATTGAATGGACGCGTCGTTTCGTAGATTCCCTTCCAGAGGGTTTCGACATCTTCTACAGTCGGCGGATTCTCGACAACACGCTGTGGCTCTTGAAAGAGGCGGGATGGATTCGTACGGAACAAATTGTTTTGTTCCATACTCCTCACCCGCCTCCTCAATGTTTTCTTTATCGCCATGAGCGCTCGGATTCTATTTAGACAGTGCTGCTTGATGGTAAGCATCACTGTCAGATTTAGAGTATGGTGTTGACGTCTTAATCCGGCAGCTATGCGCCGGATCCTGGGAGTAAAAACTCTACCAGTCGTCTTATATTCCACCACACTCTGGATCCGAGAAGCGTGTTGTCTGGCCGACTGTATCTTGCCTTCGATTTTTTGTACACGCCGCTTGGCTTTCTCGACCCCGTGATTGGTTGACCTCTCACGGGGGGACGAGTTGCTTTGCGGCGTTGTACACGGCACAGTTGATTTGCCAGATGTCTACATCTTCCGGAATTTCCTCATCGATGACCGCGTCCATTCTAGCCAGGTCTTGTGGCTTTAGGTTAGCCCTGGTGTTAAGGCTAACCCTCGTCCTTAAGTCTACATCGGTGAACTCTAAAGGATGTTCCCCATCAGCTGGTAATTGCCGCGGTGGTACTGCGGCTGGCAGTTCTTCCAGCTGACGGGGTGCCTTTACGTAACCTGTCCTGAGCAGAAAGGATACTTGATCTCTCAGATGTTGTTGAGAGAAGGCGCGATGGTCTGGGTGCATTTCGCACCAAAGTGCATGCAATCGCGCCATGTATCCCCTTCGCTCAGGTTCGCTACTCTCGCGGCAGGTCAGCAAGTCATCCCGAAGTTCCCTCGTCCACTTAAAGCGTCCGTGTACAATGCCAATGTCGTCGTTGTTGAGACTGTCCGGTGAGGCCCCTCCCGCCTGTCCCTGACCCCCATCCGCTTGGGGCCGATCGTGAGGGGCCCTTCTTCTGAGATCGTAAGGAACCAGAAGTAGGAGGGGCACCAGGTGGTTAGCCTTGGTACCCCCGGCCGACATTAGTCAGGCAGAGTTACCTCTGCCTGTCCAGGGTGCACCAACGCGGAGGTTGCCGGCCCTGCATTATTATTATTATTTTTTTTTTTTTTTTTTTTTTTTTCGGTTTCCCGATGCCGGTCAGTCCTCCCGTGGCCTCCGACGCCTCACGGGAGTCGCGCCGGCGCATCAACTACAGCCACTCCCCACATCCCGCAGGGTTAGTGACTGTAGATACCAGAATCGTGTGCCCTAAGCAGACGGAGAGAACCCAGAATGACCGCCTTCTGCATTTGACCTGCCAGCCACTCGGCTGGTTTTTGGCAGGCCGGTATGATCTTCAGTTCCGAGAGCAGCGTAGGCTTTATCCCTCCGAGTACACCGATAATAAGGACGACCATTTTGACCGAGTAGCCTGGGTACAGCACTTGGAGCTCGTACCGGAGATCGCGATATTTGGTCCGTTTCTCCTCCTCCTTCAAGGTGATGTTTTTCTCCGCAGGTGCCGAGAACTCGATAACATACATCACCTTGAGTTGATGGTCGAGGAGGACTATGTCAGGCTTGTTGGCTTGGATTAGCCTGACAGTCGGGAACGAGTAGTTCCAGTAAATCCGGCATTTCTCGTTCTCGACAACGGACTCAATATCTCCGGGGACGTAAGGCAGCACTGGTGTCTGGTCTACCCCGTACGAGTGCCTTAGATGGTAGTATAGCACTCGTAAAGCCGCGTTATGTCGGTGGATGTAGGCCGAAATCGCATATATAGGGCATGCAGAAAGTAAGTGCATGAGCGATTCCGGCGCCTGATGGCAGGTCCTGCAGTTGATATCAGGAACCTCTACACGCCACACGCGGCTACGGTAGACCAAGGTGTTGATAACACCATCTTGACAGGCCATAATGAATCCCTCGGTCTCCGACTTAAGCCCTGCTGACCTTAGAAAGGCGAAGGTCAGCCTGGTCGATAAACCCAGTGTTTCTATGTTCTTATAGAAGACACCATGCTGGAGTTTATCGACATGCTGCCGAAACAGATTTTCCTGTTCGGCAGCTCTAATTCGGGCTTTCAGACGATTTGGCTGAAGTTCGGTGACTGACTCAACATCAGCACCTCGCCGGCCTCCTCGCCTGATGTCAAATGCGAGACCGAGTTCATCTGCGGCTCTTTTTGCTGCCTTGAACAATCCTGCTCCCACTCCTACAGTTTCATGATGTTTTACGAACCGCAAGAGGGGATCTGAGCTCCTGAGTATGTTACATGCCATACTCAGTACTACTCTGCCATGCGTACACTCCAGGCTCAAGAGTCCTCGGCCCCCCCGTTGACGTGGGAGGTACACACGAGGAACGGACGATCTAGGATGAATACTTCTGTGAATATTCATCATCTTGCGGGTATCTCTGTCTAATTGACGCAGCTCATCTACCCTCCACTTTACTACTCCGAAGGAGTAGAGCAGAATCGGAACGGCAAGCATATTAGTTGCAGACACCTTGTTCTTCCCCGAAAGTTCGGAAGACCAAATCTTTCGGAGGCGGTGTCTGTACTTGCCGCGGAGAGAATCTTTTATTTGTAATACATCCTGGATGTGCCTTTGTTGCACACCCAGATATGTATAGGTCTCTCCGGCATCCAGATGCCTTAGGATGCTTCCGTCTGCGAGCTGCGCATCTTCAGAAAATTCCCCGCATCGTCCTCTCTTGAGGTGGACGACTGCACATTTGTCCAACCCGAACTCCATACCAATTGCCCGCGTATATTCTTCGACCACCCTAAGAGCGTTTTGTAGTTCGCGCTCTCCGGAGGCATAAAGTTTAAGGTCATCCATATAAAATAGATGGGTGACCTTATGCCTCCGGTCGCTGGGTGGCCCACATTGATATCCGCGGGTTTGGCGGAGTCCAACAGACAACGGCAGCAGTGAGATGCAGAAGAGGAGAGGACTCAGGGAGTCACCCTGGAAAACTCCTCTCCTAAATGCCACCTGCTCTGTCGTAACCCGCTGTGTACCTGATGTTATGGTGAAGCGGGTCTTCCAGAGCGGCAGCAGCTGTTCTATGCATCTCACTAGTGGTGCTGGTACCGCAAGGCATTCGAGCAAGTACAACAATAGCTCATGTGATGTTGTATCAAATGCCTTGCGGTAATCAATCCAGGCCATCGATAGATTCCGCTTGTATTGCACAGAATCCTGTGTAATACAGCGGTCTATCAGCAGGCTGTCCTTGCAACCTGCCATGCCCTTCTTGGAACCACGCTGTTCGTGTATCTGCTGGAAGACCGGATCAACAGACCTCAGCGTCCTAGCATACAAGATACGTGTAAATATCTTGTAGCAGGAGTTAAGGCAAGTGATCGGCCTATAATTCCTCGGGTCGGAAAGATCCCCCCTTTTTGGGGATAAGCACAGTACGTCCCTCGACAAACCAGTCCGGAATCTGCTGCCCCTCGTTCAACCATAAGTTGAAAACTCGCGCCAGACGGCGGTGAGTGGAAGGAAATTTCTTCCACCACCAGTTGTTAATGCCGTCTGGGCATTATTATTATTATTATTATTATTATTATTATTATTATTATTAAAGTAGGGTCAAAGTAACGATGTAATTTAAGATCACTGTTAAGCGTATAATGTATAATGCTGTTTAATACCGTTTAGGGTATAAATCTATTTAGTAAATGTCTAATTGTAAAGTTAATGCCGAATTATAAATTAAATTTACAGGAATTCTGTAACAATTCTGTTGCATTTTACTATTTATTCTTATAATGTATTTAGAATTAGTTCTTTTAATGTTTTTATATTTGCGATACTGTGTGTAGTTAAAGATGGTGACATCGCAGTACCAACAGAGAATTGACATTCTAGTTAGTGATGGGCAGTATCGATACTTTTTTGTATCGATATAAATATCGATACTTGAATATAGTATCGAATAAGTATTCGATAAAAAGTATTCATTGTTTTTTGTATTATTATATTCTAGAATATCGATTGATCGACCGATACCAATACTTTTTTTAACTACTTTCTGGCGTGAGTTAATTTATTTTAAATTAAATAATTCAATTTCAGTGGTAACGTTTAGGTACATTCATATATTTAAAATATATTTTTTTCCTCGTCATAAGCATACGTGCATTTATTTATTTGGATTCTACATCGCAACTCTAACAATTGAACACGGAACGCAGTAAGTTACGTTGTTATTGTAAAAGTCTGTGTAAATTACGTAAATTCATAAATAAAATAACACATATATTATATCTATACACTAACAAATCTAAGTATAAATAATAATCGACAACCAATTTTGAATAATCGCGATATCATTCATTCCATACCTTCAAACCCAACAAGACAAAAATACGAAAATGAAAATAAGCAAGCCTGGTTTGAACCTGGTCTGTATTAAGTTGATGTGCGTGATGGACTGGTAACGTAATAATTGTATTCATATCCCATTTCATTCATTTCGTTTTTTTCGATTCAAATAAAATTTCGATAACCAAATAATTTGTTATAATCCACAGATTTAGAATTCAACTGACACATTGTTTCGATACTTTTTTCTATTCGATACGAAAATGTATTCGATAATTTTATCCGATACATTGTATCGAATAAACCGATATATTTATTCGATACAGCCCAACACTAATTCTAGTATTGTTGACTTAAGCACGAACGTAATATACGTCTCGTCTCCCTAAATATTCACAAGTTTTAGTCTATATGTACTACCGGTAATAGTGGTATTTTGAATTTTTTGAGGGGGTGGCCGTGTAGGGTAGAGGGATGATGATAGGTATACAAGTATTACATTAAAATATGTCCCCCTTGGAAACAAGGTCGACGTGTTTCACCAATTTTTCAAAAAAATTTTATCCAAAGTTATTCAGGGTGCCTACTTTTGATTGGGTTACCCTGTATTATTACAAGTGCAAGTTTGTGATATTTCAATCGTTTTTAATTTACTGAATTAGGTAACCAATGGTCAAGATATACAGTCCACTACTTCGACAAGAACGGTATTTTTATTTATTAATTTAAAGAAGACCCAACCATACGTTTGACGTAGATATATTTTTCAATTTACCGGAACCACAATACAGACAGCCGACATACAGACTTTTAAAAATTAAATTAATCTCTGTGTATGCATGATGTTCCCATATGACTGCAAAAGATCTTAAGAAGCGATTCCTTGGATTATTCTAAGACAAAAAAGTTCTTATAAACATATGTCTTAAACGGCCTATTTTTGAAGATAAAGGGTGTTGAGTTTCGAAAAATAATTAGGTTATTTCCAAAAATCTCGCCAACGTTTCAAGATATTTTTCTGAAATTTGATTTGATTTTTATAATGTTTTGGGATAATCCTTTGGTTAGCTTTAAAATTTTCTTAGGGCGCCAGTGGCGTACATATGGATATTGAAAATCAACTTTTGTTTAAAAGAACATTACCGTTTCAGATTCCTTGAATTTTCAGTATAATCTACACAAAAATTGACTGTTTCTTTTTTGTTGAACGTCAGCTATTTTTGATAAAAAAATGCGAAAGAAATAAAACCGTCGAAATTAAAGTTTAAGTTTTTAATATTTGAAAAAATTTCTCAGTGAGACAAAAAAAAGTACACGCTCAAAACTCCCTGGAGTATTCCGGACTGTTCCACATGCTGAAACTATGTGGTTTCTCAAGTCTCAATATTTTCAATCAGACTGTTGTAAATCAATGTCTTAAGATGTTCTCACAAAAATAATTCAAGGGATTTAGTTCTGGAGGGCGTGGGGGCTAACGTTGGAGTCCTGCTTTCCAAATGTTGTCGGGCAGTTATACTAAAATATGCCGAAGTCCCATCGTGTACATAGTTCAATATTACAGGGTGTTCTCATTTACCATTAAAAATATTGTAAAAGTGGTGTGAAAATTTACACGTTTTAGTGCAAAATCAAATACCATCCAATATTGTAAAAATTACACTTATTTTTGAGTAAATCTTACCATTTTTTGTATTAGATGTGCGTAGTGTGGTTTTACGTTTCTGCGAATGCGTCAAATATCCGAAGGATATCAGACAGTCAATATCAGTTAATGATCATTGATCATATAATGTACGAAATCCTGCCTTGACCAATTTTTAATACTTAGTGCATTTGGTAGATATTTTATATACAGTGTGGAAATTCATTAAATTGGGAAAATTTATCTAGTTGCCGGTGTATCACATTAGTTGGATTTTTCAACTATTTGTATAATTTCAAAATAAAAACGAATGTGCCGTCGATAACTTTCCGTCAAACTTAGGCAACTAGATAAATTTTCCCAATTTAATGAATATTTGTTATTTGAACTTTAAGACTGTTCTTATCGATTTTTTTTCAAATATAACATATTATAAATTTTATACAGTCAGAAAAACTACTACCAAAATCAATAATAAAAAATATAGGTTGTCATTTAAAAAAAAGTCGATGACGTTATAACTTAAAAAATAAATGACATAAGAAACTGAAAATAGACTGAAAATATTTGCTGAAGTTAAAATCGCTATACCCCTTCGAGATTTTTTCCAAAAAAATTAATATCAACGGAATTACTGAATTTATGCGTTACTTAATTTCCACACTTTATTTTCTTCAGTGGCGGTTTGTGCGCTGTGAGCTGCAACTGTACGAGTTCCGTAAACGGTCCTCGGTAGTTGTATACGTACAGGGTCCGATCATTAGCGTCTACAGATAGGTTGCAATTGGCGTTGATGCTCCAGAAGACATGCGCGATATTGCGACCATGAATTTTGTCTAGACGAGTCCATTATGAACACAAAGGGGAAGCCTAACTTAGTTCATAGATAAGTATTAATAAATCCTTTTGGAATCGGTTGTTAGCAAGGAACTCGTTAGACGATAGAGAAGATACTCGCTTAGCACGCGGTAGGTCCAGTGTTCGAATCGCAAACTTATTATTATTTTTTTAATAAGTATTTTTTAGTTCGTTAGTAAGATTTTCCTTGCCCTTTATAGGCGAGTACTATCGTCTAACGAGTTTCTTGCTAACAAACGATTCCAAAAGGATTTATTAATACTTATCTATGAACTAAGTTAGG
The DNA here is from genome assembly GCA_029963845.1 of Rhamnusium bicolor. NCBI lineage: Eukaryota > Metazoa > Arthropoda > Insecta > Coleoptera > Cerambycidae > Rhamnusium > Rhamnusium bicolor. The sequence continues at coordinate 2,189,127 of JANEYF010003969.1, read as the reverse complement.
CTTCCCCTTTGTGTTCATAATGGACTCGTCTAGACAAAATTCATGGTCGCAATCTCGCGCATGTCTTCTGGAGCATCAACGCTAATTGCAACCTATCTGTAGACGCTAGTGGTCCGATCTAAGTGAGCGCAAGCAGGGCAACTGCTCTTAACAGCAAATTTGAAGGGGGGGGCAACATTGGTACTAGAACGAGAAAATAAAAACCAATAAAAAAAAGGTAAAACTTTTTGAAAAAGCGGTAAAAAGTAGGTAATACATGTTTGAATTTAGTCTGAAATTAATAAATTGTTTTTATATCACCAATATTATCACTATTATACTAGAGAAAGGTGTTACTTATATTAAAGATCTTGGATTTTTCCCGTTTCATTTTCTTTCATTCATTACAAGCGGTTTTTCAGTGCCAGCCCATGTCAACTATTTAGAATTTGCACCATTAAATTAGGTAAATGTGGAATGTTCATTTTCCTTGTATAAACATACATATGTATAATACACAGACCAAATCGTTCCAAGTTAACAACCACGAATGCAGAACGAATATTAGTTTTGACGTGACCTTATATGCTATTGTGATGGCGGACTTCAATCATTCTGAATAATATATTGTATCAAGCGGTAAGTGTTTCAGTATTAATTTCGTGACTCTATTTATATTTTATATCTACACTATGCGATGCTGATGATATTTAACAAGATAGAAACCAGTTAGGCATTGCTAGAAGGATATTAGTAACGCTGTACTGACTAAATAAGACATTTAAAAGGACAGATCATTCGCTCATGAGATAAACATCATTGTCTCCTTTGTCATTAGATTCAAATGAATTATTTATGTTAACAAATACTTTTGTAAGTTTTAAGCTATCAATTATTTATAGTGAATACAAAGGTTTTCTATCAGTGTATGTGTCAAGGTCACAAAATAATTTAAAGCAATAATAATTCAACCTATTAAGAATACATAAATTATTTAAACACATTTTTTTCAATCACGCACATTTGGAAGGGATCAAAAAATAATAATGCGCAGAAATCAGTCAAGATGGTTCATTGTCTTTGTTTACGTCAACATTTAAACCTTCTTCTACTTCGGTCGCGATAGTTTTGAAATAATATGAGTCAAGCAATCTGAATTTTTTTAAATGGTCATCTTAAATTTAATAATTCCTTTATAATTAATAACGACTGAGATTTAATTCTCCCCTTATCACCCCAAAGTGACAAATTCATCCCAAGTTAATTGTCTGGAGAAATAAATGTTTAAGCTCGGTTAACATGCAATTGGGTGCACGCAAAATACAAATTAGCATGAACAATTAATCAAAAAGAAATAAAAAAACGAGTAGTTTTTCTCATAAATCCTCTGAAAATTGTAACATTACTAGTTAGTTTATGGGCTGTAGAACATTAAAAGTTGCCTATATCTAAGAATCGATTAAGTTTTATTTGTTCTTTGAATTATTACGTTTGCTGACAAATTTATTTCAGTTGCTATGCAGTAGATATTCTGATTAACTACTTTCCATGACAGTTCTTGTCACTGTTTTTAAAAACCTCGTAAAACAGTAATGTTGACCAAAAACAAGGGGACACTTCTAAATATATTCACGATTATTAATTATGCAATAATGTTGATTTATTATTATTGTCTGCAGTTTTTTTATTGTGGTCATGTTTTCTGAATGGTAATTGCTTCAAAGGAAGGAAAACATATTTTCAGCAATTGGTTAGCATTTGCTAAAGAAGAAGAGGCAAGCTTTAATCAATGTAGTTAAAAAGGCATTTATCTTTCTATACAAAAACTGTAATCGTTGTACGTTTTACAGCGGCAAAACGTCAGCAGCCACTTCTTCTAACAGAATGCAGTTTAATAATTGAATTTATTTATTACACATGAGTAATATCTGCCATGAATTATATTAATATGATTACATTCTGGCGAGCGTTAAGCTGCATTGAACATTTTTAACCTGAAAAAAATAACGTTCTCAATTCGGCCTCTATATTATTTACGTGTGTTTTGTTTGTATCTTTGTCCTCGCATTGAAAACGGCCTGACTAAATTTGATGGAACCTTTTGTATATTGTTCAGGATTATTCCAATTAGGTTAAAGACTACTAATATTATTGTTTTGTTCTACTTTCTACCGAGAAGGGACATATCTACCTCAAACTCATTTCCATCAGCGTCAGAAAGTTAAAATTTGATACAGTTATAGATATTACCCTCATAAGAAAAGATAATAAAAAACCTGATTAATTTTGGCACAGGATATGAAACAGGAATGAGGATATCCTACATTGTCTTCCAAGAGCCGGGTAGTTGAGATTTTACATTCATAGATATTACTCTCGTAGAAAAAGAAAACTTCAGAAATCAAAAATTTTTTATTCAGTGGTGAGAACAGGCTTAGAAATTCCGTATCTGCCACCAATAAAGCCAGACTATAATTGAGATTAGACAAACCTATAGACATCAATAAATTCGTGCTTCTCTGATTTTTCGGAAATAGTGGAAAAAAATAATTTTGATGCCATTGGACTATGTGAAACATGGCTGACTACAGATATGGACTCTAAATTCTTAAATGTGGAGCTCCAGTTCAAAACGCAGTTTTTCATTATAGTGCCGCTTTTGAGTAAGAGATAGCGTTGCTTATTTTAAAGTACGTCCTATCCAACATTAAATTCAGTTGTTTTCAAACCACAGTTTTTAAATCTAAATCTTATACAGAATATTCGCGTTCAAATCAAAATGCAGTTTGTGGTGTAACTAATTTGTTTCAAAATTCAGTTTTATTTGTTGGAACAAAACGCAGTTTTCTTATGTGTTTAATAAAGCACGACTAAAATTTAGTACAAAACGTAGTTTTTCTTATATTAAGTTTCTCATTGTAGTGTTCATGTGTACAATTCTGCCAGCCGACCGCGTGTTTGGCAGAATTGAGAAAATTCTAAGAAAAAAGACAGAAATACTTACAAAAGAAGAATATCATGATGCTTTTAAGATTGTTGTTAACGTTCACGTTTTGGGAGATGACTGGACACTACACAACATTAAAGAACTAAGTAGCAGTTTAAAAAAGATCGACGGCATAAGGGATATTAAAAGAATATTTTTGGAAAAATCTTACAAGGGAAGAAAAGCGGTAACTAGTGTAAGAGCCGAACCTTTCTACCGTAATGACATAAACACCAATTAAAGCATTTTAAAAAGAGCTACAATAAATTTGGAGAGCATAACACTATCCCTAATGCTAATAGAAAAGCCGGTTAAACCTAAAAAGCTGAAAGACATTGATATGTTATTAAAAAATGCATATGGAAAAGGTAATGAACCAAATGTACAGTTTAACCGGAGAGACCTTCCACAGCTTGTTTGGTATAAACATCTTATTGATCAATCAGAGTCAACTAATGATGATCAAAATGATGTAGATGCTGCACATGAGGAACACTGTGACTGTAAGGAGGAAGACGAACGATTTAAGATTTAGGTTTGGGCTTTGATTTAGGTTTATGTATTTTTTTCTTTCACGATGTAATTCTGAAATAAAAATTTGTTTCAAAACACGGTTATTTATTTCAAAACGCAGTTTTTTAGAAAGTATTTGTTTCAAAACGCAGTTTTTTGAAATAGCCAATTCAAAACGCATTTTTTTACTATAATATCTCCATCCATTCAGCTATTTCTTAATTTTTTTAAATTTTGTATTGATACATCCTTTCTTAAGTACTATTAAACAGTTTTTTTAAATAAAATGAGTTATTTTATGACAACTTTCATAGCTGCAGAAAATCTTAATTATTTCGAAAAGTGTTATTTGGTAAAAACTGCGTTTTGAATAGGAGCTCCTCAAATATACCAAACTATGACCTTATACGAGCTGATAGAATAGTGAGAGGAGGTGGTGTGGCCATTTACGTAAAAAGCCACTTAAAATATAAAGTTTATTTCTCAAATGTTAACACAGACAGTGGAATGGAACATCTTTGGTTAACGGTGCATTTAAAAAGTAAGAAAGTGGGATTTGGTGTCGTATATAGACCTCCTAGTGCTAACGTGTCGGGCTTTGAAGAAATAAGTGAGGTATTATAGAACATCTATATGGAGGTAGACTACGTCGTCCTAGTAGGAGATATAAATGTTAACCTATTATACGAACACAGAGATGCTAAGTATTTTAATGATATTATTTCTAGTTTTAATCTAACACAAATAATAAATAGTCCAACAAGAATAACCCGAACCACTGAATCCTTAATTGATGTTATTTGCTTAAGCAATAATTTAGAATATGAGGACGTAAAAACCATGGATTTGGGGAATATGACTGATCACATGCTAGTATCTTGCAAAATAAATGTACAATGCAATAAAGAAGTATCAGGATTTTACACTCGATGCTACAATAAATTTGATAACGAAAGTTTTGCGAATGATGCTTTAGCGATGGATTGGAATTTAATTGCATATACTGATGATTTAAACTCACAAGTAAGTCGAAACCATACATAACCTATAATTTAAAAGAAATGATAAAACTAAAAAACAAAGCACACAAAAAATATCTTAAAACTAAATCACCAACTGACAAAAATTACTACATAGACTTAAAGAATTATGTAAATCTTGTTATAAAAAGGGAAAAAATTGCATATATGGATTATACGTATATAAAATCAAAAAATAACCAAAAGTATTTGTGGCAAAATCTGAGATCATGGGGAGTGCACAATCCGTGTAAAAAAGATATTGCTGGTATACCGGATGAATTAAAAGATCCTGATCAAATTAATAACTATTTTGTAAATGTAGCTGGAGAAACTAATATCGATGATGAGTATTTAAATTATTTTAACACCAGTAATAGTGATTTTTCAAATGACACAAATAGTTTTAAATTTAAAGAAGTAGATGTTAACGATATATATAAATATGTAGCTACTATTAAAACTAACTCCTACGGTATAGATAATATAAACCTAAAAATGCTTAATATTGTTTTACCATTCTGTGTACATGCATTAAAAGCAATAATTAATAAATCTCTAACAACAGGTATTATACCTGAAATATGGAAATATGCCTTAGTTTTGCCAATACCTAAAATTGTTAAACCGTCAGAATTTAAGGATCTAAGACCAATAAATATTTTACCAATTTTCTCTAAACTACTAGAAAAAATTGTTGCAGATCAGTTGAAAATCTATATCAATAGTTTTAATATCTTACCTAAAAACCAATCTGGATTTAGGGGAGGTTATAGCACATGTACCGCACTCATGAAAGTCATTGATGATATTAGTCATAACATTGACAAAACTGAGCTTACACTATTAGTATTACTAGATCAAAGCAAAGCTTTTGATCTCGTTAACTTTGATTTATTATTAGCAAAATTAACTCATTTAAATATTAATAACACGGAGTTATATTGGTTTAAAAACTATTTACAAGATAGGTATCAAGCCGTAAAACTTGAGAACACAGTATCTAATTAAGTAATGACTAAGAGTGGCGTTCCGCAAGGGAGCATTCTTGGCCCAATACTATTTTCAATTTTCCTGTTTGATTTAGAGACAGTATTTACAAAATGTCAGATACATATGTATGCTGATGATATACAAATATATACCGGGAGCAAAGTCAATAATATAAATGACGAAATTAATATATTGAATTATGAATTACAAGAGTTCTCAAGTTGGTGTTGCAAAAACGGATTAAGAATTAATCCTAATAAATCAGTGGCTATTTGTGTAGGAAATGAGAGATTAATAAATCAAATCAACTTTGATGACATTAAAATTTTAATAAATAGCACCGAAATTCCATGGGTGCAGTCCGCGAAGAACTTGGGCTTATATATAGATAGTTCGCTTAACTTTAACGAACATGTCACAAATATATTTAAACAGTGTTTTATGGTGCTGAAATCTATATATCAGTTTAAATTCTCATTGCCGGAAGAACTAAAATTGAAAATAGTTAAATCTTTAATTTATCCTAAAATTGAATATTGCTGTGTTGTTTATTATAATTTTCTTACGTTGCTAAATAAGAATAAATTACAGAGGGTACAAAATGCATGCTTTCGATTTATTTGTATAACAAACTATCGTGAACACATTACTCCACACATAAACAGACATTGTGAACTTAAAATTGAAAACAGAATTAAATTATTATTCTGTCAATTTTTTGTACAAATTAGTGAACAATAATACCCCTGACTACTTGGTAGAATTGCTCTCAAGACGATCTGAAATACATAATATAAACGTTAGAATCAACATCTATACCATACCCCAGCATAATACCAGGAAGTTTGAGGGTAGTTTTTAATACTGTGCCCCTTCTGAATTAAACGAATATTTCGATTTTTTAAGCTTGTCTTATGGTATGTATAAAAAAGAGGTAAAGACTATTCTGTTTAATTCTCAGCTATAAGTATGGCGCTAATCTGTGGTTACTAGTTCTTTAATTAAATTGTTACTGTCTGACTGATACATTATACTATGATATTACTTGTATACTATTACATTATTCTATACATATATTATTTGCTATTATTACGTTTATTTGCCAATGTTTGTCTAATATCTTATACTTACTTGTAAATTATTATGTTTATTGTCATACATGTATTATTTTTATTATTAGGTGTATTCTCGTTTATTTTTTAGTTTATTTTTTACCTTTGTGTAATTTATTGTATAATTTTTTTGCACAATAAATTTATTTATTATTATTATTATTATTAATCCTAAGATGGCGACAAAAACTTAAAATATGCCAACATTTTCCTGAAGGTAAGGAAATAGGGATAATGTATCCTATATCTTCTTTCAAGATCCAGAGATTTAGTACGATCACAGGCATTATTCTCCGGGCCTATCGCCATAATTCAAAACCCATGAACATTACCTTGCTCAATTAATGAATGATCGAATGATTTGCTTCTGCGATCTGTCATTTCCATCCACACCGTGGATTCGTTGATTGAAGGTCCAGGTAACACTTACTACTACATTAACTAATTAATAATTAACAAGAATAGATTATCACAATTAAACACTTAATAGTCTCTATCTTATTTCTTCTTTACTGAAGACTAGACTCTCGGCCCATCGTGCGCCTTATTTATACATCCATTCACGGGGACTAGAACATTCCTGACCATTCCCGGCCCGTTTCGTACAATTCTAGTATCATATTTCCAGACTACTCAGTCCAGTGGCGTACCACTATTATATACAGAGAAGAGCAGAGGAAATATGGCATAAAGTTAAATCAAAAAGTTTCCAAAATTTGCGTAAAAAAAAAAAAAATATATATATATATATATATATATATATATATATATATATATATATATATATATATATATATATATATATATGTATATATATATATATATATATATATATATATGTATATATATATATGTATATATATATATATATATATATATATATATATATATATATATATATATATATATATATATATATATATATATATATATATATATATATATATATATATATATATATATATATATATATATATATATATATATATATATATATATATATATATATATATATATATATATATATATATATATATATATATATATATATATATATATATATATATATATATATATATATTAATAACTTCCAAGCTATTGCCTTTAATTCAGTAAAATTGAATGTGGTGTCTGGTGTCCTTTAGACTCAATGTTGTTGCGTGTCGAGAAAATCGTTGTAATTGGAGGGGCATTTTATATCTTTTGAGTTATATTGACATGAGGTACAAAAACATTATAGTGATTTTTTTTCCGTGATTAGTGCGGCTGGAAATGTTTGTATATGTTTTTAGTGCTTGGTCGATGTGGTCAGCTTAAGTGGTGCTTGCTATTTTATCAAGTAAAGTATATTGTCCAATTTTCAGGTTTTTTTTAACGAACTCAACATTTTTCTGCTAAATTGAATTAATCAATAAAATACCAAAATTGTTTGTCTATCACAAGTAACTAAATTCTTTATAACGTGAACGAATATTGTTTCAGAGTCTTTACATTAACTCTCTGACGTCAACGCGCGTTCAACTGGTGTTAAAGCAGTACTGTTAAATAAGAGACAATTTTTGAAGTCAATGCCCAAATGATAACAATTGTTTAGAATAGTCTTCTTGGCTTCCAGATTAAACTTTTCACTGCACTTCAATCCGAATTTTTCCTTGTACAGCAGTCCCTGTTCTATCTTCTTTTTCAGCATGAATTTTCCATTTTGGAAAGGATATACTTCTCTGTCTCTTTTTTCCATTTGTTTGGATTTCGTAACCGTTTTCTAAAAATTTTCTCTTTTTAGATCAAAAATTTTCTTTCTAACGTTGCCTGTTTTCTAAAATATATCATTGCGGCCATCTAAAACTAATTCGTGTTCGGCCATGATATAATTTAATTTCAAGGTAATCATTCCATTTCACATTTGTCACTATTTCCTTCTTCATTACGTGTTAGAACATGTGCACTAGCAGAGGAAACATTTTCATTATTAGATATATTTTGTGACATTCGAATTTCACTAGAACCAATATTCATACAAGATTATCAGAAAAAAGGTTAATCAAATTTAAATATGATTTTGAAGGCCTTCTTTGAAAACATTCACGGATCCAGTTTTATTTATAAGAAAGGTTGACTTTATTTTGTTGTTTTATTTTTAGAATCTGGTTTTAAATTTTTTATAAATCCACTTATAAACTTTTTTCTTCCGTCATTTGTTGTAATGAATAGTAACTATTTCCACCCTAATATGATAATAAAGTATTGAAAATATTGTATTCATATTATCCGATTTTATTTTTAGAAACAATTTTTTAAGTTTATATGATGCCTTTTACAAATGTTCTTATAAAATATTTTTGTTACAATAAATGATAAAAATATCTGTTGATTTCCATCTGAGAAATATACATATAGCTTTGAAATTCCACGGAATTCCTTGAAATTCTTTTGAAATTCCTTGGAATTCTGTGGATTTGTTTGGAATTCCCTGACAAAATAGTGAAATCCCGTGGAAGTACTTCGGAAATGGAAGTTTGTTGTATAGATTTTTGTTGACAGGTTTATCCCTCGGAATAAACGCAGTACTTGCAAGCCCATTGCTTCTTGAACTCATTTTCACTACCGTGCAGTATGCCGCGTATCCGGAATAGTCTGAGCACACACAGTTGCTCACAAAAACGATAGTTTCGCACATAACCCATACACAATAGGTTTGTTCCAACAGCAGTCTAGGACTAGCTTGAAACCGTCAAAAATATTCGCCCAGTTAGTTATTAATGTAAATTCAGTGAGCTTAGCGTATAAGAGACAACTGGGCGAATATTTCTGACGGTTTCAAACTGGTCCGAGGTGGCTGTTGGAACAAACCTAATATGAGCGCAAATGCATCTGCGTGATCGTTCAGCTTGTGCATGCTCATATGTGTACGCGCCTTAAGATAATAAACAGATCAGTAGATAGATGGACAGAATAATGAAGAACGAATGAATTTTTGTTAATTGCATTTTAACATTTCGTTCATAAATGCATATAGTCTTTTATCTTACATGTATTGAGTCGCATTTTAAATGTGTATTTCGATTTACTAATAAAAAATATATTATAATGAGGATAGTTCTCTCGAGCAATTCTTCAAAACTAATATAATGGTAATATAATCATCAATTATTTTCTTCTCAAGAAATATGTCAGTCACAATGAAAATAAAGCGTACAATGTCAGTCAGATGACGTTGACTATAATTTTATATACGTCGTATAATAAGTAGGTATCTCTTTCGTTAACTACTAATAAATGACTTAATTAGTGACTTCATTAGCATTATTTATGCTGTATAACTAGAACCTTACGTATGATGAATTAGAATATAATTAGGTATAGTTAAAAAGCAGTTTATTAACATGCATTAATTTGTAAATTCAATTAAAATGTATTTAATGGAATTAAAATGTTAGTTAATTCGATAACTTTTAATGATTATAATTATAAATTGTTAATAAATTATTTAATATACTTTACGAAAAATAAGTATGAGTATCTTTCTAAAAACCTGGTTTGTCAAAATTATTTTAGGTAAAACAAGAAAATGCAAATTTAGAAGGTCAAGACAAAATTGTCCTCATAGATATATACATATATAGTAGATAAACGGTTAAATAATAAACATCAGTTCCTGCTTATCAAGAATGCTGCCACCTGTAGTTGGTGCTCCACAGGGGTTTATATTAAACCTCATCATTTATGTCGATGGTATAAATGCACACAGCAGTTTCGATTTTTGAGGACACCTTTGCAGTAGCCGCAATCTATTTTACTCTCTGTTTTAATTAAAGTAAAAAAAATATTTGAACTCTTACATAACTGTGAATTAGTGTAAATGTACACGTGTTGAAAAAATCTATTAAAACAATGCCTTTGTTTGTTAAGCAATTAGGGGATTTGAAAATTTAAAAATGTATTATTTCGCAAATATTCTTTTGGTTCTTATTAAAATAATTATTTTCACACTATAAATGATTAATACTATGTATCATATGTGATTCTTAATCGAAACGCGGAAGAGTACTTATTCTCTCTCTTGAGTCCAAGGTTTGATCCGCGACCTTACTACGATATTTATTTCGAAAAGGAAATGAATAATACCCCACACCAGGTCAGTTGATGTATTTACTCGGGATATTTAATGATTAAAAGGGTTGCCTAACGGTGTCCGATTTCAGTTGCCTCACGTCTACAGGGTGGGCAAATTTCGACGTTTGTATAAGGTAACTCGGTAACTGTAAGAGATACCAAAAAATGGAAGACACATTCTCAATCTCTTTTTTTTGAGAAAAATACTGGCGAAAACAAAAACTTGCTATCATCTTTTGTTTTCGAGTTATAAACAGAAGTTCGATTTTTCGACTTTTAGACATATGTCAATATCTTGGTTGTTTGTAAAGTTATGAAATAATAACTTTTACATTCTTCAGGCACTTTTTCTGTATAATACAGTGGCGTCGAGAAAATTAAAAGAAAAGGTGCAATTTCGAGTTATGGCATAAAGTCGTATTTTTTTTAAATGGGAATCATAGTGGGCTATGGTTTAGTTAAAAAGCAATTTTTTTTCTCTTTTTAAACTATATATCATATGTGGGGTCGCTTTTGATGTGTAAGTATTTAATAGTGAAAATAATCTTTTAGTAAATTACTTTTTTGCGTTTTTTTATATTTATTCCAAGTAGGCGTGTGTCATCTATGACAGTGTTTATCAGTTTGTCAGCAAATTGTATATTAATAATTTTGTTTCCGTAATAATTACACCCAATTTAATCGTAAAAGTGAAGATGTCTTACGAAAATTACGAGAAATATGATATGCTAGAATGCTTTATTCAATGTAATAACAATTGTGATATTGCATCTCAAATATATTGCAATCGCTATCCAGAAAGAAGACAACCTAATAAAGCTATTTTTAAGAGGTTAAAAGAAAATCTCATTAATTGTGGGTCTTTCAACAAGCCAAGACCAAAAAATCAGATATTTATATCTAATTTTATAATACATTACAATTACAAAATAAAAATTCAAATTAAAGTAAATGTTCAAACTGATGTCCGTTATGCTCGATACATAAATTACACATTTTCATAACACTCTGAACTGCATTATAAATATGGATATTTGAAATGGAATTCACACAGTCTGTAAAATTTTGTTTGAGTTCATTTATGTCGGTACTGTTTTTCTTGTATAACATGTTTTTAATGTGGCCCCAAAAGAAAAATCCAGTGGCGTTAAGTTAGGTGATCGTGGTGGCCACCTTACTGGTCCCTTACTTCCCATCCAGTTATTTCCAAAATTGGTATTTAATAATTCTGAACGGTCCTGTTATTATGAGGTGGTGTTCCATCTCGTTGGAAGAACTGATTTTTTTGCCTCAATTAAGGGTATATATGGTCCATAAATTTCTCAATAATTTTCTGATTTAAGATTTCGTAGTACCGTTGGCCATTAAGATTTTCTTAATATATGTGAATTGTTAAAAAACGAGTGCCACGTAGAGCACACCAAACACTAAAACCAAAGCGTCCCTGAGATCGCACGTCAACGGTACGGTGAGGGTTCATATCAGATCAATAGTGCTTGTTATGCTTGCTGAAAATTCTTGCACTGCTAATGTAGGCTTCATCTGCCCAAACTGCATTTCCAGAGAAGAATGGATCTTGTTGACTCTTTTGACGATACCATATGCAAAACTGCAATCGTCGAATTTGTGTGTCTTCAAAATATCCAAAGCTTGACGTCTTGAAATTCTAGAATTAGCTTTAATTTGACGACTTGAAATTGAAGGATTTGCAACCGCCATTTCAATTACAGTTATAGAATTTTCTACAGCATCTTCAATATTGTAATTTTTTTATCTTGGCTTGTTGAAAGACTCGCAACTAATGAGATGTTCTTTTAACCTCTTAAAAATAGCTTTATTAGGCTGTCTTCTTTCTGGATAGCGATTGAAATATATTTTAGATGCAATATTACAATTGTTATTACTTTGATTAAATCATTCTAGCATATCATATTTCTCGTAATTCTCATAAGACATCTTTACTTTTACGATTAAATGGGTTGTAATTATGACGGAAACAAAATTATTAATATGGAATTTATTGACAAACGGATAAACACTGTCATAGATGACACACGCCTACTTGGAATAAATATAAAAAAACGCAAAAGGTAATCTACTAAAACATTGTTTTCGCTATTAAATACTTACACATCAAAAGGGACCTCACATATGATATATAGTTTGAAAGAGAAAAAGAAATCCTTTTTAACCAAACCATAGCCAACTATGATTCCCATTTAAAAATATACAACTTTATGTCATAACTCGAAACTGCTCATTTATTTTTAAATTTTCTCGATGCCACTGTAATTATACAGAAAAAAGTACCTCGAGAATGTAAAAGACCTATCGTTTTTTGTTTTCGCCACTGAATTTGTCTCACAAAAAGGGATCGAAAATGTGGTTTCCATTTTTTTGTATCTCTTACAGTTACCGAGTTACCCTATACAAAAATCGAAATTTACCCACCCATTCCCGATTTAGGTTACCGCAGATAATTAACAAATAAAATAACTACATATTACCAGGTATAAAACTGCTACTATATATCATGTAGTTTATTACGAGCAACTCTTTACATTTAGTCAAACTTTTTTGGACAATAAAATTTTTATTAAACCTGCCAGTCTTGCTAAGTTTTATATTTGACTTCCTAAGATAAATTTCAATGTTAGGGAAAACCACTTGGTAGCTTTTTTGCACATAAAACCTAATAACGTTAAATGTCTTTGGAAATGCGATACGGTCAAATTCTGAGAAATAAATCGTTTATGCAGTGCGATAACAATAAACTACTTTTATGGTGTAAATTATTCACAGCTACTGTTTCCTATGAAAAAGGAAAAGTCGTATAAGAACAAATCCGACATATTGCTGACCGGGCTATAAAAATGACGCTCATACTCTTTGTTGCCGTAAAGATTCTGCTCGTTCGACATATTCTTGCACTTTGTAGCACCGGTGACGGACATTTCTAGAGTTGTAATAACGTATTGCATGCATGTACTAGTGAGTTATAATTTCGTGTTGCTAAATTAACTATCAATAACTAAGCAGTTACTTATATTATAGTCAGGCAGAGTTTCTGAGTAAGAAATATTCATGAAATATTGAGATTGGAAACATCTTTAGCACCTGTAAAACTAAACATGTTTTCGTCTTATCGTTAATGGTGATTGCTTTTATGCCCAAGATTACGTTGTGACGATTATTGCCCCTTGTGATTTTTTATCAAATCCTTTAGAAAGTTTGGTTTCATGAAAATAGCATTTCCTATTGGCCAACTGTTCAGAAAGTGTGGAGATCCAGTTAAATTTGGAAAAAATGAGAAGCGAGTCTGATTTTTTATTGTAGTACAATGCATTTTCGGAATGGTAACCGTATCTTATAGACACATGGCACATACATGTAACTCAACGTAAGTAATTTTTGGTTTATTGCCCTCCTTTCTCCATGTTTTAACATCTCTCCGTAGATACAACTCACCGTTTTATTTTGACATCTTCCCAATGATTCACCCGTATAATATTAAGTTGTCCCTGGCACGTCAATATCTTCTCATAAATCGAAATTTAATGCCATTGTGAGATGGTAAAATTTATTGGAAAATTTTTTTGGGTAGGGGTCCTTATTTTGAGAAAAACTGCTTTTTTAACTTGCCGACGTTTCGGTAATTTTTATTACCATCTTCAGGGCAATTAATTATGAGTTTTTCCTGGTCACCATAAAATATATATAAAACAGGAAACAAACAGATAAAATCGTTGGGTATTAAGAAACCTTCTTTAATGTACTTATGTAACATATATACACATATATATATATATATATATATATATATATATATATATATATATATATATATATATATATATATATAGTAGCATTCAGACCATATGAGAAGTTTCATACCTCTCACCACTATTCACTTCACCTTAGTTAGTATATAACTAGCAAGTTGGCCACTATCATTTGTCTGTTCCATGACCTATGGCATACTGAAGAGAACAAATAAGTTCGAAATCGATCTATGTCTGGTTAGGAATTGACGAATGATATTGGCTATCGATCTATCATGATTTGAAGGTGTAATTCAATGCGGGTCCGGGGTATTTGCCCGCTGAGTAGTTGTTTCCGTCAAATCATATTTAATTTTATATATATATATATATATATATATATATATACATATATATATATATATATATATATATATATATATATATATATATATATATATATATATATATATATATATATATGTAGTTGTTTCCGTCAAATCATATTTAATAATATATATATATATATATATATATATATATATATATATATATATATATATATATATATATATATATATATATATATATATATATATATATATATATATATATATATATATATATATATATATATGTGTATATATGTTACATAAGTACATTAAAAAAGGTGTCTTAATACCCAACGATTTTATCTGTTTTGTTTCCTGTTTTATATATATTTTATGGTGACCAGGAAAAACTCATAATTAATTGCCCTGAAGATGGTAATAAAAATTACCGAAACGTCGGCAAGTTAAAAAAGTAGTTTTTCTCAAAATAAGGACCCTTACCCAAAAAATTTTCCAACAATTAATAAGTCGGTCTAAAAACTTTTCTATTACATAAAGGTAAAATTTATAATTTTTTATACGTTCTTGTTGAAAAGTCAAAAGGATCAAAATCCAAAATTAGTTTGAAAATATCTCTTTGCAACACTCAATGCGGCATGAATCTTGCCGCACTTGTCACGTTACTTTCCACAGTCTTAATTAAAAGACTTGTGCATACATACATATGTTATTGAAACAACTTAACAATTGCATTATAATGTTACATTAATAATTAAAGATTCACAATAATTTAATCTAATGTAAGGAGGAACCAGAACTCCGATTAGGAATGTTAACATCTGAATTAACAAATGTTTTCATCCAGTTTTTCGTTATTACCTATTGTCTTCTTTGAATTCATTATTTTGTTATTCACGCTGTCTTCTGCTACTATTGAAGAGCGCCAGCCGCCGCACAGTGGTCCCGCTCCATGTAAAACTCTGCCAAAAAAGGCAATCTACGAACATATTTTCTGAGAGTGGAAATTATACCTACACTAAAGTAAATAATTTGAAGTTTCATTTGCCCAAATATTTTATTGTTTGAAGTTGCTGTTATTATTCTAGAGGATACCACACTTGACCTTTTCAGTAACGCGCAAAACTAGCCCGCATATATGCCTGGAGTGGGCAAATAGAAGAATAGATTCTTAAATTTAAATAACTTATTATATATCATTGAAAAGGGCATTTCTTCTAATTCTTATAAATGCTAAGTTTCACTTTTAAAATACTATGCTTCTATACAGTGTGATTTTCCGTAGCTATATTCAAATAAAATATATCAATTTTAAAAAGTATAGGATAACAGATTTCTACCAAGTAACATAAGTGTTCATAATTTATATTAGTTTTGAAAACACCGTCATTCTCGCGAAAATTACAACGACATGAACTCTATAAATATTAATAAGCGCGAATGAATCTTTCATCTAATAGAACACGGAAAACATATATCCACAGTGATGCGTTATATCAAAGAAAACTTTCCAACTCTTTCTGAAGCAAATTACACATGTATGATTGTGAAATTTTATACCACATTTTAAACAGCATTGGAACAAAGCGGGAAGGTTTTACGGATGCGTTTTTGAAAAGATACACTGAATGACTTGATGAAAATTTCCATGTACAGTTCGATGAAGAGGAGGGGCCTTCTGCAAATCGGAAGCGAAAAGAGGAAGACCGTGTAAGGATTATGAAGTTTCATCTGAGCGAAGCAAACACAGGAGGGCAGTAATGACAAAAATTGAGTCACAAATACTAACATTGACACCTTCCTCCGTAATTAAAAATGAAGTAATATTCTATAAAATGCATCTTATACTTTACTATGATAGACGGTAAAGTGGTTTCAAGTCTTAACAAGTACACCATAGAGCGCCACATGTACTGTATCATTAGCTAAACCAACAGAAATTAATGATCTTGCAAAAACCAGAAAGAGAAGAAACAGCTAGATTTGTGCTTCCCAATTTACATGCTTGGATTGGATTTATGGAGTTAGTTCTTCACATATCTTATAAGAAACAAACAAAAATGCTACCAAAAAACTTGTACAGGAACGTTTTAGAAATGATTTGGGTTTAATAGTAGATAAACCTCGTCAAGTTAGTGACGCTGGCAATGACGGAAATACTGCAAACTATGTCTTGTGGTAAGACCATTAACGCAACAAAGTTTGGTAACTACACACGTATTACAGCTCAACTTTATGTAAGAGAATATAATTGGTAATACATGCTCTCTTCAGTTCACAAAGTTTCGGTACACGGAGAAAACATAACTAGTCATATTACCCCTTTGACAATTATTGGAAGATTCTCAAGAATGTAGAAACAAAGATTACAAAAAATGAGACTTCATCATTCTAGAAAGTGTTCCAGGTCAGGAACTACCGAAGATGTTTTTCACAGTTTATTGTGCACATCCGATCCAATCATAACAAGCATTAGATACCAACCTTCACAGAATTACATGAAATTCAATGAGGAAGTTTTGAATTTACTGGGCACATCAAATTAATATTTCTCTTTCTCTGTAATATAATGATGTAGTTTACTATAATATTCCACAGTAAACTTTAACTTATTTTTTTAAAGGCAGTCAATATATCACAAATTATATGTTATCCATATAAGTCCACATTGCCCAACTTATTTTGCATATTCTGCTTAACTGCAAAGCCATATATCTGTCTGTATACAGGGTGTTTATAAAATATAATGAATAATAATAACCGCCTCCTACGACCTTTCCAAAAAATTGCGAACTCTTTAAAAAATTCCTGGAGTTTGCTTTATTAACATGCATACGATTTCTCTTTGCCGCAATTGTTCAATGGTATCATTTGCCGGTGCATAAATTTTCGCCTTGAGATGATTCCACAAAAAATAATCCAGGGGGTTAAGGTCAGGAGACTGAGGGAACAGCGCATCTTATTCAGCATGAAAAACTAAGTGAATACCAAATATTTTGTCTATTTAGGTATCTTTTAACGTTCCTCAAATAATAGAAAATAACAGATTTCATCTGAATCCTTGTAACGGTCCGTTTTTGGAAGATAAATAATTTGGCCCTTTTATAAATCAAACGGAATGGTTTGGGTTATAGATTAAATTCCAAATTCGAGCAAAATAATTTCATTAATTCCGATTGTACTACCCCTGTAGTGCGATGCTACTGTGTAAATTTTGTTGACTAAGCTTCATCGCGTGCGTGCGCCGACTTTCGGGGGTCAGACGAGCTGGAGCCACGGCAGAGGGTGGAGCCGTGGCGTTGCCTGCAGTTTGCCTGAAACTACGTTAGTGAGCTATGGAGTTATGATGGAGACGAGTTGGAGACATGGTGAAGTAAGTGGCTGGGTGCGTTACCTTGAATTTGGCTGGAACTACGTGAGTAAGCAAGGAAATTATGAAATAGCCGAGCTGGCGTGATAAGGGAAAAGCTTCCAATCGTGGTCTGCCCCAGGGAGCTTCAAGTAAGATTATTTAAGTATAGACGTATACAGGAGAAAGTCTGTAAATTTGAAAAATTGCAAAACGTTTTCCTAGGTACCTAGATACCAACGATTACTTTGTGATGTGCTGTACATTTATTTGTGGGTAATTATCATTGACTGTGTAAGAATAAACTGCCTATTTTCCATTTTTTAAAGGTAGCTAGTTGTTTGTTAGTTAAGGAGAATAATTGTATATTTTAAACGGAAACAAAAAGATGGTGGTGCCCAGTAACACCTAATTATTAAGTTTGCTTGATATTTTCATTTGATTTACATTGGCAATTGCTGTATATCTCTTTGTTTTTTGATTCCTATAGTCTTAAGTTTTATTTGAATTTGTTTGGTTAACCACTCCGCTTTCCACGCCCCGAGAAAAGAGTCATATAAATTGCTATTTTGAATAAATTAATTTGGCTATTAATTTTTGTTTCATTTACTAATAGATTTTTGATTTAATTATTTTAACTAATAGTGTGAACTAATCCCGTTTTATCCTTCTAAGGGCCCCTATCTCCTTTGGGGTGCGTTTTTATGCCACAAGGTTATAAGAACTTTTTGACTTATTCTCACGAGAACCTACTACACGCTGTAGTAGTTTGGAATCCTATTTTAGAAACACACATACAGGGTGTGTTAGTATTATTGTACTGTGCTAGTTATAAACTTGTGACTAAAATCACAAATTATGATACTGCTTCAGCGAGAATTTTCTTTCCGTAAACCGTTAAACAGAAATCTGTGATCTGATCAATATTAAATATCAAATTATATATAAATGTATATTTTATTACCAACTAGCCTTTATAATAAATTTTAGTACTATACTTTCAAAATTTATCACTTTATTTTTCTATGCTTTTATAGGCAATTTGAATAATTTACTGCAGTTTTATTTGCCTACTTCCAATATGTTTTACGACCCACATAAATTAAAGAAACATTAAAAAAATGCAAGCCCATGAATTAATTGAAATTAGTAATGGAGCAAGAGATGAATGAGCGTGAAAATTCCTTATGATATACGTAAAATTACTCAACCAAGCGGAGTTTCCTGTTTTATTTCAGTACTTTTCCAGTTTTAAAGCGAAAAGACTTATATGACCCCACTTGTTGGCAATGAAAACTTAAAATTTATTGCATCGGCTGGGTGTCGGTTATTTTTATACACATTCACATTTCACTCTATACTTAGCTTTTCGACCAGTTCAATCGCACTTTGTTAGCTTTATTTACTTTTAAATCTATTTGTATTCTGTATATGGAAAGAATAAAAAGCGGAAGTTTCAAAAATTGCCTGTCTTGTATGGAACAAGTTAATTTATAGAAACACATTTAACAAATAAATCTTAGTTCAGGAAATTCCCCAGATGTTTTATATTATCTGTTGTACAACATAAAAGGGGTGATAGAATGATATCTCTAAATTATAGACCAATATCACAAACAACAAGTATAAGGAGCATTTTTATTGTGACATTAAAGTCCAGAACTTTTGAAAGTTTAAACAAACACAATATTTTGTGAACACAATAATTTGGTTTTTGGGAGGGTAATTCAGCTGAGCATGCAATACCTACTCTGCTTACCAAAAAATAAAAAAAAATTTGAAAATTCGAAACCTTCTCTGTTTATAGACATTGGCATGGTAGTTTATGGGCTATGGGCTTGGAGCTATTTACTCGCTACTAAGGATCGATGGTTCAATTCCATCTTGGGGCAAGTTAAGGGGTTCTTCGGTGACTTTTGATACCATAAGCCATTACACTCGATAAACCAAACATAGTAATACAATATTATGGAGCGTAGATCCACGGCGACGAATTTTGTGTGTAAATCCCAGTTCGCTAGTAATGAACTTGACCATCTAACTCGCTTGTGCAGCTTTTCTCTTCATATTTGAAAAACAGATATCAGTTTGTTCAGTACCGTGGTTATAGGTCGTAGAACTTTTGCAGTTACCTGGAGTACCCAAAGGTTCGACTCTTGGACCTCTCCTTTTTTATTATAATCATCAATAATATTATGTCAGACCTATCTGTACATTTTCTGATTTACGCAGATGATCTTAAGCTACTGTGTGAAGTCAGTTCTTAGGAAGAGTGTGAACTGTTGCAAGATGCATTAAATAAAATAATTTCGTGATGTATGCATAACAACTATGACTAAATGATTCCAAATTTAATGTTACGTCATTCGTAAGAAAACAATCCTATTGTTTTTGATTATAAATTGGACATCACTAAACAGGCCTTATTATATAAAAGACCTTGGAGTAACTTTTGATCCTAAATTAACATTCTTAAAACTTGTTGAAGTCACCACTTCATCTGCAGTTAAAGGTTTAGGTTTTGTTATTAAGGACTCAAAAGAGTTTTCTAACATGTTTAGTCTTCGATTGTTATATACATCTGTTGTTAAATAGAATTAGATTGTGCATCGATAATCTGAAATCCAATTTACGTTACTCATGTAGCGAGGTTTGAAAGAATGCAATGACGATTTTTGAAATCTGTAGTATTTGTATTAGACGGCATATATTCTCCAAAAGGGTCTTCTCATAATTCATTATTAACACGGTTTGACCTCATAGTACTGTCAAAACATCTGATATATTTTTTAATAAAATTGTTAACCATATTTTGGACTGTCCGGATATTCCAAGGCATATAGTGTCCACGATCTCAGCGCGACACAGCAATGTTTTTAATCTTCTTACATACAGCTAATACGAATATTCTTAAATCATCTCCTATTTATCAAATGATTTCTTATTATTGCAACGTGGAGGGCAGGGTTGATATATTCATTAGTACTATCAAGCAACTGAAAAGTATTTACAGCTAGCTCTTTACTATTATAATTATAAATATTTATGTATATATGTATATGTACAGATTGAGCCAGCCCGCTAGGAATATGACTAGCGCCATGCGCAGTTTACAGTCGTTCGTATGTTGCCAGCATGATGGGGCGATGAATATAGGCTGAGTGTAATGTCCGAACGAAAGTTAACGATTGCGTATGATTACACATCAGAGTCGAGGCGCTTGCTAGATCTCTGAGAGGAGGAGACAACGAAACAACAGACTAGCAGATTCCAGTATCTCCAAAGGGGGCAGTGTTGCCTGTTCAGACGGGCGCCTGTAAACTGCTCATACCGCTAGTCGTGTTCCTGGCGGTGTGGCTCGATCTGTATATGCTATATGCATATACATATAATTTATTCTAATGACAGTCATTACTAATTACATATATTTCTAATTGCAGTTACAAATTGTGTTGTAAAATAAAAATACAGGTGTCTTTATTTTATTTACATTGTTAGAACACAAATTTGACATAACAAAAACTAACGACTAAAAATTTACATAATTACAGTCATTAAAATAATAGCTAATGCCTAAAATGATTTTAAGTATTACACTACGTCTGCTCTGTTAAACATTTAACCAAAAATAATTGCCTTCTACACACTGACCTTGCCAAAGTCCAATCGTAATATTTGAGATACTTTTTTCTGCCCCAAAAAAAACCGAAGTTTACTTACCGATACGAAAATAGTTCAGTACAAATTTGGTAATATTTGTTTGTCATAAAAAATGGTTATTTCAATTTTAATATATTGTGTTAATGCTCTGGTTTTAACTAAAATCTTGAAAAGCCCAGGATGATGAGGATTTGCCTTTCCTGAAACAGAAAGTGATTGAATGTGGGCAGGTAATAATCTGAGATAGACGCCTACAGATTTTAAAGATTTTTCCAAGTTAAAATAAAAGTTACTCATATCATCCACTGACAAAGAAGGTCTTTGAATTCAGACTTTCCCTCGCCAAGTAATTTTACGGCAAATATTATTAAAAAAATGTTAATGGAGAATGCTTTTTTTTTAATCAATCTAATGCAAATAATTGTAAAAGGTGATCAAAGATTCCCGTTTTGTCTTTTTGTCAGAAACTCGAATGTATTTGAATACATATTCTTTTTCAAATTGAGCCGTGTTCTACAAATATCGTTGCATAGATGCATCTAGGGCGTCTAGGTAAAGCGTCGCGACGATGAATGTATTTTTCCCCGGGAACGCCTAACAATTTTATATTTATTAACGACACGTTTCCATTTTATTATTATGTGCAAGAGAAATTAAAGTAACGAATGTTTGACGTAAAATTCAAAATAAGTCAAATTAATTTCAGCTTTAACAAAGTGATCAATGTAGGTACGCACTGCTATGGTCATTTATATAAATAAAATATATGTTGTTATAATTGTCAATTAAATAAATTCTGCTTCAGGGTTCTGTCATTCCTTGTTTTAGATAAACAGTGCGGTAATGGATTCATAACCACACTAGTGCGGTAATGAGATCTTAACGAAACTCAATTTAGTTTGTTTAATACACTTTAACAACACCGACGTAGATAAATACAACTTTATAACACGTAAAAAAGTGTCTGGTGTATCCATTATATAGCTCGGCACTTATGGTATAATTTTGTAATCAGAAAATACTCCTTTTCAGAAAATACTGAAACTTCCCCTAGCGCCATTAAAGAATAATAACCTTGGCCCCTAGGACCCCCGTAATACCGGCCGTGCCCGTAATAAATAAAAAAACAAAAATGAAGGAAACGAACAGGCTATATCTGGCATATTCCGTGCGTGACATCAAAATTTGATAAGAGAGCACACATTAACTTCGTATCACTCAAAATAACTGATCTAGAGAGGTGCTAAATACTAGAGATTCTGTGAATAGTATTTTTGCATTATCCGGCCAAACCTAGTCTAAGGTCAAATATTAATCGCCGGAACGGATAACCGGCCGAATATCCAGCATTTTAAAATGTTGAGATATGCGGCTATACCACGAAACTCCGCCACGTTTGATTCCATCTGTCTGTCTTTATTTATCCCATTGACGCATGCTTTTTCCCTTCTTTCTTGGTTTTGTCGAATCGAGTGACGTATCGAGTTTCATGTTCTGGTTGATGATATAAATTTTTTTGCTGTGTAAAACGGACCTAGGCCACACCACTCAATTTACAGGCAATAAAACCGTGTCAAGGTTCACAAGAATCACAGCCAGAGAAACTGTGTGTATTCAATTTTAACATTTTTAAAAATTTATTAATAAGATGCTGTTTTATTTTTTGTGTGTTGTTTCTATTTTAGGTCATTACCTTATTTAAAATAAAATTGTATTAACGAAAAAAACAAATTTCGTTTAAACATTTCAAAATAAATTAACATAACAAACTTGTTTTTAAAAACTATTCGGCCGGAGAATCCAATATCTTGCCGAACCGAATATATGGCCTATTTGACCGGATATCTGAATCCCTATATAATTTATTTATTCATTATGCGTCATTATGACCTAAATCACTGTACTATGTATTTTTTGTATTATGTAAGAGTTTTTATAGGTAGACGCTTTAGAGGCATATCCAAAGAGACCGTTGATGTTATATTAAGTTACATGACATTGAAATACTAAAAAAAATTCTCCAGTATGTTTTTAATTTCTTTACCTAAAATTTTTTGCTAATGCTACTAAATAAAACTTCAAATCAGAAGAAGTTTTTTTATTAACAGAAACAAAACAAGTATGAAAATTACTAGTTGCTTGAAGATACATAATGTGTATCTTTCGAGAGGTGTGATAAGACTATTATATTTGTTAGTCAGATAAGGGTATTTATGTAAAAGGGTTGAAAGCGATGAGCGGAAATTCCTTATTTTACCGCAGTCATTGATACTTTGTTAAATTGCGGGTTGTTCTAAATTGAATTAAAAGTGTTACTGTTAGAGAACCCCGATTGTAAGCTTAAATAATAATTATTGTTATTGTGTTTCCAGGTAGATATGTTACATTGCGGTTTCTATAGGTAGAATTGAAAGTGTAAAATATTGGGAAACACAGACCAGACCGTAGATTTAAATAAGTGTTTATTGTCGTGTTTCGAGAAGGCTCGTTTGATGTGAAATCAGATTTTAAAAATAAGTGATTTTATTAGCGCCCTTCAGGAATATCCGCTACACTTTAAAATGCTAGAACTTTATCATAAACTTTAATCCTTGGTATTATTTTGAAGTGGTAATATATTGACTGATATTTTATTGTTACTTCATCTTCATTATCTTTATCAGACTATATCAGAATTTGAAAACTGTTTTTTTAGAAATATCGGAAAGTTCTCAACCTAACAATGTTTCGTTATAATTTGTAGTGAAGAGAACTACAAAAATGCCAGTATTAATGTAAATTTACGATATCTTAGTCAGTATCTATTTATTCAACACCGTTTAAAATATTAGATTAAAATTCAATTTGCACATCCTGACTTTAATTTTCTGAATTCCGACAAGAGGGAAGATTAAGAAAAATAACGTTCTGTAAAGCATAAAATAAAGTAACTAGAATGCACATCACTCCAATGAACTCGACACTAAAAAAATAAGCGAATGTTAGGGAGAGATAGATAAGAAATATAATATTTTAAAACGCTAAGACAGAAAAGAATTAAGAATGACTTCATGGAGATAAAAACGTGGGAACATTGTCCTTAGCCGTTTGCCAGAGGTGTAGCTACGGTTTTGATTCTTTTTGTGTTTTTTTTTTATGTTTTTTGTGTACATCTTATAATCGATCGATTATTATATTACAATAGGAAGATAATTAAAAGTAATATTTTTTGTATTCTTTATCTGAAACCACAAAAAAATCAACTCACCGGTATTATTGTAGTGTTTTTAAATTGACAATTTTCTTATACAAAGATGCTCCAAAATTATGCAACCAAACTTGTTTAGTATGTAAATATAAAATGAAGGAAAAAAAATAGTTTTTACTGTAACTTGGAAACCATAACAGATGTACATCAAACTCATACAAACTCATACATTTACTTATCAAGTAAGTCGCCAGTGGCGGTGCACATGGGATTTTTTGAATTCGTCAATCCTATTAAAAATTTTACTTTAAAATATGGTTTTTAATCCTTATTACAGAAAAATGATATACTTATCATATTTTGAGACGATAGGCGAAAATCAATTTCAAAAATCTGATTGCATTGTAAGCTTCTTCTAGTATAATTAATATTATTAAGTATAGTAGGCTTCCATCATTCAAATTCAAACACTTATTTGGTCGCAGTGTTTAGTATGACAATTGTAAATGTTACATAGTGTTTAGAAAAGCACCTACCTTTCAATTGTCATGTACAGAGGACAAAGGCATATATATATATATATATATATATATATATATATATATATATATATATATATATGTATATTTATATATGTATATTTATATATATATATATATATATATATATATATATATATATATATATATATATGTATATATATATATATGAACAGAGAAAGGAGTTAGACGCGGGTTTAATTACATTACAGTAAAAAAAAAAAAAAACAATGATTCAACGGTTACGCCCGCATAAAGAAAATTGCACGGTGGAAAATGCAAAAATTGCAAATGGCAGAAAGATGCAAACCGTGGACACGTGTTTCTGACTAATTGGTCTTCATCAGCACGGTGTAGCTGAGTTAAAATGATGAACAAAACTCAAAAAAGACACTAAAGGAAAACCACTGACAGAGAGCCAGTCGCACCTTTGTGGCTTCCACTTGGATGGCTCCGGTATGGGAGCGTCGTCCAAGCATCGCACACGCGGGCAACTATAGCAACCTGCGTGGGATTCCGGACCCAGGAAAATGAATATGAACAGAGAAAGGAGTTAGACGCGGGTTTAATTACATTACAGTAAAAAAAAAACAATGATTCAACGGGTACGCCCGCATAAAGAAAATTGCACGGTGGAAAATGCAAAAATTGCAAATGGCAGAAAGATGCAAACCGTGGACACGTGTTTCTGACTAATTGGTCTTCATCAGCACGGTGTAGCTGAGTTAAAATGATGAACAAAAACTCAAAAAAGACACTAAAGGAAAACCACTGTGCGATGCTTGGACGACGCTCCCATACCGGAGCCATCCAAGTGGAAGCCACAAAGGTGCGACTGGCTCTCTGTCAGTGGTTTTCCTTTAGTGTCTTTTTTTTGAGTTTTGTTCATCATTTTAACTCAGCTACACCGTGCTGATGAAGACCAATTAGTCAGAAACACGTGTCCACGGTTTGCATCTTTCTGCCATTTGCAATTTTTGCATTTTCCACCGTGCAATTTTCTTTTATGCGGGCGTACCCGTTGAATCATTGTTTTTTTTTTATATATATATATGTATATATATATATATATATATATATATATATATACATATGTATATATATATATATATATATATATATATATATATATATGTATATATATATATATATATATATATATATATGTATATATATATATATTCAGACCATATGAGAAGTTTCATACCTCTCACCACTATTCACTTCACCATAGTTAGTATATAACTAGCAGGTTGGCCACTATCATTTGTCTGTTCCATAACCTATGGCATACTGAAGAGAACAAATAAGTTCGAAATCGATCTATGTCTGGTTAGGAATTGACAAATGATATTGGCTATCGATCTATCATGATTTGAAGGTGTAATTCAATGCAGGTCGGGGTATTTGCCCGCTGAGTAGTTGTTTCCTTCAAATCATATTTAATTATATATATATATATATATATATATATATATATATATATATATATATATATATATATATATATATATATATATATATATTTATTTAATATGCACTATTTTTTTCGCTTTCTGAATGGGGATTAATATTCGACGTGCCACTGTCATTTACCTTCTTGATGCAGTGCAGTATCTGTTCGTATATTTCACGTGCGCTTAATGCGTAATACGAGTTCGTTCTCTGCGACGCAGCTGGATTATTCGGAATTTGGCCCAATCTACTTAAAAATAAGCTATATTCTCGATATTTCTTTTGTGCGAACATGTATATTTTCGAATGACAAAATTTATAAAAAGATAATATATAAATTCTTTAACGTGGCCCTCCAAATGGCCAAAGAATTTTTATATTAGTTGAGAGCTTATTAAAAAGCTTAAGAACCATAACCATAACCATTTGCAAGTGACAAACGGTAATGGGGTATACTGAAATTATAGTTTTCCCTCAGGCTATATAAGGGCAGCTCTCGTCTCGAGCCTGAAAAAAATTCCGAATTAGATGTCACAGAATTAACGCGGCATGTACAAAGATGAGATTGTTAATAATACTTAATGTTTTAAACAAAATTTTACGATAGGATCCCTCAGGACTTTACATAATCATACTCCAGAAGATAAAATAATGTCATATATTATATTATATGCAAAGAAGTAAGGATTTTGAAAGCTGAGGTGTGCTAATTTATTTTCTTGTCAAATTAACCGGCTCGGTGGAGTAGTTAGCTAGAGCGCACGATGGTGTGTGACTAGAAAATCTCTCTATTATAGCTGCGGGTCGAATCCCGCCACTGACATTGGCAATATCGGTGGGAATGGTTATGTGTCCGCGTTTTTTCATCAATGTATCCCTCGCCCGAGAGATTTGGGAGATGTCTAATTTCTGTGGTGTTTGTTTCTTTATTTAATAACAATTAGTTTAATATATTTTTTTTAGATTCTCATGCTTAGTGTTGTTTATTGAATATATTAAATTTTTGGGCAAATAAAGGTTAAATTGTCATTAAAACTACAATTTTATGCACACCATTTTCAAATTTTCATCTGTAATATTTGAGAACCTAGGAAGGATCAGAAAATGATATTTTACAGATCTGAAAACTAGTTGTTTAATCACCGCTGTTCCAGTAACACATTTTCATAACCACAATTTAATTGAGGTTATGATTAATTCATTCGAAAATTATGTTATCGTCTTTTTTTGTCAAAATCGTGTTTATTAAATTCTTGGCGAATATACATTTTGTAAAATATTTACTATTTCAAATAAATATATTCTTTTTAGGTTGCTAGAATAATTCCAAAAATTGTACATACCTAATTGTTTTGTATATAAATAGAAACCTTATTGGTAAAGATATTGTATTTATTAATTTTTTTCAGTATCTAATGGAAGTATGTTATAGATCTTTGGTCCTTAGTATGAAATTTGTCTCGGAAATAGGCTTATTTTGTTTCGGTATCATAGATTTAGCCAAATTGCCATAACTTAATATCCATTCGACAGGTTTATGTAAAACTAAACTAGATGGAAATTAATAGTCAGATATCCATTGCACATTTAATCACTTCTGCTGTTTCAAATAGTTGACCAGTAGCAAATTATCAATTATGTAGAATAATTATTGATATTTTATTTAATTTTATTTAGTGTTTTAATATGATTGTCATACGAGCCACCCTATATGGTAATTTTAATAAATAATAGGGTAAATATTTCTAATATGGAATTCAGAAATGGGTTGGAAACTTTGATATGTAGATAACACTAACGTAATTTCCTATGAAACACCAAAACACCATATACTGCACTCGACGCGCATTTCGCCAATCAAGTTGGCATCGTCTAGAGACAACGTTGTTAATCACCTTTTATCGGTAGATAGTAGATGAACTTTTCGGTAGATGGCATACAAAATCGGTAGATTTATCGGGTTTAAAATTTTAGATGAATTATTGTAAAAAAGGTATGAATAATAACTTGAAGTTGTTTCTCTATTATGATGTACTAATTCAGTAGTGACATTTTTCAGTTGATTGCGCACAAAATCAGTAGGTTTCAAATTTTACTGCTGCAAGAAGCCACAAATATGGATATACCAATTTCGTTAATTCACGATTTTACATAACAGCATTGGACTCAATACATAACAAAACAAGAGAGATTTATTGGAAGTCAAAATAAAACAGAGAAGGTTTAGTGCCATATCCCCAGAAAACAATTGTGCAGCTACGTACATGTTTTGGGGTTATTGCCCCTCATCAGTGTAGCGTAGCTAAGGAATTGGATCTAGGATGGGATTGATCAGAAACAAGAACTAAAATAAGGCTGGAAAGTACAGTACTCAGTGCTCAATTGGTGCATTCTTGTTCCCATGTGCCACAAATGGGGCCTCGATGAGCACAGTCGACACATAGAGCTCTATGTGTACTGCTCGCTTCCACCTGGCACATACAAACAAAGCAAGATAGATTTATTGGGTACTGTACTTTCCAGCCTTATTTTAGTTCTTGTTTCTGATCTATCCCATACTAGATCTAATTCTTTAGCTGCGCTACGCTGATGAAGGGCAATAACTCCGAAACACGTAGCTGCATAATTGCTTTTTTGGAATATGGCACTAAACCTTTTTTGTTTCAATACATAACACACAAAAATTTTGATCAGCAACGGATCATGGATCCGTATTGGGAGTCCCGAGGGAATACTGTAACCTGTAAGCCATATGGCAATATGGCGCATAGTCATATGTAGGTGAAGACCATAAATACTAAATGGTTTCCTTTGTCTCTGATCCCTATTATGTATGCCCTCTTGTTTTCGAAAGGAGGCAAAGTTACAATTGCGGATACAGGTCACTGTAAACTGTAAAGCAGAATCAAATTGATGTGAAGTGAAATAGATCAGTTGTTAGATCTCTAGTTTCTGTCTGGTTTTCGGTAGGATTTATATGTGGATTGGTAAAATTCATTGAAAATCAGTAGATCTACCAAAAAATCGGTAGAGTTAACAACACTGTCTAGAGACGATTAAAACTAATCTTATGCCAACAATGTATCCTATTTATATCTAAACTATTTTCACGGTTGGGTGAACCGTGACTCACTAACAAATAAAGCGGACTATATGGGATTAGCCCTCTGTCACTATTCATACTATGCAATTTCCAAGCTTTCAAATTCATTAGGTGTCCAGTATTTGTTACATTCCTCATTAATCTTAAATTGCTACTATGGTTGTTCTCAAACGCATATTGGGCAAAACTAGACTTATCTGTTCTACCATATTTGAGATGAGCCATATGTTCTTTGAATCTAGTTTAAATTGATCGTCTAGTTTGTCCAAAATTTGTAGTTTATATCCCGATGAATAAACTGCTCACTATCATACCTATATCAATCCTTAAAAATGTTACCAATACCATGTGTGAATCGAGGATCATATGGAATCGATACAAATTTCGGATTTTCTCTTTCATTTTGAAAGTTCAAGAAATTTCGAGGTGATTCTTTAAATTTACCTTTTCTAATTAGTTTATCAATTAAGCTTACAGAATATCCGTTACTCGCAGCTGTATTCTTAATCGATGCCTTCTTTAGGAGAAAGCTTAATAGACGATGAACTAGAAAATTATAACTCGCCATTTTGTGTTGAGCACGATGGTGAGAGGCCAGTAATATATCTTAAAGACTGGTATATTTTCTGATAATATAGTCCAAGGTCTGTGGTATCGGATCACTTGGAAACAATGAACAATCGTTAAAGGAGATAAAAATTTCTTATTTCTTATTCTTGCAACTGGATCTTTTTCACCCTATTAATGAAATTATTGGAAATAATCACAAAAGAAACTAGTTGGTGCAATGGGTAAACTTTCGAACTCCTCTGTTAACTTTATTGATAGCTGGGTGGTAAGTCAATCCAATGAGGGTTAACGCGTTTGAAGTCACCACGAGAGGTGCTAGTGTCCGGAAAGATCAATGTCACTGAACGTTCATGTTTACTATGGCTTTTTAACGTTAGTTTTTAGTAATTTTTATAAAAATTAGCTAAAAAACATTTAACACAATGATTGGGATTATTGTACTTATCATAAGTGTTTTATGTCATTAAAGTTAGGTTATATCAAGAATTAGTATGATGAAAACAACGAATGTACATGATTATTACTCCTTTGGTAACGCATAGTCGTTAGGATTAAAATGTTTTTTACAAACACACGAATGTTTCGAAGGAGTAAAATTATCTGTATCAACCACTGTTTTAGGCGAGTTTTGTCTCTCGGAAGCATATGTCCGCCTTTTGTTTCCAAACAGAATGGAACTGCACAACACTGAGGCACAATTAACAAGGTTTTTTATTTGCTGGTGTATGAAATAATTATAATAAAACAGTATACACTTTTCCCGCGCCAAACAACTTTTGACACGACCTTACTCGACCAGTGGTGCCAACTGGTGAGCCTGAAAACGTTAGCCCTCATTGCTGGAAATTTCGGCTCACCCGATGTGTTTTTTGGTATACCTAAAATTTGAATTGGTTTGTTCTAAACGAGTAGATTCTGTTGTTGTCTGTATCACAAATTTGCATAATGCTTGTATTTATCCGACTACGTAGTGATAACCGTAAGCAATAAAAACAACTCATTTTTTAAAACATTTGACATTGATTAAAATGAGTATGAATGACTGTGCGAGTTCACATTATGTTCGTTAGTGATACGGCGATTATGGCTTATGGCATACATAGTACGTTATTCCAGCTTAAATCCAAGTATATAAATGTTTACGTTTGGGTGCGTCCATTTTAAGTGTAGCCATTATTGCCAGCATTCAAATGAATGTGATTGTCTGTATATCTTTTCTCTCGGAAAACTATTTTCACAATAAGTTTTTAAATCATTCTGATCGCAAATTGATTTCGGAGAAAATGTTGGAAAAATTACATCATTCCATACAGTATCGAATGAAATTGCAGTGGAATGAATTATATGCATGACTGTGTATTTTATATTAAATTACGTAATCATTGCTGCCTATAGGGATGGGTTAGATAGAAGTGATTGCGTAGAAATGTACTTATTCATCCGAATTTTTTTATTAATAGAACTCACACAATTTTTAACTTGCATTGATTAATGAAAAATGTAAATGTTGCGCCATTTATTTTTGGATAAATGCTTATCAGTGACCATATTCATAGGTGCAATCGGAGGGAAACTTGCTTTAAAAGCATTTGTTTGCAACTGACCTAAAAAAAAAAAAAATAACGGTCATCTGGCGCAAAATTTATTACATTATAAATTTAATTTGACTTGAATTATTATAAATTTATGACAACTCTGTACTAAAGCGATCAAATGCAATGTTTCGATATTGAGAAACTTTGGACCAATGGATAACGACAGCAATTGAAGAACACTAGTTTAAATATTCGCATACACATACATAAGTACGTCCGACGTATTTGAATATTTTTTCGTTTTTACGTTAAAGAATTGAATGGTATTATTTTTCGTTTATAACTAGATGCGAAAGAGAACGAAATAAATAATTTCCGTCACCTACAATAGGAACAACATGTCGTTCCATGCTTAAAATAGGTTTATCCCAAAAAACAAATAAAAATAGTAAACTAAACTAAAAATACTTAGCTTAAATTCCTATTTGCAAAGCAAGTAAAAACTCGAAGTCACATATAAACAATCCTGTTTGCAGCAAAGTAACTGAAAACCGAAAGTGAGAGGTTGGTAGAGGTCGCTTCAAGTAACGCCGCGCTTAGCATACGCTAACATGCATTAGTTTTTGTTTATTTTGTTTTACATATGAAAATGGTGATTAAAAAATATAAAAATGTGTCATGATCAATCTGAGGGTAGAGACCTTTCATTGAAAAAAAAAAATTATCAAAATAGGTGAAGCGGTAGCCGCTTGAGGAACCGGAGAAGAAAACCTTTTGAGCTTTTATATACATATGTATAGATGTTAACGGGTACGTGTCTATGACAATCACAGGCAATTTAATCAGCTTTAAAAAAATTTGCATACTGGATGCCACACAATCAAAGGGTTCTTCCGAAAATGGCTAAGTCAAAATATGAAAAATATACATTTTTCTGTAATCATGATTCAAAAATTTAAGTTTTAACGAATTCAGAAATCTTTATTAATTAAAGCTCCATGTGCGCCGCCCTGGAGCATTTTTTTTTTAAATTGAATATGGGACACAATTGAGATCCTACACATAAAGTAATATCTAAATTTTGATGTATTAGAGTTACAGCACAAAAAAAATTTCATCATCTTTGGAAGGTTGTCACTCTTTAGTATGTATTATTGACTATATACATTTAGTTTTTGTTTTGCTTTAAGACCTCGATTTACTGTAAAAGTTTGTCGCAATTTTGGAACATCCTGTATAAATAGGCAGTTTATTAACAGATTTGTATAAACTGCTACCTTTCAATTTTATAATTTTTAATGATTTTATGTATAAATCATTTTAAAATTAAATTGTGAATACATTTTTATGTCACTACGAATTCGAACCGTAACCAAATTGGACAACCCAAACATGTATTATTCCAAACTTATATGCTGTATTATATCACATTTAATTAGTTTGGCAGATCCTTCTTTTTAATAAAATGATCATTATTGTATGTATCATTTGTTTGCATTATAATTCCGATGAACGTATCCGTATACACCCAAGTAATACAGCTATTTTGTATAAAAGTGTATAACGTAATCAGTTTCTGTGACAAAGTTGACCAGATATATTGTAGTCATGCGTGACTACCGACAATAAAATTAACAATAAACCATTGGTACTAGTAATTGCAATCATGCGAATTAACTAAATCCGGCTGGTGGCATCGATGGAAAAAATTCCCCATCAATCATAGTTTTAATTAATAAAACAGATTAAAATATCCAAGGAATATGGTGTCATATGACTAATAGGTCAATATAAGATATCACCTTGATAAATTTGCCGTTTGATTCAAAACAAACTTCATCATAACATATTTAAAAATTAACAAACACCAGCACTGGTACTTGTCCACTTGTAACAAAAACTAGTCTTTTTGTGCTTTGTTCCAAAATGTCCGCTTGCTTTCAAAGCAAAGCAAACGCTAATGGAATGTTTTTAATGAAAACCTGACTTAGGATAAATGATAGATCAGTTTTTTATGCTGATTTCAGATCAATATCAGTTTTTCATGGCAT
Organism: Rhamnusium bicolor; assembly: GCA_029963845.1. Taxonomy (NCBI): domain Eukaryota; kingdom Metazoa; phylum Arthropoda; class Insecta; order Coleoptera; family Cerambycidae; genus Rhamnusium; species Rhamnusium bicolor. Next base: position 2,154,852 of record JANEYF010003969.1, on the reverse strand, counting down.
AAAAGTACGAAAAGGTACAGATCAGGAGTGAATTACTGCGAAACTCACAACTTTGCACTTCTCACTAGAAACAACTTTTGTTAGCATGAAAGCAAGATTTCTTCGGAATCGGTCAGTCCGGAATACTTAATCTAATTGTTGATCATCTCAGAAACAATACTGCAAAGTTGTTGGCTAAACATGATGATGATATCGACATAGTGTAGGAAACTGTTCTATCTTCTAAAAAATTAATCTTCGAAGAAGACACAGACTTGCCCCTCCTTCTGTCGACCTACCAAAGTGATGTTCTTCATCAAGTCACCCTCTACATTAATTTTATTCGTGGTAGCCGAATAGGTAAAGCGCCTATAGCTAATTACTTGGTACTGAATATCGATGGTTCGAATCCATCCCGGAGCAAGTTAGAAATTTTATTTGTGATTTGATTCAGATTAAGATGGGAGAGAACTGTCGATGCTCTAGATGTGGTTCGGACTCCACAATAAACTGTAGCACCTCGTCTCTCTTTACCCAACACAAATTTTAGGTTTTTTTGGGAGTTACTTCGGTAACTTGAGAGGCGGTTAGGAAAACTTTTTTTTAACTCAAGTGTTCAATCATTTGATTTTCCTGTGATGTGCTGGCATTTCATTCACACATGTATGGAACTGACAAAAGCACGAAAATTAAAAGCCTCCCGAGCTCTTAATGACCCAAAGAATTAGCTGAGGCATTTTGCACTGTTGAGATAACTTACACCGAAATTGAACATGCTGAGAAAAAACAATACTGTTGTCCTATGTTTGTAGGAAAAATTTGAAATGCTGCATCATCGCATCTTCTTCAATTGCTTTGTTAAACCAGATTAGCTGTCTTTCACTGATTCGGCAATGAAATACCTATGCATTTCCTTGGTGTTATCAAATACTCCAGTGGTGATCATGAAACAGAAGATACTTACTCTTAGGAATGGTTGATGCATTAGTTATCCGATGTAAAAAGGATGTGAAAACATGCGCTGCAGCTGTAGAGATATTGATTTTCCATATATAGATGTTGTGAACAATGCAAATAATCTGGCCTCGGAATGTTTTAAGTATATAATGAATACTGAAGAGAATAAGAAGATCTGAATGAGAATGTTAATTATTTTCTGGTTTTCACTACTTTATTTAATTTTATTTCAATGAAATCAACATCATTCTTCTATTTGCATGTCTTATTGTCTTTCTCATTTAAAATATTTTAAATTTTTGAGAATTGGAGAATATGGTTAAAGTTTGATCATTGTTCTTGTCATGTTTAATATGACAAAAACAATGATCATCAACGAAAGTGCTGTATCAAAAATAACTAATACGAGAAACAATAAACTGTTACAAATTATAACAATGTATGTAAAAATTACCCTCTTAACTAGCTTGATGAACTAGCTTACTTATCACAAACTGGAGGAGATGTGTAGCCATTTTGCAGCATCAGGTATGTTTCTATGGTTGTCTCCATGAGTGATGTTCACTTTGGTGAAAATATATTCTTATATTTTGAAAACGACCATTCGACATCTACTGATGTAATACACGCATACGTAAGATAGTCTTTGAACGCACTTAACGGATCTGGGGCTGCACCATCACATATTTGTCTTAATTTGGTAAAACCGGTGTCGTTATTTAACACACTTGCGAACTTTTCTTTAAAGCGCTCATTTGTTGCCTCACCTATAGCGTGTAGCAGTAGATTTACTTCGTCCACTATTTGCAGTGACTCCGCTAACGACAACGCACTGTTTTCTATTTTTTTTTATGCTTTCATGTAATGGTTTATAGTTCCTCGCAATATTTTTTAAAGCCGTTTCAACGGAAAAATCTTCGAATTTTGTCTGGCTTTCCTTAATATCTGCAGCCTCATCTGCAAACTTCAACACTTGATTTTTTGACAGTTCAAATTTTTCTAACGCCTCCAGCACCACCCTGGTAATTGTTTCGCTAGTACACTGACTTAATCCTTTGCTAGCCAGTAACAGTGGAACTGTCGGTTTAAGAGGGTCCAGTACTCGTACTATAACATTTAAAATAGAATTTTTTTTACAATCTATTGTCCTCTGCTTATGACTCATAAACAGAGGACTCCTTTTCGGATTCAAAGCAAAACTGCAGATAAAAGCAATATTTGGCAATCGGCAGCATTTCATGTAGGAAATTGGATTTACTTTTTTAAACGTAATGTGTGTCTACTGTACAGGTAATGGCTAAATGCCAAGATAAAAAGCTCAAAAGCTCAACTAAAACATTTAAAACTTAAATTACTCCAAAATAAAGAAATAGTATAACAGTCGTGTGAAAAATGCATTGGTTTGTTGATGTGTTCACTTTGTACTTCATTAATTTATTAGTATATTCTTTAAAAATACATTGCGCCCAAAAATATGCAATGAATTTTAATGGTGCACTTTTTTGTAAGAGATTCCACGATGAAAAATTTGGTAAAAGCTGCATAATCAGTTTCGTTCCTGTGAAAAGAGATATTTCAACTGTACACACTTCTTCAACAGAACAGTGCACACCCTAACACATTATCGATGTAATGAATGTTTTACTTTAACACTCTGATCCACACGTGATGTTCAACGTATTGCCGCAATGATTTCAATATGGTTTCCCGTGACCTCCATATTCACCTGATCTTAACCCTTGCAACTAATTTTTCGATGTAGATTTTTAAATCGTTGCATACTCTGTCACAATCGACATATTGTAGAGTTGCTAGTGTTGTGGTTGAGAAATCAAGAAAGCGATCGATAATATCAACTAGTAAATGTTAATCAAAACCTTTAATAATGTTATCATCAGACTGTAAATAATCAATGAATTGGAAGATTCCTCTTTTAGAATATTTAAAACTAAAAAAATCCACCCTAATATGTAATTAAATTATTTATTACACCCGGATTAGATAAAAAAAAATAGTTATTTCATTTTGACAAAATTTATAAAGGCAGCACTCTTTCTATAAATTCATAATTAAAATCATGTAACAGTTGCTAGTAAGACTACGTATTACAGATCCTAACGTAGATTAAAATTGCCCACAGTAATTAGTTTACCTGTGGTAAGATCTGTGGGTGAGTAGGTACATATATCAAGAGTGACCAAGGGCGAACTTTCGGAACGTAGTAAAAAGTCTGCTTTACTTCTAATCTGAAGTAAAATATTTAACGTTCCAAATAGTTTGATGGAAAAAAGTCCTTACCTTCCACTTCGTATTTTCGGTACGTATATTCTTTCTGCGCAATGCATATAAAAACGATTTATGTTTTTAATAATTTATTTAGAAAATATCTCCAAAATTAATTGTCCTGCTGTAGTAATCTAACAATAAAAAAAATTTGTTTATTCTTAAGGAGACCTTTTGTACGGAAATAAAGGAAGGACAAAGCGTACAAATGAATGTCAATACATAATGTTCATTTTTACAATGAGTATGAATTACATAAGTTTAACCGGTTTATAACTTTCTGATGAATCATATCATGCACAAATGAAGCCAAAACAGATGTATTCACCAGACCTGAGGAACGAGCGAAACTAAACCTAATACAACTGCATGACATAAACATCAAACAGGCCGCAGTGACTATACAGTTGTGGTCAAAATGAATGCTCTACTAACTGCTTGGCTCGTCCGAGAATTTGTAATGTAACTTGCGGCAGTGTCTTTTAGTTTTTTTATCGTATTTGTAAATGAAAAAGTATAAGACAAGACCAGAGAAAAAGTAGCAATATAGGTAGCATTAGTATTTAATGATATAACATTAGATACAACTGAATAAATGACAAAAGTAAAGGATTTATCAGTGGGGATAATAATTCTCTTATATAATGGGAATATAGACAAACGACATAATTACGTATAAATTAAAGCCTTGATTGGAACAGAACAAGAGATCATCTCAAAATGATTTTGGTGGATAGAATGCAAACTAAAATAATGGTAAAGTATACGTTTTTTTGACGTTTCCTTTTTTCACCGCAGTAGTTCTTGAAAGTAGATGTTTTTTTAGATAACCGTGCTAAAGCTTTCGCTAAAATTGCGCATGACAACGCAAGAATATAGAATATTCGAAGGCGCTTTTACACCAGTTCTTGCACGAACCTGTTTCAGCAAACATTCAGCTGAACTTGATTTAAAATCCAAGGTTACGATTGTTTCAACAATGATATCCTTATATTTTAAACTTAATGAAGCTGAACTTTGGTTCAAAATTATTTCACCATTCATTTTATACTCTTACCTTTATTTGCCTACGTAGGTATATTCTTCTGTCAACCATGGGACAGTGGTAGCCGGGCCTGGACTCTAGTCAAATTTTCTGTCTCCTCTTCCTGTTAGATCTAGAATATTCATCTAGATCATTTGAGGAATAAAATCAAGTGATGTTAATAGTCGATTTAATTACCATTTCCGTTACAGTATAGTACAGTACAATATCGAATTTAAAAGATATCGAGTGCACTTACAACATAACACTCACCTTAAACAACTGGACATCAAGAGAGAAAAGTTTCTCATATTATATCTATAACTAAAATCACGATCTACTGTAGCACACAGGGAGCGCGAGGTGTAAGTCGGTGCGCTAAAAGGAAATAAAAAAAAAATAAGCAAAAAAAAAAAATTCTTATATTTATTTATGTTGTTATTAATGTCTGTTCTGTATTTAATTTTATCACTTAAGTAAAATGGAGTTTTTTTTGTTAATATTTTATAATACAGAACGTCAGCGTGAAGTTTTTTGCACTGGCCATATTTAACTATCGTGCAATAGATAGTGTGTGTAAGATATTCTCTCATACTTACGAATGCTATGAATAGTGCCATCATACATAGTCGTAATAATTAAATTAGAAGAGGACCAGTGTTTAACAGAGTATTGTCAGTTTTATGCTCAACGTATACCTGTGGGAAAATAACATGTTTAACTTACCATATGCTTCGTTTAACATGTGAGACATAATTAGAAAATCTTGGGTCTTTATCTATAATAATACCCAAAATTTTTACTTTTTAAAACCTCTACCTTGTCCTCTCCCAACTTACTTTCAGTGGCATTTGGTTGGACACCTCAAATACCAGAACCGATGACTTCGATGAATTTATGATTAATACTTCTTCGATATCCTAGTTGATTTCAGCACCTGCTTCCATGCAGTCACCCTTTTCAAAAAAGGATATAGTTGGGTGTCTTTAGCATACATATGAACTTTACGTGTGTTCAAAATAGAGGGAAAGTATAAGTTGTATAAATGATTAGTCTCAATATTGACCCTTGTGGAATATCACTAGTAATACTGCAGCTTACTGACATTTCCCCCTGCAGTTTCTCTCACTGGGACCGGTTTGTTATATATTCTCTAATTAAATCTATTGTTGAATAACTTAATCTGATATAATGAAGAAGTGCTACCAATAGTGATTAATATCGAAGGCTTTACTGTAATGAAGTAGAATTTAAACTACACAATTTTTATTGGAAAAGTTTATATGTGTTATGAATGGTGTTATTGAATTATGAATTAGTGTTTATAGTACTACTCAACCCATATGCTTCTGATTTGATGATTATTTTAGAGATTTCTTTAGACTTTTTGATCAACTGCTAGTAGAATGCATCTAATTACATGTGTATGAGTTCATCTTTTTTCTAAAACGGTAAATTGTATCAAAAAATGTATAAAGACAGTGCCAGAGACAATTTAATGGAGATCATTTTTCATAATCTATTAACTCATTTACTTTAATTTGTATCCATTTAAAATTTTACTTACAACCAAACCATTTTTAATGTTTTTTTAAATTTTATTATTTTTTTTTTCAGGAAAATCCATATTAATAATACAATTTTTTGAGAAAACTTCGCATTTACAGATAAATTACTGTCTTAATAACGCGCTGTAAAAGATATTAACAAGTGGCATTCCACCGTCTAATATATTTCATTTGATACACCTAAAATATAAATATGTGCTATTTCACGTGTTCACAGAGTTCAGAGACATCACAAAACCATCTCAGCAACGCAATAGAATCAAGCCTCGCTTTCTAGGCATATCGCTACTGGTACGCCCGAAGGCCAACAAATATATCTCTTTCTATAAAAAAAGTAGCTGAGCTGGGTTTCAGTGGATACACAAATGTTTCTTATATCCAATTGCATCTTTACTCGAGTGCCTCAAGCTATGAGCAGCTTTATGCTTGAATGGCGCCAGGGGTGGTAAACGCGTTTTGATCACAATATCTGCTTTGGGCTCGTGTGTAGCTGAAGCATCCGAGTTATAGCAGCGTTCCGTGTCAGCAACTTTCAAATATTCGAAATATAAATATCATGATTTAATACTGGCCATTATTGCGTTGTTTTTAGTTTCTTCCAATACTGTAAATACAAATGGACAAATGCTTGAATAGTACAGTAGTAAGAAAACAGTATACGGGACTAGTCAGTGTTAAATTTAGGAAATTGAGGAAATGATTCAATACAAATTTAAAAATTAAAGGTAGTTTTCCATAAAAAACATTATTCGATAACTAATCATTTTTGGAGATACAACTGAGGTTTGGATTTTTTATTATTAGTTTTTATAATTTATTTCCAAAACGGTTGATGTTTAGAATAACGTTTATAAAGGAACCTAACGTTATCTATTAAATTCGTATTGAATCCTTTAGGGAAGACATTTCAGTTTGACTCACTATGTAGACTGAAGCTACAAAACTCTTAGTTCTCTGGTTAATTATCGAACACCGTGACTTCTGGCCAACAGGCCATAGTTGTAATCAAAAAATTATACAGGGTGTCCCAGTTTTAAACCGACAAACTGTAACCGTTGATAAAAAATATTATTTTGAGAAAAAAATTCATATGAACATATGCCCGCAAAAGCTTTATAACCGAGTTACAAGGTGTTAAAGTTTAGTTTTTTAAGGTTTTCACATTATATCTTGGAGGGAATGGTTACTATCGACTTTTGTACTGTTTATAACGGTATCTGGCCTAATAAAAATAATGAATAAAATCATAAATCTGTTCACCAGCGGCGAACAGAGGGGTAAACGGAAACCCCTTTTTAATTAGAACATCGACAATGCAATTTCGTTATATTTTCCAATAAATTTCAGTTCCCTATTCAATTTTACATAAAGTTTACACAAAAAGGACTCTTGTAAAAATTTTGAGCAAAAAAAATCATTATTATTAGGATGCATCCACAAGCTACCGAAGGAAACTTCTGATAAACAAAATGTTTTATTCGAAAAAGCTATCAAACAACTAAGTTTAATTAACATTCTCCTAACGTTAGCCAATTGAATTGGCGTGATAGTCTGGGCTGCTTTTGAAATCGCTATATCATTTCCTCTCTGATATTAAACTGTCGTAGAATAAACTTGTGCTTTTATATGTCTCCAAACAAAAAAATCCATAGGGGTAATGTCGGGTAAGCGAGGTGGTCGTGCCACAGGATCGCCTCGGTCGATCCACTTGTCAGGATAATGTATGTTAAGCCACGTTCTTACACATCTAAAATAGTGGGATGGGTAGCCATCTAATTGGAACTAACAATTTTGCCTTATATGTGGAAGAATATTTTCCATTATATCTGCATGATGGTGTCGTAGAAACATTAAAAACTGCTGACCTGTTAATCTATGTGGCAGAATTTATGGCCCTAAGACAAAACTGTCAACTACGCCCATCCATACATTGACACTAAACTCTTCTTAGAATTTTGTGGGTCGAATGAGGTGGGGATTTTCGTTGGCCCAAATATGAAGATTGTGGAAATACAGTGATATTACACAGTATTCAACTATTGGAAAATTCGTCATTGTCATTAGAAGAGTCCTTACATATAATTCATAATGTACAAAGATGTCGGTAGATGTCACAAGATCTTTTTCACTTTACTCGCATATGTTTACCACACAAAGGAGATCTTTTTCAGCAGAAAACATAGAACCTGTGTTACTCATGTGATTATTCGTTAATGCGAAATCTTAGCCATTGTCCTCGGTCGTTAACTCATAAAATATAAGCAATGTTACTTATTTCATCATCTGCTGTAATTATCGGGCACTTAGGTATCCCCATGGGACGGTACTGAGAGCCGTCTGATTTGCCACGCTTTACTTATCAGTGTTATGTTATACAGGGTCTAAAATACCGATCTCGATTACGATTAAACCGATCCATTTTCAATGTACACGAAAAATAAACTTAGATAATTCAGAATCAGTAATACTATTTATAGTATAGATTTTAAGGTATTTTTTTTTTAAATTTTTTTAAAATATTTTAATGAAAAGATTCTGTTTGTAAGTGTCGGATGTGTGGACAAAGAAAACTAAACAAAGTGCTATGGGACCAAACCAAACTGTTTTTTTTTTCTCATAATATTTAGGATTTAAAAAAAATTAAAATTTGCCCTCAAAAATTCATGTCATAGCTGATTCCAAACAATTTGAAAAGCATTATTTTTGAGGTCAGTCATAATTCGATTTATTAATATGGTATCAATTCGAAATTAAAATAAAATCTGTAAATATATTTACCGATTTAATTAAATTTCACTAAGAATAAGCAAATAAACACCACGTCAATCAAAATTAATAATATCTATATTTATACTGGTATTGACCATAAGGAAGTTATTGAACGCACGCATTAATTGGGTGCTGTCAACAAAAGTTATGAAAATAATATTCTCAACCTGCCAATATTCTCCTCGTACAATGTAAACAAAAACTGTACGAACACGATCGTTGTTTCGTTTATTAATTGGAAATATGTAAATGGGCAACTAATTATAGGCAACTAATTATACACGTTTTGCGATTTTGATCCTTACAAGGAATAATACAGAAATGATAAACATGCCATATATACCAGATTAAAATAGGTGTATTTTAAGCGCTGTCCAGCCGCCCTCATACGAAGCTGCATCCGTTACAAACAGCAAGAAACGTCCTTTATTATTTTCATAATTCTGCCCCAGCTGCTATCACACATTTACATATAATTTCTGCATTTGTGCGTTCCAACACATTTATTGATATTAAGCGGTCTGGCATTGCCACTGTCTCATCCATCCCCCCCAACCCATACATTAAATTTTCGTTGTTCTGACCACTAGCGTCGGCAATTTCATCTGCACTAACCCATACACGTGTTTGTCTTGCAACTCGGGAGCAATGTCTGCTTTAATTTTGCTGCACACCGGCGATATGTAATTTTTCCTTAATGTGGATTCCGCAGGCACGTTATTGTACTTTCCACTAACACAATTTTGCAAAATCTGTTTAAAATGATGTTCAGTTGCAACATGCTGTAAAATCTGTGTTTCCACTATCCATGACAGTATTTTGTCACAAATATTGCACCGAAGTTCTGTGCTATTAAACTCTAACTCTGGGAAATCCTTTATCCATCGTTCTACAACCACTCTACGAAGAGGAAGTGAACGTGATATTTTCAAAATGTTCCGCGACAATATACTCCGAGTTAAAAAGTACACATACTCGCTGCATTTTGCATACTGGACAGTGTTGCCAGAAAAATATCTAGTGTCGTACTATCTTCTTGAAAGTGTACTAGATTTGTTGGTGTACTAGATTTGTTTTATCCCTAATTATTCGCAAATTGCAAGGTATCATTTTTACGGATATTAGCTAAAATCTGTAACAGCGATTTATAATTTAAGTTGGATACTTGTTGAAAACGCACTTCACATCAAGTTAAGATTGATCTAAATAAAAAGGTTCTCTTCTTATTTTCTACATCTGCTTATTTTTAAATTGATATTATTTTGTGCTTTAATGTAGAGATCGGGAGGTAGCAACGCCTTTTACTTAGATATAATATTATATTTTAAACACCTAATGAACTGTACGTGTATTAAATACCTAAAGTTCTTTCTTTTCATCTGCTTATTTGTTTAATATGTTGTGATAGGGGCTGCGTTATTTAGTTTTTGCCGTGTAAGAAGAGTGGAATCGTTTTATGAGAACATCAAAAGTTAAATTAATTGACTAAAATTTATACCGCTTTATTTTGGATTAAAATACGGGCTAATTCGTGTTGCGAGTACATCCGTTCCTGGAATCTAATATTCGAATCCGGACTCTAATAGTTACACACATTTTCCACCTAAATGTCTTTTAAGTTGTAATTTTAATTTAAAAATAATGCATACTTTCCAAATTTCTTTCAGTTCGTATACCTGGCGAGTTGTGTGCACAGTACATTCAAAGAATTCAAAATTATAATAGATGGTGTACGGAAATAGATGACAAATTAAAATCTCATGCAGATAATACCGTATATCGCCTTGAATAGACAATATCATTTTCAAAATACCATTTATCTCTGGTCTTTGTCAATCGCTATTGAAAACATATAAAGTATTGTACTGCAGAATAGCAATATGCATATATCTGAGATATTACTCTCACAAGAACGGCTTTTTAAATATCATTTTAGTTCAAAGAACCGCAGTCGTCTTTGGATTTGTTGAGACTAATGTTATTTTCTTTAGCTATTTACGTTTCTATTGTTGTAACTACCACTTTACTACACGCATTAACGCACTACATGTTTTCATTATTGTTATTTAGGCTATTATTATAATATTTAAATAAATACCTTTTCAAGAAAGTACCTTCTTATTTAACTTATAATGATGGCATTGTAATTATTTCAGGTAAATAACTGTAAATACATCGTGATTGTGATTGCTACCAACTTTGTTGTTCTAGTATTTAGAAAAGTTATATATTCCATTATTCTTTTTATCGTATCCATATAATTCAATAATGTGTAAATGATCAAGAATGAGGATACCCATATTTTTAATTTCCAAGCAAAATACCAAATACAACAACTTCCAAAATAACTGCGTTTGGGAAAAACAAAAAAGATATCTTAAAAATAAATTAAGTTCCTCTTTTTGGTCAAAGTTTAAAATATAGAGTGGAATGAAAAATAATATTAACTGAAAATTTTTTGCTAATTATTATTTACTAACTTTTACAAATCTTATCACAGATAAGTATAACATATATCTTTTTAAACAATTATTTTCCCGGCTGTTTGCCAAAACGCTGAAACTTGGATTACAAAAAAGATAATATGCACATTATGTTCAGTACAACTGCCTCAATAATGTTATTTTTAATTTCAACTATTCTGTCTAGTAAACCAAAAATAAATAAAACACAAGGTACTCACCAGTTGAACACTCACTTTAAAAACCTTTAAAATATCTACCGACACGTGTTTCTGCTTGCTCTGCTCTGAAGAGGTCCCAAAACTGAACCCTGTGCTACACCTGATGTAACATTTAAATTTTTTGATTTATAAACTTTGTGTTGTACAAACTGAACTCTTTTGTTCAGGTAAGACTTAAATAAATCAAGTAAGGCGCCTGAGAGACCCACACTATCAAGTAGTGATAACAATACGTTATGGTGTAATCTATCAAAAGCTTTTTGTAAAATCTGCATATTATACATCTACCTGGCCCGGTCGATCAAGTCTTTCCGAGATAAACTGTGAAAAACAGAGAAGATTTGAGATTGTACACCTACCCTTCATAAATCCGTGCTGATAAGGACTGATAACATTATTCAGCGGATTGAAGAAACAAGTCTCTATAAATATCTCAAACACCTTTGCAAAATTAGATATGATCACGATGGCTCTATAGTTGCAAATGTTTTGCTTGCAACCGTTTTTGAAAATTGGACAGAGGCGTGCTACTTTCCATTTTATGGGGAAAGAGGAAGATAAATAATGAAAAAAATAAACTTAATTGGCTTTAGAAACACTGTGGCACAGTCTCTAACTAGAAATGCTGGACCCGTAGTCATTTTTGGCTTAATGCTCTTTAAAGCTGTTAAAACCTCGCTGTTAGATACATCGGTGATAGATATTAAGTTCGCATTCTCAATAGTCGATCAGTACTTGGTGCGTATGTACTTGCAAAACTCACCAAATCCATCTACAATGTCTTTGGTATTTGTTAGTTCTACGTTATTTAATTTCATCATTGACGGAATACTAGAAGTATTCTTATTATTGACAAACGACCAAAATACTAGATATACTGACGCTTTAGTAACATCATAATCACGACTAACCTGGCGAACGCTGGTATGTAGATTTTCTTCAACAGCCAGTAAAATATTTAATTCCTTGTCAACACCTGACGACCTGTTTTTGGTAAATCTTCCACCGTACAGTCTCTAATTTTTTTTCAATTTTACTCGCTGTCGATTGAGTTATGAGTCGTTATGGATATTTAGTATTAAATAAATTACATACTTCTTGTTGAGTTCGCATCCTCTTCACCATACCCAATCACCTTAAGAATTTTAATTCTCTGTTTTATAGATACACTCATTAAATGACTTTCATCGGTCGCATGCTTCACGAAACTTTGTACTTCTTGCTGTATGCTATAACATCGCTTTTGTTGAATTTAATTGTCGTTCAAAATTAAAACCATGAAGTAATTACTCCATAAAATAGCCGGGTTATAAATTGAAGATATTTCGGAAAATATTATTACTTTTTCTGATACAGCATGTACTTTTTTCTGCTCAAACCATCTCTCAAATTTGTAGGTTACTTCATAGAGTGGAATCAGAGTAGAAACAGTAGCATCTGCTGCATTCTCGATATCAGTTAAAATCATCAAAACATTCATAACTATTTCTCACTATGTTATATCAACTTTTTGCTTTTCTTTTTCTGAATTTTTGTCGTTTCTTAGCATAATATACCAGCACCACATGAAATATACAAGGTGTTCCTGTAGAATTTACCCCCCCCCCCCCGTGTAATCTTTATTATTAATTATATCAAAAAACTTTAAATACCAAAGCTATCAAGTATTTTTTTGCAAATTTTAACGGCATTAAGGAAAACAATTATGAACAATTTTTAAAAATTAAAAAAATGTTTGCCTTTTTTAAACCATTATATTACTTATTTTTACTTAATACTTAATTTAAATTTTTTAATATTTATTTTTTTATTAATAGATGAAAACTGTGTCTTACATTTAGAATATTTTTTAACTGAATGAAGTTATCAGTCACAGCTAGCCAATCATTCTACATTGTCTTCATAAAAAACTTTATTTTTGATTCACTTTCACATTGCTGAATTTTATGGGCACCCTGTATATAATATAATTTCTATCCTACACAATTTTTTCTTATGCAATCGTTTTTATAATTTTTGTATTAAGTGTAATTTGCTATAGTTGATTTAACGAATTTCCTTGTCATTACTATATCTAAATAGTCATTAGAAAAGCAACAAGGTAAGCCAACACTCCCCTTTGTTTTTATATGGGATTTATATACTAAGGGATAGTGTGCAAAACGGCCAATAAAACCTTATTTATTTGCTTGCACACGTGCGATGGGGGAATTACAGAAGAAATACCAAACCAAACCATTGATTAAGTTTGATTCAATAAAGATTAACACTGTTCCTCATCCTATGTTTGCAGTTTATGGTCCTTAACAAGTATTTCGTCCTGAGTGTCCATAAATAAAAAAATATATAGAAAGTTTTTTTAAATATACATATATTTAAAATAATTGTTGTATAATGCTGCAAGATTCTACGATAATACAAAGTATTACAAAGAAACATGACAAAAATTCAGGATCATGTTCCTTACGTCAGAATAAACAAAAAAGTTCATATGAAGATGGGTCCGATAACGATTTGTTTTCGAAAAAACGGATTTTTGAATTACCACGTCATCATTCGAGATAATGAACAATTGCCATTCGAAAAAAGCTTTTGACTTATTTTTATTATTTTTCCTATCATCTTAATTTGGCCACCATTATTTGAAACACCCTGTACGTATTCAAAAACTTATTCATGAGTTAGCGTGGTATTATAGAATTACAGTCCACTTTTCGCGTATTATGTTATGGAATTTTTTGTTAAGAGTAATGGCTAATTCAAAATTAATTAATATTAAACAGCTGTATACATCAAGTACATATTTCCGCGCCGTTGTTGAAATACTAAAATTTTGATAAAATCTTAACGGTTATGAACCCAGCAGTTTATTTTTATTCTTGAAAACACGACAGAAAAAACTTGTCGGAAGAAATACAACACTCATAAAAGCAATTACTAGCTAAAATTTAAATTCCTACATAACCCTTACCTTTCAGTTTTGTTTTGTACTTCTATATTATGATGTAGCCTGCCGTTTGTGTTTTACTCGTGAGAAAGAAAACGTAATCGTAAATTTATTTGGTTGGGAATTATGTTTGTGTCCCCAGGTAAAATCATGTGTAACTGCGACCAACTTAGTATAAAGCTGTAACGTTATTAACCCATCAAATCCCACAATTTCCTACAGGTCACATGACTCTTGATGGTACAATGACGCAGTTTTTCTTATAACTGAAATATTGTTTTAAGACAAAAATCAAGAGAACTGAGTTACCGCAGGTGATACAAATGTATTATGTGATCATCGAAAATCATTCTATTCGATCTATTATAACTATTCTGAGAAACAAAATATGTTGACTGGAAACCAAACAAGTGCTTTAGTCGAGTGTGGTGTCTAAAAGAGATATATGTCATCTATTTCCGTGAGAAATAGCCTACTTTTCCTATTAATCTGAGTTAGGGTATGAAGTTCATTTCCGTACTAATGGAAACAATAAATATTGCAAATAAATTAAGTCAAGTCTCTACTTATTATAGATTTTTATTGTGCATCTTTACAAATTATTGAATTTATGCCGAAAATCGATTCTTGAGATCTTGTAACACTGTTAATTGGTTGTTGGATACTTACGTTAAAATATCTACCTCTGCATCAGACAACAGTGTGGTGAATGTTCTTCTGAAGCAATGCCCTGTATATTTTTAGAAATTTGGCAAGTGTAAATAAGAAGCTGTTTTTTTGGTATGCTTTGATTGAATTTATTCCTACATGTTGCCTTGTGCATTTCCCGCTCTTATAGGCTACGAAATGTCCAACATTTTCAGGTCTAAAATAGACGTATTTTCTAAGAATATTCACCATATTCAATCCTTCTATGTCTCTAGCCGTTATAAAAAAACTTGATTTTTATTTTCGTGGTAGTTAATGTAAAATGAAAGGTGTCTTCTGTATCCCTGACAATTCCACAGTAAGATTTATGAGCTGTTCCCTTCGGCAAACACCATCCAATGCAATTATAAATGTTACCTACAAAACATGCCTAATTATCAATTAGCAAAATTAAGAAAAAAATTAGAAAACGTAATATATTAATATTGATAACAGATATTTTTCATCGTCAACTTCTGTTAGGATTTCGGAAACACCCTGTTTATTTGCTTGATCGCCTTGTCCTTTTCCGTTAAGAAAAGCTATAACGTTTGTATACTTGCTAATGTCGATATTTTTTATTATAGACACTATAGTTCGCAGCATGGAATAGTTCAACAACTAAGAGGATTTTTGAACTTTGTCTTTTCTTGGAAATACGCAAAGACTTCTTCGTTAGCAGTAATATTCACGTGCTATTCTTCGCACCATTTTCAAAGCAGTCATAGGTCAACTCATATTTGACACTCGATTTTTTGGGAAAAGTGACTCTTGCTTCGATACTTTCTCATTATTCGATGGAACACTAACCAAACCACTCATTTTAACAACACAAGAGATGAAACTTTGCTTCAAACGAAGTAGTTTTTCAAATCGAATTATACGGTTAATGGAAGCCGATCCAGCCACCAGTGGCATTATTGAGCCATATTTAGGTATTTACAATTTTGAAAATACTTAAACTGATCCAGATATTTAGATTTTATAGAACAACATTCAAATAACCGATTGGAAGTGTTACATTACCCGCTAGTTAAATAATGCATTTTCAGCACGATGGTGCATCGACGTATTATTATCAAGTACATGTGACGAATTATTTAAACCAAATTTATCGTAATCGCTGAATTGGGCATGAGGGTCCAGCAACTTGGCTCCCACGTTCACCAGGCCTTACACCCTAGGTCATTATCTATGGGGTGTTAATTTAAACGTAATGTTTATGATAACGGACCAAAACCAGTAGAACATAATTGTAGCAAATTTATTAAAGAAGAATAATTGCCAATAACTTTTTCTCTCAGGTAAGTAGTTTAGCAGATATTTGCAGTTTTATAAACTATTGAATTATCATCCCAAATCATGTTTTTATTTTTTTGAAATGCAGTTATTACTTGCAAATTAGACCTCAAAGATGATATAATTTTTCGACTGGGCGAAACTGAATTGACTCAAGAATGATGCCC
Organism: Rhamnusium bicolor; assembly: GCA_029963845.1. NCBI lineage: Eukaryota > Metazoa > Arthropoda > Insecta > Coleoptera > Cerambycidae > Rhamnusium > Rhamnusium bicolor. The sequence goes on along the minus strand of JANEYF010003969.1, from coordinate 2,138,489 downwards.
TAGGATATTTCTTGTTACATTTCGAACACCCTGTATAGTTAATATTGTTTAAAATATAATTTTGTTGCTTTTAAATTTTACATGAAAATGTAATAAAATTGTAGTTTATTTAAACAAAATCTCCTCTATTATGTTAATATTTCAGTGTTGATTTGCAATTCTGTTTTATGAGTAAATATGAACTGATTTATGCGGAGTGATTTAACCGATCAAATTTATCATGAAGCAGGCACAGCAAATGTGATATGTTAAATGCCAGTCGAGAGATAATTTAATTCTTGCAGTTACCTTCGTTTCTTGATACTTGGGATTGTGATTGTTAGTTTCTAAATTTTAATCAAAATATTTAAAAAAATATGACTTGTGGAGTAGTTACTAACCTAATGTAAGTATTTCAATTTAATTCTATTAATATATAATTTAGTTATCAATTACAATAAATAGCGTATAAAAATAACCTAAGAACTAGTCATTAATACATGTCAACATTTTACTTACGTTGCTTATTTTTACAAATAAAATTGGAAAATATTTAATTTATTTCATTCATTTATTGCAACAAAAACACAAAATTTCATCCTCAATTTTTGCTTTCCTGACATAACTCTCATTTCATCCAGCAAGCCATACATCAAAAGGTATGGCATGCTGGCATGGGATGCTATAAATGCAATTTTTGGAGTTTAATACCTCGTTTACTGGCCCAGTATTTAATAAAATATATCTTAACGTATTATTGGTTTTAAATACTGTTCACACAATAAAATTATTTCAAGTTTTACGAAATTTTTCCGCTGGAACATATACAGGTTGCGGCCAAGAACTAGAGACGAGCACCGTTATATGACGAATTTTTGAGTGATTCACTCAGCTATCCGATATGGAACAAAGCTCAATCAGCTTGTACAGGTCTGCAATACTGAAAGCTTTTAGTTGTTTGATCACTCAGGTTAGTGGCATTATCAATGATATAAGTATAAGGGTAGAATAACCTAATCAATCATAAAAACTTCATCTAATACGTACATATTAAGGCTAATTTCTTGGAGACTATTAGCACTACTCTGCCGGAAGCTACAAATTTGAGATTTAACGTAAAACGAAGTCATTTGGAGTCAGTTTGGGAAATCTACCTGGTCATAAATTAGATACTCATTCTTTCCAGTTTCCATACTAAATATACAATTAATTATCATAGCTAGACTATGGTTTCAAGACGATGGTGCACCAGCGCATTATAGCGCGGAGGTAAGAGAGTACCTAAATGAAAGTTTCCCAGAACGCTGGATTGGTCGAGGTGATCCAGTGACTTGGCCTCCAAGATCGCCCGATCTTACAGGTTTAGATTTTTTTCTGTGAGGTACTATTAAAAACATAGTTTATCAAGATGAACCCAGATACGTCAATGATTTGAAAATAAAATAACAAATGCATTCAATACAATTACTCCCCAAATGTTAATAAATGTCACTAGATCCTTACACGACAGAGTTAATTTGTGCGCAAATCAAAACGGTCAACACATTGAACATTTGTTAGAATAATAATTAAAGTTAATTGTTACCATTTTGTTATTTGCTAATTAAAGTTAGTGCATTTTGTTTGAATTGGTTTTATTGTATTTTTTCAGATATGCAATGTATGTATGTCAGTTAATACATACTTATTTCAAACATTTCTAATTAGAAAAATTAGTAAATTCTCCCTGTTCCTGATTTGGTGGAATATTATTCTTTAGAGAAATATCATTATTTGTCTTGAGCAAGAAATCAGCGAACTCTAAATACTTAGTAATTATTATAAGGTAATATACTTGTTCACAGATTACTATTAGATCAATTTTATAAAAAGAGCATTAAACTATTAACCAACTTTATTTATTGGTTATTTAACATTTGCATAAAATGTGTCAAAATATGGCACTTACGTTTTTTGTTTCTCAAAATTTGGACATAAATGATCATATCCTCAAAACCATTGAAAATAAATATGAGGTATGGTATGTCATCGGAAAGCTCTTGAAATTCTCTGGTCGAATATGAAATAACATACAGGGTGTTCTATTTGAAATAACAAAGTTATTCAGGTTTTTAAATCACCAAATTCGACACAGAATTATGAACATCCTGTAGAAAAAAATCTAAAACCGGATAAATGGTTTGACAGCACTTTTCTATTGTAATTCATTATCGTATCGAAACATTTGAAAATATTTCAAATTAGATGAATACAACGTCTCTTGGTGTACATACGTCAAAATTTCTACATAATTTCAAATAATTCCTGAACTACTCAAACAAAGTACATGTTATAGTAGTTCATTGGAAAGTTCTTGACGTTCACTAACCAAACATGCAATAATATACAGGGTGTTTTATTTAACTTAACAAAGTTGATTACTACCCAACCAAAATGAAATACCCTGTATGACTAAAATAATTTTTATAGTATGCAATGATGAATGTTGAGGAACTTTTATGCTTACATTTTTTCTATCTGTAATAGTTACAGAGTTATGGAACAAATACACACTAGGGGGACACCCTGTATATTATCTACTTTCTTAATTAAAATTTCTTATTAATTTTGATAACGGAATCGGACTGAGTTTTGAAACGTCAACTGTAGTTCCTAACGTATTTTCTATTCAATTATTTCATTTTTAAGTTTACATATTTTTAGGCGTGACATTTTTTGATGGGCAAAACATTTTTTCAAAAAAAAAAAAAACCATTTCACTGATCTTCTTGATATAGAAGTTTATTCAACAACATTTTTGAATAATCTGTAGGACAGTGACTTAATACCCAAAAAAAATGCAACGAAACAAAGTAAGTTACCACAAAAAAGAGGGAAGGAAACATATATTAAATGTATATTCATGTAACACCAGTGTTTTTATCGCATGGTGAAAATATAGCTACTTTAAATTGTCGGCCATTACACAAAATGTCGAACAAAAATTATATTCAGTAAAAAAGTGCATATGAAACCCTCATGACTGGGTTCTAACGGCAGTTTTGACGCCGACCGACGCCACATCAATAGCCGTTGCAAAATCCCTGTGATGATGGCAATTCCAACCAAATGCATTACAATAAGTTTAATGGTCTTTAGCAATAAACTACATAGTTAGGCGTTAGACTCTGGTTAGTGCGATGTTATATCTCTCTGATGGTCATTGAGATAAACATTGCGCTCTCTAATACATCTCGGCAATGAAATGGAGCTAGTGAGCTAGTAATCAAAGTATTCGAGATACGGAGTTAATGAAATAAGCTTAAAAAAAGTACACCGATATCGCAGACAGCAGATAATTGCTTTGTACTGACGAAGTCAAACAGAGGCGTCCGGTCCGAAGGCATGCAAGAGAGGATTTGTGAAGAAAGAACTTCAGTAATGGTTATAGTAATTTATTTTTACAGATTTTCATCTCGTGGAAATAGGGTTCAATTGCGTGATATTTATACTAATTTTTTTTCTGAAAGATGCAAATTTTGTATGGAGATTGAGACATTTCACCTCCACTAAAAATGTAGATTTTGTAAATTTAGAGACATTGCCCTCAACACAACAAGGAATACAAAATTAGGCAAATTTTGCTTTCTTTCAGTAAAGCTATAAAGCTATTTTGTATGGTAGGGATTTCGAGAATACTGAATATAATTTGGATCTTTGATAGAAATATCCTCAATTCCTATAGAGGTTTGAACGTTATCGTCGCGATGAATATAATTTAATAACGTAAAGGTAATTAGTTATTTTACCATCTTTTTTAGAGGCAAATTTCAATTATTTGTGACTAACTGGATACTTATTTTTACATATTATATTCGTAATTTCAAAACATAATAGGAAATGAATTAGAATTTCTAAATTTTAACGGACTAATAACATTTCAATTCAAACTGAAAACAAATATTGAAAACCATGACTTGACAAATGGAGGACTGACATAATGGGAGTAGAATAAGCGAAATATTAGAGATAGCTCAATTTGGAGAGAAGTCAGTATTAAAGGCATAATTGGGTACTTTTAAAGTGGCCAACTGATTCAACAGTAAATATAATATTATAGGTTAGTAGTTTATATTGATTCTATAAATGACGAATTTTCGGAAATATTTGTCTCCACATTCGCTGAATACGAATCTGAAATTATTTTTCCCCTGAGATCCTTTTAACAAATTAAGCTTCAAATTATTGGCCATTACTGAACAGGTAATATGATTGTTGTCATGTCAAAGGGCTTGTCTTGAAGAAGAAGGAAATTGTGCTAGACATAATATTCCTCTTGTATATTAATTTCGGTGTTTAAAACTACTATTTTCGAAAACCGCCGCTACGACACTGCAAAATTCGGAGTTTTATTACAATTGCAATAAGGAGTAGCGTTAAGCATTTAATCAGGGATCAAAGTGGTTCTCCAATATGGCGGATATCAGCGAATTGCTTGGATATAAATTACCACCATAAGGATATCCTTGTTTCCACTAACCAAAATACAACTAATAGGACCTGAGGTTTGCTATGACCTCGGTTATAACTGTTCCTGGATTCAGAATGACTTAAAAAAGTAACTACACTATATTTTCTTTGCTTCTAAAGCAAAATTTGTCGTAATCTGAAACAGTTTTAAGTCAGAACCTCAGAACCCGAAATAACAGATCTTTATCACATCAATAACCCAAACATCTAGAATGATATGATGCCCTTTCATCTGAAAGAAAGAAATGTTGACTTTTTAAAAAATTTCACTCGACGAGACGCCTCTGGTATCAGGGCAACAACCAGAAGTTCTTATTGGTCTAAGATTTATATGGATTCTTCTTTTATTCTGTTTGCAAACAAATTGCTTTGATAGAGTACTTAAATTTAACTGCTTGATCATATCAAATTTAATAAAATAATTTATTATGGACCAATAACTGTTATTATTAATCGTGTATCCCGTATGTGACGTTATGTTTAGGATGCAGTGGAAAATGAATTATTTTTAGGTCAAACGGATTTAATATTGTTATTATCTTTTTCGCAAGTGTAGTTATTCCAGTAGAGGAGCATACATCTTATTGCATTTGTGATTATACATCTCCATAATTTTTTTCTGAAGAGAAATTCGTTTATTTTTCTTAGACCATTTTAAAAAAATTAAAAGGTAGTCAATACTTTCAAAACACTGAACCTAGGAGTTGAAAATGCATATACAGGGTGTTCGAAAAGTATGCAGCCAAACTCCTACCGTATGTAGATGGGCTCAACATAAAATGAAAACTGTTATCAATATTTGGTCAATCCCTTTCAAAGGTGCAGGGAAAAAAATATTGTTTATGCTGTAACAGATACGTACATTAAACTTTATAGGTTACTTTTTGTTTAGAATCTAAACAGTGCCATACATTTACCTCTCACGAAAGTGGTCAGGATGTAACATGGCTCGTTCACTCTATTATGTAAAATAATAATATTAAGAAATTTATTAGTAAAGGAAACAAAATTTAATAGCAAACTACATTTATTTAGCAAAAACAAATTAAGACTCAAGCGAGCGGTCAACTAAACAAACTCAAATAAAACTTAAAACTAAATAAAATCAGAAACGTAGTCGGCAATCGCTGATTTAACTACCAAAAAATATAAAATTAACTTAATTGTTTTAGGGCGCCACCTCCTTTAGATTTTGTCTTTACCAAAGTTTCTTTCTAATTAAAACCAACTGTTACCGTTAAAAATGTGGAAAAACGGGCAACTATTTCCAACGATCTCTCATTACGTTACTCATTAATTACAAAAAAAGTTAAATATAGTTTATAATTAAAGTTCAGAAACACGGACAGATTTGCAAATCATTAAAGTCAGACAAACACTAGCGAGCAATTCCAGCTAACATAAGTTAATGTATCATCGTTGCTAGATACCTAGTTTCTATAATTTAGGATGGGATGAATTTACGTAATTTCAGTTGTCGTGCACGACTCAAATATAACTGTAATTTCTCACATTTCCTCTGTAAAATATGTACGGCCTGGGCCTTCTAACATATACTCGTACTCACAAACTTTAAAACACTTGGGTATCACCCTCTTATGTCAAGGTAACCACCAGCTGCAGGCAAGGAAACGTATCCAAAACTCCAGACAACGCCGCGCATCCTCACTGGAACGTAGCTCCAGCTCGTCTACCCGCTTTAAAACACACATTCAAAATCATCTGTTCTACGCGCACACTCGATGAAGCTTCTTAGGCAACAAAATTTACACAGTAGCGCCACACTACAGGGGTAATACAATAGGATTTAATGAAATTATTTCAATCGAATCTGGGATTTAATCTATAACTCAAACCATTCTATTTAATTTATAAGGAATGTGGTCGAAATTATTTATTTTGTCTTCAAAATACGATTTTCCAATCATTATTACACAAAAATTCGAAAAATGCGAGTTGAAGAAGAATCCTTGGAGCAAATTCGAACCATTATTCCTTGTAATACTATTAAAAAAACAGTCATCAATTTGGAATCAATTTATAGACTGTACGGAAAGAAGTACGAGCTTCTTCCTAAAGTTTCAGTTTTGAAAATCGGCACAACATGAAGCGAAAAAATAGAAAGAATTATAAGGAGAGCAAGAGATTAAATGTTGGACTTGTTACACAATCAAGTTTTTGAATGACACTCTAGCAATATTTTTTGATTCTGAATAACTTTTCTAAATCACTTCTTGCTGTATCTCCAATGCGAAGCAAAATATGGATATGTCACATGATCCAGCAGGCTGGTTTGATATAAACTTGATTGGAATACTTGGAAAGATGCACAAAAAATATTTCATTGAAAAATAGCCAAGATATTGAGGTGAGTCCATGAATAGTAAAACACTCTGTATATGTATTATCGTTAAATTAATTATGCTCGAGATGATTCTAGTTGTGACTTACGTATTAAATGGTTTTCCAAAGGATTCTCTGCACCGTATATATCGAAATGTAATGAATGCCGTTAATGAAATTTACTTTGCGGCCATTTCTATTAACATTGCATCTGAACTAGACAAAGGAGTCGATTTCCTTTTGTGCGGTATATCCATAAATAAGATAAAGTATCCATTAGTCGAATTTCCCTCTGCATTAAAATTTATCATAAAGACCTTTAACTACGTATTATATTACTCTACCAATTCGAATTATTGTATAATAATAATATACACATTGGACCCCTTGAATTCTGTATAGAACGAAAATAAATTTAGATATATTAAGAAAATATGTACAAGATATAAGTTTATGGTACGAGTTAAATTTGAATTGAACACATTGTTTCATGATGTATAGGGTGATCATTTTTAGTGCCTTACTTGAATTCATCGCATGATAGTTCACCTAAAAAAAAATCTGAAACAATGTTTATGTATTTTTCTCTACAGAATCCGATTTCGAAAATAAAAAACAATTTAATGCCAAATAAAAAAGTTGTATCCGAAAAATTGATATGTGACAGTCCACTACTTATAATCGCGTATCATATACGTATTTTTGAATTCTACACTTTGTATATTCGGCTCAGTTAAAAGAAATTTTTTTCTGAATAAGTTTCTTTCAGGAATAGGAAACTTAATAAGAGTACAGGACCGGTAGCTACTACTGTCACGTGGTTGACAGAAGGACATGTATAGACAAACAAAAGCAAACATATAAAATAAATAATGAAGTACATACCGCTTGATACAATGCATTATTCTGAATGACTGAGGTCTGCCACCGCGCTAGCATACATTCATGAAAGTGTTCTATATATTTTATTAAGAACAAGTTTTCGAAAACTTTACCATTTTGCTGTGAACAGAGGCAAAAGCGTTTAATGATCACCCTGTATATAAAGAAGCCAGATTTTTGTTAAATATTATCGTTTAGTTCGTCAATGGAGAGTTATGCGATTGATGCAAAGTATTGTGTATTGTGGATAGAAAAAAACATCTTTAAATGGGTTCAGCCGATTATAAAACAATGTTTCCAGGAAAATCTGAAACCTAATTCACAAGCCATAGATAAAAAGAACAAAGTTCCAATCGAATCGGGAATTTTTTATGGAAAGCCAGTATTTAGAAACTGAAATTATGTGTGTCATGGAATTTTGGTTCAAATTGACACATTGTTTTAGTTTTAATGACCTAAATTTGTTTCTTTTGCCAAAATTGCAACTGATTTGACAGTATAGGGTGGGCAAATTTCGATTTTTGCATAGGGTAACTCGGAATCTGTAAGAGATACAAAAAAATGGAAGACACATTCTCAATCTATTTCTTTGAGACAAATTCACTGGCAAAAGTAAAAATTTACTATAATATTTTGTTTTCGAGTTATAAACAAAAGGTAGATTTTTCGACTTTTTATCATATGTCAATATCTTGGTTGTTTGTAAAGTTATGAAAAAACAACTTTTACATTCCTTAGGCATTTTTTTTCTGCATAATACAGTGGTGTTGAGAAAATTTAAAAAAAAAGGTGCAATTTCGAGTTATGGCATAAAGTTGTATTTTTTAAAATGGGAATCATAGTTGGCTTAGTTAAAAAGAAAATTTTTTTCTCTTTCAAACTATATATCATATGTGCGGTCGTTTTTGATGTGTAAGTATTTAATAGCGAAAATAATCTTTTAGTAGATTATTTTTTTGCGTTTTTTTATATTTATTCCAACTAGGCCCACTCTGTACATGGCAAACATTGAAAACGCTGAAGTAACTATTTGCACAACAGCTGTTTGTTACGTTTGTAAAAATGTTTTGGCAAACTGTGTTCCTTCAAAAAAGCTCTCTGCATTGTGTGTTGAATATAAAGAATTTTGGACAAATAAGAGCTGACCTATAGAAAATTACCTCAGTACTTCACATTCAATGTATATATCTATTCGACTTATAAGCATCGACAAATTTAAAAATACAGTTGAAAAATAGTGTTTTTTTATAGACGGATATTTAAAAAATATTTATATTTATGATATACCTAAAGATATATGGAAAACAGCACAAATATATGTGAAAAACAGCACTTAAATAAAAAAAAATTAACCCTTAAGGGTGTTTTGTTATTATCAGATTTCTCATTTCAAGCAGATAATGTGATAGACTGCTTCCAATTAATCGAATAATTTGATATGTTCAATCGGTATGAATGGTTTATTCATTTCATTATAAACCGAGTTATAAACAAGCTCTGTTTCAAATTCTATGACAAAATTCCTACCCATTTCAATAATTAATTAGCATATTGACCGAATATGAATTAATTATTTGTGAAGGAATTTAACATCTTAAATCAAATATTAAGCTTGTAGGTAACATATTTATGCGTTCAATATGTTTGGGACGATATGAATTCTTGTAACAAAATTAGTTGAATAAACGGAATAGCAGGCGAGTTGATTGGTTTACTGCTGTACGTTACAGATGATCTAAGTTGATAGAACAGGGTGGTTAATAATATGCTTATTTGTTATGGTTGTTATTACTGATAGTGATTTTCTTATCGTACTACTACTGCTGACATAATAAACATTTCTTGAGAAATGTTGAAGAAATGGTGACAAGTTATTATTTGAGACAGTATATCTGGAGCTTGGAGCAAAAACGGCGGGTGTACATTTTTACTCAGAATGAGATAATTAATGCCCGTCGTCCAGCACAACAGCAGCTACTCTTTGGAAAATGCCGTATATACCTAAAATTATTGGTTTTTAAGATATCAGTTCCAAAAATAAATATGTGTCCACGTTTCATACAACAGAATTAACAGTAAGCTTTTGGCCATCTATCAACGTGGCGAGAGCAATTCTGATTGGTTGAACATTTTGTGGCATACGTAAAAATTCACCAATAAGGAAATTATTAAGTTTCTACATAAGCTCTTACGTCCTATGCACAGGTTGTGAAATGTATTTTCTCTTCCTGTGTGCATTTACTATTATTTGATATAATAAAACAATTTTGTGTTCCTTAATGGACTGTATTAAATTTTTATAAACTTAAAACATGTGGTTACGTGACTTAATGTCACCATTCGAATGAAAAATAATCGATAATTCAATTATCAAAAAATCTCGAGATATCTCGAATTCTCTTGTCATGAGAATTCGAATGACTTAGTTCTCGGAGAGTGGTGGCGCTGACTACCCATTAAATAATCGTCATTTGTTTCAGCGGCTCATCATTCAAATTTCAAATAGGTGATTCGAGTGGTGAGATACGATGCTAGTACTAGTGCACTTGAACACATGTTAGTTGCTTATCGTCGGCGGCGCGGCGTTTTGGTCTGCGGAATGTAGATAGCTATATTGACTGATGCCTTATATAAATACACATTATTATATCATGGATTGATGACATTTGGAGTTTGATTGTGTTAAGTGTAGAACCGGATTGAATTACGTTAAAATTTATAATTTATAATTGAGAATTGTATAGAAATAATAGCCAACTGCCAGCCAAATCGATTATATATGATTATGAATTATGACTCGAGTTCCAGAATGTCGCCGAGCCAAGCTATCGATGTCGATTTCCTCACTTCTCGAGCTCTAATCATAATTCGAATGATCATTCGATTATTAAAGGCATTCGAATAGTCGTTATTCGATTATTGTAATCATTCGATTATGCCCAGCACTAGACATTACTACTTTTACACTTCGCCGCTATGGCTGCCATTTATGTACCACGCAAAGGCATCACCACAAGCATAATACATAATAAAACAAAATGTGAATTTGCGATGTTGAATAAAAAATAAACAAAAAAAGTTTTCGTTTATGTTATACATCATACTGCTTAGGTCTTATTGCAAACTACTTTGTAACGGCCTTACCCCCACCATGTCTGATCAACGCCGTAGAACTAGGACCACGATTTTTAAATATGTTAAAATCAACTATATGGGATAAAAAATATTATAGAAAACAAATCTGAAAATTGTTCACTTTAAAACAGTTAAATGTTGTGGGGCCACTTATGCTTTATTTATACATAATTTAAAAGACAGATATTATGTCAAACAATAGCGTTGGAAGTCAGAGCTATGATAGAACCAGTTTACAAACAATAAATCGTCCAAGCATGTATAATTTGAACTTATACCGTTGATGTACAGTTAGTGCAAATTTTATCTTATTGTTGAGTATAAAAGGTTTGATTATTCCAGTTTACAGTGTCTAATATCGTGGGCTTAAAACCAAAAGTGACCAAGTCCAAAATGTTCATTTTTGAGAAATTGGTAATTTTGTTTTTTTACTTTTTAAACATAAGCTTATAAGAATAAAAATTTAAGTAGAAAATCCATATAAATGTTTTTATAAATATCATAATTTAAAGTTTTGAATCTCACTATCAAAACAAATTTTTTTTTTTGTTCGCAAAAAATGTATGATTTTTAGACTTGATCAAAAAAACTTGTTTTAATAAAACAACTTTAGGGTTCTCACAGTACTTGGTCAATTTTTGCAAGAAGAGGTAAGCGAATTTCTTGTTACTTGGTCAAAAAAACCAGAAAATGCTGGTTTTGGACTTGGTCACTTTTGGCTTTACGCCCACGATATATTTAATGTAATTTAAAAATTTTATATATTTACCCATAAAGGTATATTAAAAATTATTACTCACTAGTCTCTACATTGAAGCAGAGTATAAATGTGTCATAGCAAACTCCATCTACCCAGTGTTAATCGTTATGTAATATGAATTCGAAAATGCCCGACTAGCGATATCTACTCCTAAAGGTATAATAAAATTTACACTGGCCGACACAATTTTTGTAACATAGTTCACACTACTGTTTTTATATTGCTAATATCTCCCAATTAACTGAAAAAATATCCAATAAGTCATAATACATACCATTTTTGTATGAACACGATATACCCTATCATATTGTCAGGTAATATATTTTATAAGGGGTCGGCAATTTTGGAGGAACAAGTTAAAGTAAGGTGGGATATTTTCATTATCAGTCTTGTTTTGGCCTTCCAAGTGCCCAATTGTGTATGTTAGAAAGTATTCTCCTTTGTCTACATAACTCTGTTGCGAACAAAAATGTCCAGTCAAACACGCCGAAGTTGCAAAACCTCACCTGACAAGTTTTGTTACGTTTGTGGAGAATTCCTTGTGAAGTCACAAGCGAAAATGTGAAAAAAAGCATATAATCTATATTTTAGAGTTTTAGTCGTAGAAGACAAGCAACGGGCTCCCCACGTTTGTTGTGTAAGTTGTAACGTGTTACTAGTGCTGTGGATGAAAGGGAAAAGAAAATGCATGCCTTTTGCCATTCCAATGTTATGACGACAACCCACCAATCATTTCGATGATTCCTATTTTTGTGTAACAAGAAAAGAAAAACAAAAAATCACATATTTGAATTTGCCATCAGGTCTAAGACCTGTTCCTCACGATGCATTAGACTTACCAGTGTTAACTGCGCCTTTAGATTGGCAAAATATTGTTTTGGGCGGTAATGGAAATAGTCACGACTCTTCAGGCAGCCCAGACCAGTTTGCCGACTCTGTGTATTTCAGAAAGTTTTAGTGATCCTCACAATTGCCCAAAATGAACTGAATGATTTGGTACGTGACTTGGGGCTGCCAAAACAACAAGCAGAACTTCTTGAATCCCTACTTAAGGAGTATAACATACTGGCTAAAGCAACAAAGAGTACGACTTTTAGAAAAAGAAATGCAACATTTTCCGCATTTTATAATATGGAAAATTCACTATGCGCGTGTCTTGATATTGATGATATTAATGCAGGAACTTAATATCGAGCATTCCTTTTCTCAGTGGCGCTTATTCATAGATTCCTCCAAATACAGTTTAAAAGCTGTATTTATACATAATGGAAATTTAAAACCATCTATACCAATTGCCCATTCAGTAACAATGAAAGAGGATTATTAAGTATGAGCACCATTTTAAATAAAATTAATTACAATAAATACAAATGGCAAATATGTGGAGATTTAAAGGTAATAGCCATTTTGGTAGGGCTTTAAGGAACCTTTACAAAACACTGCTGTTTTCTTTGTTTGTGGGGCAGTCAATCAGTAAAAGAACATTATGTGAAAGGAATTTGGCCGGAAAAGAAATAATTTGAACCAGGAACTAGTAATGTTAAATATGTGCACATTGTAGATCCTAAAAATGTTCATTTGCCACCACTTCATATTGAACTTGGACTAATGACAAGTTTTATCTAAGCTGTGAATAAAGAGGGTGAAGGATTTAAATACTTAAGTCAATTAAGCGGCGCCAAACTTCAAGAAAGCATTTTTATTGGTCCTAAAATTAGAAAATTGCTTGATGATGCAAATTTTAAAGGAACACTCAACAGACAGGAACTCAGTTGGAACTCATTTGTAAGCGTAGTCAGGGAATTTTTAGGGAATAAGAAGGATGAGAACTACAAGCGAACTTTTAGATTCGTACCAAACGCTTGGTTGCCGTATATCTTTAAAAATTCACTCTCTTTATTCTCATTTCAATTTTTCTCCTGCAAATTTGGGAGCGGTAAATGATGAGCAAGGAGAAAGATTTCATCAAGATATCGGGACAACGGAAATTCGTTATCAAATCAACAATATATGGGCATGGTAGACGAGTGGGTAAAGCGCTTATAGCTATTTATTCGGTACCGAATATCGATGGTTCGAATCCATCCCGGAGCAAGTAATTTTATTTTTAATTTGTTTCGGATTAAGATGGAAGAGAACTGTCAATGCCCTAGATGTGGTTCGGATTCCACAATAAACTGTAGGGCCTCGTCTCTCTTTACTCAACACAAAATCCTAGGATTTTCTGGGAGTTACCTCGGTGACTTGAGAGGCGGTTAAGAAAACATTTTAAGAAAACATTTTTTAATTCATTATCGATGGGATCCAGCCATGATGGCGTGATGTTGGTTCTTAAAGCGAGACGTTTTGACCCCCATAAAAAGAAAAAAATGAACAGAGCATATGTTTTTTAAAAATTATTCCCTAACTTTGTAGATATATATATGTAAGCCTAATACATGGCATATACATTATTGATATATAACAAAATAGATTAGTAAAATTAACAATAATGTTATTTCTACCTATAATGTCTTATTAATGTAACAAGAAATCGTAACGTTACGACTTTTTGTTTATTATTTCTGTAATCGGAAGGCTTTATTCCAATACTATTCAGGTACATGTTAGAAAAAAATATATATTTTTGTCCGCTAATGTTATTAATACCAAAGTATTCCAACATAGAGGGTAACAGTTACAAAGTTACAAAATAATAATAAATACTATAAATAATACCTAGATAAGTACCAAAGTCAAAATCCTCTCAATTTATTTAATTGAAGATTAGATAAATTTTTGCCAACATATACTTCCTAATGATTTATAAGTTTATATATTTATATATTTTATAAACAATAAAACAAAATAAAGACAATTCTTTAAAATAATACAAGTATTTGCCAGTCGTACTTTAGAGTTTAGAATATAGGTTTAACTACGGCACGTGCTATATTCAATATTCTTAAGGGCCGATTGTACAAGTATTGTACAATCGGCCCTAAGAGACAAAGCGATCACGCCTCAAGTACGTGAACAGAGTACATATACGCATAATAGCCAAGTGTTAATTTAAAATTTAAAAAACACAGATTTCATACAACTTGTTTTAACACTAATGTACTTGAAATGGATCTCAACGTTTCAGGGTAAAAAAAATGTTTTGTATGAATAAAATACATAACCGGCAACGCTTTAATAAGATTTAGAAAATCGATTAATGTAACGGCCAAACTGACAATAATTTAAATATTGCCATTAGCTTGCTATTAAGCATGTCATTAAAGTTAGGCGGTGAGGCGTTAAATTTGATACCAACGAAAAACTTAATGTTGATAATAGAACATGTAAAAACGTTCCTTGTCGCACTGTAGCATGGTATATGCTCTACCTCAAATGATGTGCCTTGTTGCTAAGACAGTCTCGCAGCGGCGGCTACCTAGGTGTTTTTCCGGGAGTCGCCTCGGAGATACTGCAGTGTTCCACCACCAAACGGATAGAAATAAGTAACAGAAATTTATACAGTTGTGATAAAATTTAGTTTTTATAAATTCACATTTTTGTTTTATATTATTGTGGATTAAAGACATTTTTTACCACGCTGAACAGTCCTTTCATGGCCTCCGAACCCCACAGGAGTCACGTCAGCAAATTTACTATAACCACTCCCCACTTCCCGCAGAGTTAATAGTTGTAGATCCTAGAATCATGTGTCTTGAGCAAACTGAGGGAACTCGTACCGGAAATTGTAATATTTGGTCTGATGATTGTGGAGGACTATGTTCGGCATGTTGTCTAGAATTCGTCTGACGGTCGATCACGAGTAATTCCAGTACACGCGACACGTCTTGTTCTCGAATACAGACTCAATATCTCCCGGGGCTTTAGGCAGCACCGAGATCTGGTCTACGCCGAAATCGCATACACTGGACATGCAGAAAGCATGATGCGTAAAAAGATTCCGCCGCCTGACGGCAAGCCCTGCAGTTGGTATCAGGAACCATTATAATCTAGTCATCATACGGATACGTATTCGTTTTAAACCCACAGAGCTTTCGAAATATTTGCAAAACACTTTGAAAACAAATGTGTCATCATTCCCGCCAACCGATTTTCACCAAAATCTAGATTTGCGTTTCAACACACTTAAAAAGTTAGACCAACAGAGGCCATAAAAAAATGTGGCCTGAAAACATGTAAATCCATTATATCTCACGGCTTATTGTTTTCATAATTACTTTATTTTTATTAATAGTTTCTTTAGTTATTTTACTTCCTCACCCCTCAAAGTGAGGAAGTTATGTTATTTTGAAAATTTTTATTGCATTTCTGGCCGAATCTCGACGAATTACGACAATACCACAAAATTTCAGACAGAAAAATATTTCTGTCTGTGTGTCTGTATCTGTGTTCGCGATAGCAGCTACAGTGTTTGAGATAAAGTTTTCAAATTTGGTACACACATTCTAAAGGTCAGTGAAGAGATTGAGTTCGTTGATGTCGGTCTAAAAAAAATATTAGTGACATTCCACCAATGTGACTTTTTTGAAACGTCAAAAATGTTACTTCTTTGAAACGTCAAAAGATGTGACTTTTTTAAACGTCAAAGAGACTTTTTTAAAACGTCAAAATGACTTTTTTTGAAATATCGAAGTGACTTTTTTGAAACGTCAAAAATTACTTTTATTATAAACTCCACCACACGTCGAGTTTTACTACGGTGAGGAAGTTCTGATCCCCAAGTAATTGGCAGCGGTTTTTTTATTTAAATAAATATCAATCTTTAGATTTCTTTTAAAATTGTTATGGATTCATCTAGGATCTCCGAATAGCATTTTTTTGTTCACCCCTGTAAGTCGATTCGCGTCATGCACTGGGCGATTAGAGGCACAGGTGCAGTAAATACAATTGTCGTCAATCAGGCAATAGCAGGCAGCATCGAGGCACCAGTAAGTTAGTATTGATTTGTTCACCCACTGAAACACCACCATGCATCATGGGAACCTCTCTCTATTTGACCAGCCTCTTCACTCGGTACCACCTTCGTCCCCAGTAGCATACTATCACATAATTATTGTCATTCATATTTTACTTGACTGACTGGTAGAATGTTTTTCATACGGTAATTATGGATGAATAAAGTGTACTGTACTGTCTGACCCATATTTCATTCGTTTCATGAATAATTACGTTACATTTACAGTTAGCTGCTGCAGTTTTGATTGATATCTCCAACTGAAACGTGTCGGAGATTTTCTGAAAACATGTGTTGGAATTAACTGAATGATTTTTTATTTATTTAAATATTCGTTTATACTTTTGTTTATATATTTAATATATAATAAATTGTATTTACAGTATTTATTATGTAGATAAATGGATTAACAATGGTTTGTCTTAAAATTTGAATCTTCACGCACAAATGTAATGGCATGTCTTGTGCATATTAAATAATTTTTTTTGTAAAAAAAACGTTCCTTTCTATTAAAAAAGTGATAACCCTCAAGAGTTCTTGCCAGCTATAAATCGTATTTCTTTCAAAGTCAAAAATTAAGAAATAATTTAGGAACAGTTCAAATGAAGGAATATGATTGAAACTTCTTCCAAGTCCACCTGTCTGGTACAGTAGCAATTACACTGCAACCAAAGCGGCTTATTATGTCAGTATTGTGTAATAGAAAATTATTGTGCGTCTGAAAATTTTTTTCTCTAGTTGCCATAACGTAAAAAATCAAATAAGTAATTATCACACATTCATCGTCTGAGGCAATATTTTCTAACATATTTCTGTTACTTCCGTTCCATTGGTTTCTCCATATTTATGCAAGACTGGTTTTCTAATTAATAACTATAAAAACAGTATTGATTTTCTTATTTAATATGACCTTAGATTAGAAATATCTAATATTATATCAAACATTGACCAAATATTATCTGATTTCTAGACACCGCTACTTATAATTTCTTATTTTGGTTACACATTTAGAAAAGTAAATTTGACATAAATATTATTGCCAAAACAAGCATAAGTAGAACTTCCAGCATAAATAATTTTCAAAAACATATTTTTGGCAGCTTGTTCGAAAAATCTTGTTCCCAAAGATGGGGGAATGCGGTGCTCATAGACTCCACCTGGTCCCGGCTATTAATTTAGGCCCCCTATTCATAGTATGCGTTAGAAAACTCTATTCCTGACTGAAGTTCTATGACTAATAACACAAAATGGCTTATCAGTTTTTATTCTCACATCAGTCCTACTAATTTATCACTGAATGTTTTCCAGCCAGTGTAGAAATAAATTTCATTCACGTTTTGCTATCTCCATCAGAATCTTTAAACTTTCCACAATAAACAATTCGATTACGGTAATTCTTGACCATAATTGGTGCTAAAATAGTATATAGAGTGTTGTTTTCTCTACTTTTTTGTTTTGTTATTCTCTTTACTTCGTTTCACTTGAAATCTGATTTATTTAAGAACTCAAATCGTAATGCGTATTCATTATTAAGTTCCGACTGAATTTTTAACCTCTTAACATTCAAGTATATTTCTAGACAACAATATAAATTTTTAAGTTTTTACATATGTATTTATATACAGGGTTCAAAAATGAGTTCAGGAGGAATGATATATAGGACTAGGGTTTTCGTTTTTGTACTGTAGGTAACTGGAGGAAATCATTTCTTGAGTGAAAATTTTCCTTTTTGGCGAGTTAATATTTTTTTTAATATCAATATTTTTTGCTTCTAATACTAAGAACACTTTATTTGATTCAGTACAGTTCTTGCTCCTAGACTGAGTAGTTGTTTTAATAGTTTCTATGATTGGAAGTGTTGTTTTTGATTTATTATATGTCTAAAACTTTTATACTGACACATTCTGATAAGAATGACATAAAATATGAGGAACTATAGGTATTTATTATTATTATCACGTTAGGTTTGAAAGAATGCTTTTATAATACCCAACAGTTTTTGTTTCCTAGAAATATGTGCAGGGTGTTTGGTAAATAATGGGTCCTCGCTTTGAGAGGTGATTCTTTACCCCGTTTTAAGTAAATAAAGTGTATACAATATATGTTGTAAACGCTGCGTTTTCGATATACAAGGCGTTGAAATTTGCAGTAAAGAAAATATATTCCAAACTAATGGAGATGATGGAGTACTTTAATTCCTGATAATTTGTAGCTCCATGAGCAGCCAGTGGCGGAGATATGGGCAATGAGCAACAAAGAAAAAAAATAGTACAGACCTTCACCAAGAGAACATTGTAACTACTACGTATGTACTTTTTAATTTCGAAAAAAATCTATCGTATCTTCTCGATATCTCTGACGGTTTTGCCAATCTAAAGCGTCAAGAGGAAAATGTATTTATGCATAGCGATTTCCAGCTAGGCGAGTGCCATCTATAAATGCATTTGTTGAAGCAACTAGGCGATTATTTGAGACTGAAACTGTTATTTCAAAATATGCAAAACGTGGCAGAAAGCAACGAATTACACCGTAAACCGAAGAACAAATTTAAGATGCAGTTGAGCTTAACGCCAGAAAAACTTCGCGTTGATTTGGAGTATGTACTTGGACAGTCCACCAAATAAAAGAAAACCATAATAAAGTCGAATTTACATACTGGTAATTTCTTCAACAACTATTTCAGTAACACAACTCCGGTAGGCGACAGAAGACATTTTTGATAACAAGAGGTGTTACAAGCATCAGTCATCAGTCAAGACATCAGCTTCCATGTGATGACCTGGTATGTTCTTACATTCTATCAACGTACTGAAAATAATTTAAGATTCGAGGGTTCTTCACAATGACCGCGAGAAATTGTGAATTCTCTAACTCTAAATTGGAAAATATTCAAACAAAAAGTTTTTTGAGGCGCACTTCTTTTACGATGGCTTGCTGGGCAATTTTGAAAATATCGATAATAGATACCCCTAGATGAAACAACAAATTCTTAATGTGGCAAGGGAATCGAATCTGTCCAAAATTCTAGTTTATTTTGTATACCTACTTATATCAAATGTATCAAAATTTAATTAGAGAGATAAAAATTAAAGAAACTGGACGAAATTAGAGTGTAGCCCAATTGCTTTTGCACCAGCGCAACGTGTATAGATTTTCCCATAGACTATTTAAACAGAAATTAACTGCCCTATTTAAATACACAAATGCAATAATTTAATGACGACTATCTAAAATTAAACTATGCTGTGGATTCGAAAATAACTCGATATCTAAATTGGCCTGCATTGGGCTAAAAATACCAGTAATATGCAGATAGTCGTAAAATTCCATAAGTTAGTAGATAAAAGCACTCTCTTACATTCTAAAAATATATATGAATATCATGAATTTATACGTCGGTTTTATGCATGGAATGGTCCAGTTATAAGCCGAGGAATATGTTTTGTTTTCCTTTCAAATATAACAAATTAATTTAGTTGCAGTAACCTTAAAAGTGTGAATTATGTGAAGACACAACAAAAACTATTTATAGTGTACTTATCAATAATCCTAGCTTGGCATTTTGGCGGCGCAGAGACAATAAATGTTGCTAATGTGGGACAGAGACTAGCCAAACCGCATTACATTGATAGAGCGAAGTTTAGACCATTGCGCATCCAAGCGCAAGTGCCAGACTAGGATAATTGAGTAATACATGCTTATTGGTCATATACAGTGTGTACCCGAATTAAAGTTCAAAGAGGAATTTTTTTATGTTTTATATATTAAGAGAACTATATTCTTTTTACTTCCTCGAAAAGTAAGATGACTGTTAGTAGCAATAAAATTTTATGTAAAGTGTGTCCGTAAAATTCGGTAAGGTGAGAACGACCCAATAAATAAGCAACCTTATTTTGAGTTTTGCAACAAATTGCCAAATAAAGAAGTTAGTTGTAAAGTGGTACGGTAAAATTTAATATTTAACTTGGAAATATTAAATATAACAATCTGGTTAACAGTAATGGTAATTTGATGGTTAACAGTAATGGTAATTTGATGCTTCCGCGATTTGTCAATCAAGTGTAAATTTGACCAACCAAATATCTGATTAACTAGTCATATGATTAGTTCTGTATTGAAGTTACAAATATAGATCCACTGTTAGAAATCTTTTTGTGGTTCATTCTAATCTAGTTATTATTTGATTTTACTTTAAATTTCCTGTGTATTAATGTTTACACTTTCGGTGTCATTTTCTGTTAAACGTGTTATGATGTTTCATAAAATAAGAAAATGAAAAGATACAATTTTGTTTGTTATTTTCTAGAAGCGAATTTGTTATGTATTGCTGATTAGGTCTATAAGGAAAGGTAAATAAAGAAAAGTAAAATAAATGCAGACCATTGCACTAAAATAAATGCAGATCAATGAAAGAAGCCCACAGGTCGATGTGGTGTTTTGTACGCTAAAAGCGAAATCCTCGTCCTAACTATACAATGGTACAAATGAAGCCAAACTGTAAGCTGAATCTGCCATGACTAACTAGCTATCCGACACAACTGATTAGATTTTTCAATTGTCTATCAGTTTATTGGATTTTCACAGGAATGACGACGATTACGTGAAAGCGAAATCTTATTTCGTTTACAAATGTTTTATTTGGTTCTTCTGATTACAGTATTTAAAATGTTTTAGTGTGTTTAAAAAGATTTCTGTTAACCTACATAAACTTCTTGAATTCTAATAATTTTTATTGTGTTATTATTTTATTAATTATAATGAGTTGACTTTCGAATTTTTTCAGTTATTAATTTACAGTTCGTGCAACAATGGGTTTATGTTCGATGCACATAAGTATTCTGTTAAATATATTATCGAAAGTAATTTAATAGTAATAAATATTGTCATATATTCTAAGGATTTGTTAACAACTTGGCAATACTAGATTAGTTGTCAACAGATGCCATGCATATAATTTTATTGCTTGCATATTTTTTGATGTCACGAATATTGAAAACATGTTTAGATTATATTCTCGTTTTGTCCAAATAAGTAATATTGAAAACGTTTACACCCAAACACCAAAGCAAGTAATTCCTTTTCTATGTATATATCTGTGCTGAATTGATGAGAAAGTGCAAAAGTGCAAATTTAATAGGATGGATATCTTGATTAATTGCTGCACCTAGTAGCAACTGCACAAACTGTTACGGATTAACATGCGACAAATCTGTAACTATTTTAATCAGCCAAAACATTCGTGTTCACTTTCCACCCAGGCCCAATTTACTTTATCACTTAGTAATTTCCTAACCTATCAAATTGCCTGCGATATTTTTGATATGTTCCACAGTGTCTTTCAATAATATTGAGTTAAAAAGTGGCCTAACAAAAGTTCACTTGTAGAAAAATCAACACAGAACAGAACCTTCCCAGGTTCTGTTCTGTGTGTGAATATAATAACAAGTATTGCTAATTTTTAATTAAATACAACATATCTTTTTAAACAACTACTTTTCCACCTATTTGCCACAATGAATATTGAAGTATAAAAAAAGATGATATGCAAATTATGTTTAGTACAAATGAAAGAATGATGCGCGTTTTAATTAAAATTATTCTGTTCAGTAAAACCGGTGTCTTTAAATTATATGGTTATTTGAAAAATTTGGCAACATCACAGACACTAGTCCTAGATTTGAAAATTATCGGGATTGTACATATATATGTTCCAAAAGAATTATGGTAAAGTACTGTTCTCATCTCGATTCTCATTATAAATATTTTTTAATGAACCTAAAAATTATCTTACATAACAAGTTTATTTTTACTACTTTAACGAATTGCCCTCTTTTCCGTGACGAGAGTTATTAATGACAACTATATCCAAACATCGTAACGTGTTATTATTTTTGCTTCGGCACTAAAACATAATAAATAAATAAATCCGCATTTTATGTCATGCACAAGTAAATACCAGTCTATGGTGATTAAAAATGTTTTAATTAAAATTTTTTCCGCTTGTCCGGAACAATATAGAACCCCGCCTTGTCTTTCCGAGAATTAACAAAATGCCCGACTTAAATTATGTAAGCTGATGTATCAACTATTTACTTAATTGACATGAAGTGCATGCAACTTCGTGCAAGGCGTGCAACCATTCCAATACATTCGCCCGGGAGGATATCAATCGAATATTGATGACCTGTTAGAAGGGCGGATGAAATTTTTAAACTATATCAGATCAAATAGTAATAACTATTATATGTGTACGTATATACAGGATGTTTCTGAATTGCTGTGCTTGGTTTGTTAATAAAGGCTAATGCTTAAACGTACTACATAAAAAAGCCACTGCAAAAAGTTCAAGCGCTTCATGATGGAGATTTCCAAAACAGATAATCATTTTGTCAGTGGTTACAACAATTTGGAGGATCCTCTATTTCTTCCCAATAATCTGTTTGTTCACTAATTATTCGGAATTTTCACGAGGAGATACAATAAACTCTCACAATAATCCTGATGAGTTCCTTAGATCAAAGCAACAAAATAGATTTTTGATAAACGCGTGGGCAGATCTGTCGGTCCGATCTATCACAACTTTTTTCAGAACATTCTCGTAGATTTTTTAGTGGACGTACCTGACTCAACAAGAGTAACGATTTGGTTTACGCACGTTGGCGCCACACCTCTTTTCCACATTTAGTCCAGTGACCGTCTGCTTCCTCTGCGGGGTTCTCTCTCAAAGTATTCCAATAGAGAGGTGAGTTATATTTACAAATAGGAATATATACTATTATTTAAAGATACAAAGTTGCAATCCTGTCGCACTTTATTTAATTAAAAATTAAATAAAATAGTATACTATAGATAGATAGATAGATATTTATTGGTGCTTTATACAATAAAGTATTTATACAAGTCAAATCAACAATAAAAATATATAAAAATAATAAAAATGGTAAAAAGGTAAATTAATATATGAAAAACATATAAATAAATAAATCTAACAGTTAACAATAATATAAAATAGTTTCACATAAATCTCTATGCAACACGTCAAGTCGGAAAACAAGTATTCATTAAAATTACAGATATAACGACGAACAAGAATAAATAATGATAAATATCACACAATTATACATGACACATCAAAATACAAATATTCATTAAAATCATAAAAGGCATTTAAGTAAATAAATAATTTTATCACATATTTAAAACGATTATAATCTAGATTTTCAATAATATCCGGCAGTACATTAAAAAAGTTTATGACATAATAACCTGTGCCATTTTTAGTTTTGGATAAGCGTAGAAAATTATGGTTTATTTGTTTATTGTTTCTTGTCATATGGGCATAAATTAGGTCACATTTCACGTATCTGTCCTGATATTCTTTAATATAAAGAAGACAATGTAAAATGTAGGTGCAGGGCAATGTCAGTATTGACAGTTTCTTAAAAATATTCTTGCAGTCGTCTCAATAACATAATCCTGCTATAACTCTTATAGTTTTCCTTTGCATAGAAAAAACATTTCTTATCGTGTACGAAATGTCCCCAAACTAGAATCGCATATGAATGTGAATAAGTCAATGATATGCTGTTAGTAAAGTTGGCTGATATACACTGTTAACAAGACTGCATATTAAAAATATGTTACTGCAATTTTTTTTACAAACAGTTTATATGTAATTCCCAGGATAAATTATGATCGAAATAAACCCTTAAAAATTTCCCGTTTTCAGATAAAGTAATGTCCACTGTATGATGTCTTAGACTAAAAACTATTGATTTAGATTTTTCATTATTTAATACTAGCTGTTTACTTAAAAACCAATCATCAATTGTCAGTGCAGTATTACTAGCAATAGATAGAGTGTTAAATTCTTGGTTGTTGTAAATTAATATGGTGTCGTCAACGAAGAGAGTAAATTTTTGATATATCATTGATGTAAAGGATGAGATGAAATTGATGAGGAAGAGTATTGGACCTAATACTGAACCTTGAGGTGCACTAATATTTGTATCGATTTAATTTGATTTTAAATTGCGATATTAAAAAATTGGGATCTATCTTCATGATAAGACTGTACCAAATGGCTACTATTTGTGGAAAATTTGTAAAAAGATAACTTATTTTCAAAATGTAATGAGACACACAGTCAAAGGCTTTGCTCAAATCTAGAAACTCTACATACAAAAATCGCTTTCCTCGAAACCTTTGTTTATTATATTTATTAAAATGTTAATTAATTAATTAATTAATTAACTAATTAATTAGAGCAAAAAAAGCACAATATTAGCTGTGCTTTTTTTTACTCTAAAAACAAATTGAGAGTTATTAAACAGATTACAATTTTAAAAATAAAAAATTTGTAATTTTAATATAATTTCAAAAATTTTGGTAAATACCGGAATAATGACGATTGGCGTATAATTAGCGTATCATCAAGCCAATCTTTTTTATGTAATGGGAATAACTTTTGACAATTTGGGAATCTTGGGTAAAACATTGTTTTTGATACACTGTTAATTAATTTTGTTACCAGAATAAGAATAATATATTTAAAAGAATTAAAAATTTTCTTCTGAAAAATCAACTTCTCCGTATATAATTATTTAAATAATAAATAATGTTCGCTGTTATTTTGTAGGGATGGTAAAGTATTTACTAGATCGAGAGGAACAGTTCCGAAATAATTATTAAAATAAAATAGACTTAGATATTAATTACTCAACGAAAATAAATAAGTTTAAACTCAAAATTTCACAGTTTGTTAGCAAACGTTTTTATGTTACACAATTTGTGCAAACACAGTTGCTTAAAACTAGTTGTAAATAGAATGGTACTAATTGTAGTAAAATGTATTATGCTCAATTATTAAAATGTGTAAAATGATATAACGTTTTACATTCAAATTTTACAATATTTAAAAAATGTAACAAGGTCTTGTTCCACCACGTTTTGTAAAATTTGCCAAATGGTTTTTCTCTGTGCACGTATAAAATTGTATAGCCTGAGTATATCGGGATCCTGATATATTAAATAAAAATAATTTATTTGTCCCTTGCTGCAAATGCCCGTAGCTCCTTTATGAAACATTCACGGATACGTTACTAAGAACTTTTCTTCTAATTTTTACATGTAGAATCTTCCCACGAGGTAGGCATAGCAGTGTACGAACACGCTGTATAACTTTCATCAGCTTAAGCTACCCCTATTAAAATGATGTCAGCGTTACAATACAAGGTAACACCTAAAAAAGCATCAGCATGCTATGCTTAAACACGTGCCTCTGTTTTCCATATTGAAATAATTTTCACTGAGTTTGATGTCGAACCAGCAATAAGAAACTCACCCTTAAATATGTTTTTATAGCCTGGGGACCATTTAGTGGAGCCAATAAGAAGCGATAAGTGCTGCGTTCACCGGTTGAGGGGTGCATTTATTACATAATCGAATCAACAACACTGGCTATGTAAATCTAGCCTGCGGTTGTTTTGGTAAATAAATGAAAGTGGCAAAAGCGTTCTTGTCAGTTGTCACTATACAGGGTGTTTCTAAAATAGAGTTCCACTCCTAGGGAGTTAGAGGCTCTGAAAGGGGTTCAGATGAAATTTGTGTTTTTCTATTTTTTGAAGAATGGTGAAACAAATAGCATGTCTATTTGAATATTACTTTATCTTGCTAAATTGTCAGTTCGGTTATGCAAAAATTAGTTAATGTCAAAGTGGTGATTGTCTACAATGCAACTACTGTATTTTTGAAATAGAAAATTTATCAAATATAGAAATGACAGATAAGCATTTTGTCTATGGCAGTGCGCTTGATAATGTAACTCGAGCGAGGTACCTTGTAGGCGGCAGTCTATCCGAACAGAAAACTCCCGTGTAGAACAGTATTTTAGAACATTGATCAACGTCAAGAAAGACTGCCTTTTTGATGGCAAGAGTAAATGATCGTTGTAGTGCCAGGTTTGTAGGAACACCGGTGTTCAGAGTAGTTGCTCAGCTCGACGTAAGCAGTGTAACGAAGTGATTTTTCTGCTATTAATTTTCCGTTATTTTAATGCCTAATGTGACCGTTCTTTACTTTTGTACACCCTGTATAGAACAATTTGCATTTAATTGTTTTTTAATTGGTTAAAACTGGTTTCTTTTTTCAGGGTAATCTTAAGTTATTTTATTTTCATATTTTATTTATATTGAGTACCGCTCGCATAAAACCAAGGGATCTTTTATTATTAGTAGATATATTTCAATTATTTATAAATAATCTACAATTTGAAAGATTAAGTAATTTAGCTCAAATATTAATCCATGGCCGTTTTAATTATTTTCTTTTTTGGAAATATAATTTTAAAATTATGAGAAAGTGAGTCCCAGTCTCAGAATATTTTATAAACATTGGTTTATAGCAAATAATGCAGGAAATTTGTTTAAACGTATTTCACTAAGCTTGCTTAGAGAATATATGCCCCTCCACAGCAAGCCGAAATTGCGTCCTTTGCGCAGAGCCACGTGACTTTCTCGCGAAACCGTTGGGAACAAAACTGCTCACACGGATTGAATTTCTTCGATCGGTCAACTACAGTTTAATACGAGACAATTCCAGTGTGCTCCGCAAATACCAGTGGTAAGAATTATTTCTGTATTTATCTGCTTTAACCACTTGTATTCATTTTTTGTATACCTGCTAAATCCGAGCGGTCAGAGATATTTCGGTAGTTTCACAATTCAGTAATTAAAATATGTTTATCTATTCATAAACATGCACGTGGAGAATATCTTTTCATTTCATGTTTTTATGTATATTCACAGATTGGATTCTAGTGTCACGCGTTGAGGATAGAATCAAATTCCAGTGTAATAGTAAAGAGACTACCAGTCAGATTTTTAGTGTCACTCATTTGAGAATAAGATCTAACCAAGTAATCTGCGAATTACAATATGATAGTACCCCAGTAAGGGAAATAAAAGACAACCTAGCTATATAACGCCCGCTAAAGTACACGCTAGACGCCCGTCTGGATCATCCGGAACTTTCAGTTTAGGTTTTATGATACTAAACATCGATTGGATTCTAGTGTCATTCGTTGAGGATAGAATCCAATCCCAATGTTATAGTTAGGAAACACTACTAGCCAGATTTTTAGTGTCATTTGATTAAGGATAGTATCTGACCAAGTAGTCCGCAAGTTAAAACACGTATTACCATAGTAGGGGACATAAGGGCTAACCTAGCTGTATACTCGATATCAGACATTTCTCAAGTAACCAGTAGCCCCTAGATTAATATCCTGCCGTAGTGTAACGCTTGTATATCATAAC
Source organism: Rhamnusium bicolor (assembly GCA_029963845.1). NCBI lineage: Eukaryota > Metazoa > Arthropoda > Insecta > Coleoptera > Cerambycidae > Rhamnusium > Rhamnusium bicolor. Next base: position 2,110,612 of record JANEYF010003969.1, on the reverse strand, counting down.
CACTTTCACCGGAACCGTTTTGCGCACACCGCCTACCGTAATACCGCTTCCGCAATAACTGCTTCAAACACATCAATCCCATGCTAGATACCAATAGAAAGTAGTTTCCGTAACTTAACTGCATTTGATTAAACATTTCAGTAGTAATAGATTCCGTAACTTAGCTGCATTTGATATACTTGCTTGCATTATCACACCCTCTTGCTTGGTTTACTGACCTGCTTTTTCTGTTACCTGTATTATTGGTTACACTGTTTAATATTTATTGTTTTTCTCTTATGAGGTCAGTCTTAAATAAAATAGAGTAAGTGAAATTGAACTTCCGTCTTTTATTTAGAGCATTAGTAATAAATCTGGTCATATACAGAGAATCACTTTTCGGCAGGTAAGGGGAAGTTGTCCATTTCTACACAACCGACAATCACACACACAGACCGACGGGACATTCCCTTTCTTCACTGAGTTATCCTAGCTTCTATCACACCGCTAGAATAAAGTGGTGTTCCCATACTATAAAACAGGAACTGGCGCTCGACAGAGAAGTTCAAAGTACCGCACCTGTACTTAAGGGTGCCACAAAGTGACGCATGTTACGCAAAAGTACGATTTTGTACGTTACAGCAGTGGACATGTAATTTGTTTTTAATTAATTTATTTATCTTGACGTACACACACCTATTACTACTGCTGCATAGAACTTCAATTTTTACATAAACTACATAATGTGTATCTGATTATTTGAATAGTACTGTACTGAACCCTTTTCTGCTAAGGTTGCCGCCTGCTTACGTGGCGGTAGTAGGGTATGACATAGTTATACGGAATAAATTTTTATATTAGACACTAATATAGGTTTATCCACTCAACAACCGATGATGGAAGAACATGTCTTGCTAATAGTTGAACAAAATCCAAGAATTAGTCTAAGAGTTGCGGGCATGCTTAACATAAGTTTTGCTGTCATTTGGCGAATTCTTTGTGAACAACTTCTCCATCCTTTCCATATACAGCGTGTCCAAACTTAAATCCTAATGACTATCAACCTCGCCTACAATTATTCTGCCAATGGCCGTTGCAAAAGCTGAGACGGTTACCAAATTTTTCATCTCGTATTTTGTTAATCGATGAGGCAAACTTTACTAGAGACGGTTATATCAATTTTCACAACGACCATAAATGGACTGATGAAAATCCGCATGTCTTTCTTCAATCGAGACATTAGATACGGTTTGCAATCAACGCATCGTTTAGGCAGGCATTTTATGTGATCGACTAATGGGTCCATCTGTGTTGCCTAATTGCCTGAATTGCTAGAATTATCATAATTTCTTGGTCAACTTGCCAGAAGCTTTTTGAATATGTATCAGAGAGTCAACACCAAAAAATGTATTTTATGCATGATGAAGCGCCACCGCATTACATACTTAATTTAAGGCAATATTTCGATGAAACTTACAGGGAAAATTGGATTGTTCTAGGTGGTCCCGTTCCCTGACCTCTCAGTCCCCTGACCTTAATTCCTTGGACTATTTTTGTGGGGTTAACTCAAGGCGAAAGTTTATGCAATGGCAAATACCATTTACAATTGCGCGAGATAGTTTAACTCGCATGCAAACTCCGGGAATTTTTTAAACAGTTCGTAATTCTTAGAATGTCGGGCTACATTATGCGTCCAAATAGGAGGCAGCAATTTTGAACAATTGTTATGATTTAGTTTTTGTATCATTATAATTATATTATTGTATTTGTTGTCAAAATTACATTTGTATTATTAGAGCTCATAATCACGATTGTTTTAAATGTTAAATTGCAAATGTATTACTAGTCCTAATTTCTTGTTTTACAATCATTATTGCTTCGTTCCTTGATAAGTACATACTTTTTCTTCGAATAAATAGTAACGTTTCTTTGCCGATATCGACTTACACAAAGTTATCTTTAAGTAAAAATGTTCAGAAATCTAAATTTGTGGTAAAAATTAAAAGAAAATTGAGCAGAAATAAGTTATGGTGAAACATCCTTGTCCGCCCTAAAAGGAACGCCTACGATATTAATAACCAAAAATGAACTTGCTCATTTTATTTAGCATAAAAAAATAGGTGGATATCAATAATTTTGTCTATTTATCATTTACAGTTTATTTATTTATTTATTTTTTATTTATTTATTTCATTTCCAACAGGTAACAAAGAACCCAATTACAGGAAATACTTATTAAAATAAATACAAATGATAAAATTAACAGAAAAAAGTGCAATAAGAAAAACAGAAAACAATTACTCATATCTAAGAAATGTTCTAAATTTGGAAACATACAATATACCTAAATAGATAAATATAAACATATATACGTATTATAATTAGTACCTGCTTAAAACACTTTGTATTAACATAAGAAATAAACACATGACTATAAACAGACTAACCAAATACACACACATGAACACAAACACACCCATATACACATATCTATAAATGTAAAGTGCACTCAAAAATGTAATGCAAGTAATACCACAGGGAAGCTATATATCAAATTCATTTTAATAATCTAACACCATCATAATTTCATAACATAGAATTAGTGCAATTAATAATATGTTTGATATTATCCAGATAAATATCACAAATTGATGAAATCTTATTAAAATTAGTACACATAACATGTATTGGTGCTTACATTATATTTGTACGAATTGGATTAGGATAAAAAACCAAAGTCGAGCGCGATTCTGTTCTTGGAACGTAAAAGTTAAGCATATTAAGTAATGAAGGTGAATCAATATTATTGTGTATAAGATTGTAAACAAATTTTAAAGATATTATAAAACGCCTAGTTTCTAGAGAATGAACACCATATCTGTCTAAAAGAATTGAATTTTCTATACCCCTATTGGGATATGCCCGATCTTCTTTAAAGATTAAGAATTTTAAGAACCTTCTTTGTACGTATTCTATATTATTTATGTGATTTTGGTATAGCGGATAATAAATAAGACATCCATATTCTAATTTCGATCTCACATAAGCGAAATATAATATTTTAAGACTAAATACATCACTAAAGTTTTTGCAATTCCTTAAGATGAGGCCTAGTGTTTTAAAAGCATTAGACACTACATGTTCTATATGTATTTTAAAAGTTAACTTACTATCAAATAGTATGCCCAAATCTTTCATTTCAGAACACCTGACAATTGGTGTTGCGTCAATACTATATTGAAATTCTGTAATATTTTTTCTTCTAGAGTACGACATGACAACACATTTGGAAATATTTAAACACAAATGACTCCTAACACACCAGTCATTTACTATATTCAAATCATTTTGAAGGGCTATACAGTCTGCAGATGAAACACTGCTAAATATTTTGAGATCATCTGCAAACATTAAATGTTTAGAATTAATGTTATTCGACAGATCATTTATAAATACGAGAAACAGTAACGGCCCAAGGTTGGAGCCCTGTGGCACTCATATTGATCAGATCTAAAACCTTCATATTCGACAGACTGCTTACGATTAAATAGATAAGAATTAAACAGATTAAGTAGTTCTTCAAATAATATAAAAAAACAAATTTTATCTGAACTTCTAACTCCCTAGAAGTACTTTTTATACCACGTGCTTATAAAAACATATTCACTTATTTGGATTAATTAATACACACTGTAGAAGTTTGGAACCCTGTTTTAGAGACACCTATAATCAACTGCTTCAGAGATAACATCAGCTTTGTAGTCAACTGTTTACCAAATAGCATAATAAACTCCAGGCCGACGGTTTCATTGTTATAGATAGGACAATATTGCAAACCTAGCAGTTTTTGAAAGATTGGCTGTGATGTATAATCCGTTCATGGTCCCCTGGTTAGGGTAGCAGTAATTAAGGTACAAAAAATATTACCCCAGCAGTCTGCAAATAATTGAACATTAATTACCAAATATTGATTACACCCTTATGGGAAATCTCTGTTTACATATTGATGTGACTAGTCATTAAATAATTAAATATTTATATTCAGTACCTATAGAAATATTGGAATTTTTTTCCTGATATAACGGACGGAATGAGAACACAGCTCATTCTAGACAGATATACTTGGTTTGACTTCTATTTTAATATACTAAAAATCCTCAGTAATCCTGTGTGATCTTCCATCGCCGTATTGAGAAAGTCTCAATTTCTTGTGAATAAATCTTGCATGAAAAACATTTGTTAACGAAGTTACGAAATTTTTTACCAAAAAGATTTAGTTTCCTTTTATCGTCGGTGTAATCGTTTTGCGTGAACAACTGGATAAAGTTAATAATGTATTGAATACACTTGTAGTTAAACGTGCCCTGTCAAAAACTTCAAGTGTAATATTTTTTTTGCTTTATATCATAAAGGATGTGATACATCTTTGAGAAATCGTCGTTTCATCTGTTTGAAAAAAAGAGGTTCCCCTGGGCGAAAAGCTTGTGTCCCTCTCTTTACCCTATTGTAATCTTTTAAAATGATAATTTTTTTCGTCATATAGGTCAGAATTAGGTATTACACAAAGTTAGCATATTATACGTAACAAATTAGGGTCTGACTAGCCCTTATGCTATAAAAAGGAGTTGTTTAAGGGAAAAAAGGGCCTCCTGCCAATACCGCCTGTAAGGACACTGCTTGTATAGTTATATTAAATATGATTTGAACGAAACAACTACTCAGAGGACATCCCGACCTGCATTGGATTATACCTTCAAATCATGATAGAGCGGTTGCCAATATCTTTTGTCAATTCCTAACCAGACATAGACCGGTTTCGAACTTATTAGTTCTCCTCAGTATGCCATAGGTTATGGAACAGACAAATGATAGTGGCCAACTTGCTAGTCATATACTGACTAAGGTAAATTGAGTAGTGGTGAGAGGTATGTGAAACTTCTCATATGGTCCAAATGCTACTATCCGACCGACATCATAGATGCCTCTGTGGCGGATAGCGACTTGCGAAGCCAGTACCGAAAGCGGCGACCTCTAACCCAGGTGGACTAAACTACTGTTATTAAATATGAAATATGTATAGTTATCACCAAAGACCGCATATCAGGTAGTTATTCCAGTTACGGGCTTACGTATGACTCTCGTACAACTAATAAAGTGTGAATAAATATTGTGAAATGCAATATTACACGGTATATTTATGAATTAAATAATAACCTCTCTTATGTTTTTTTGTTTTATATTGCTAATTCCTTGCAAAATACAACACATATTTATATATTACTCGCAAAATAATTGAGAGAGTGAAAAAACAAAAAAAAAAACTATGTTTTAAATGAGGGTGCCGTCATGTTACAAATATAAGCTGTATTGTCATCTTTTAACTGTAGATTAGTACATTTTTTTACAGAAAATGTATAAAATAAATGTTCCTTAATTAAATCTATATGAATTACTTAAATTAAATAACAAAACACTAAATTAAATGTAAGTTTTGTACGATTGTAAAATGGCTGTTATATTAAGATTAGCCACGACTCACGAGCTTTAATTCTGCTCCAGTACTGGGTGTGGAATGTGGACGTCAATAGAGTTATCGATGGTATGTTTAATCTTTGCAATATGTTTGCACAAGCCTTTGTATCATCGAGGCATCATATCTACAATAAAAATAAACTGGGTGTGCAAAGGGAAAGGGTACGATGAGGTATACCCTCGTTATTTCGCAAACGCTTTATACAAAAGGACAACAGCGATGTATAAGTTTCTTTCTGTCGCATACGTGACAACTATTTTTATCCTTTATGCCCAAACTTAAATAGGCCTTCTAATTAAATATTTCCCAGTACAGTATGTCGCAGTTCAAAAAAATAAGCAAAGAGACATTTATCTAAGACAGATGTTCGGACAGGAGCTAATATCGCTCCTTTTTTATATAGAAAATTTATATGACTTTTGTTAGAATCATTTTATTGGTAGGAGTAACCGATTGCCAGATATTTGCAAAAGACTTATTTTGAACACTATTCTTCAATATGGCGGGCGAAATTCACATGGGATCATTGAGAACTTTTAGTATGTTAAATAAAGTTGCCAATAAAGGTATAATAAAATATTAAGATATTTCAGATTTCAATGAAGATGTGAGATATACTCATAGTAATACTAAAATATATACCTAAAAGGTACAAAGTCGTGATCCTTTCACTTAGCCACACAAATAGCTACTACTTTCGTAGTGGAATATACTATATATTACTAGTATATACTATACTGCTGGTAAATAGAGTTTAACGTTAGTACTTTACTACCACATTGAGACATACCCAATTAATTGACGTTGAGTTCACCTACTTCAAACTGATGAAGGCAAAAACCAAAAACCGGTCTTACTAGTGGTGTTCGCGACGGTTTCAAGAAAAATTTCCTCTCATTACGTAAAAGTCCTTTACTAGTGTTCAATCGTAATTGAGTTTAAGAACTTCTTTGTATGATACAAGTTTATAAATCATCAAGAAGTGTGCAATCTACTATGTGTTATAATTAGTAATTAAATAAAGTGGAAGAATTACGACTTTGTACGTTATTATTGGGCACCGGAAATACATGCCATTTTTCTGGGCCAGCAGTTATATAAAAAAATCCTGTAACAGGTGTGTTTATTTATATACCTGTACAACCCTTATAACCAGTATCGAGGCAGGAAACCCGGATAAATGCATACAATAGTATGGGTAACTGGGCTTTTATTCCTCAGGTAGCAACAAGACGGCGCGGCGTAGGGAATGGTGTTTGGCATATGGCCCGCTTACATTCTCGCTTAATACGTTCTTACCAGTATTGCCGGTACAGTTACCAACGAGGATTTTTTATAATTTGTGTGACGTTTTGTGCATTTAATCTGTCTTGGAAAGTAGTCGACAAACCTGATATAATGCTGATGCGTAATAAGGTTGTTAATGTTATATAATTTTGAGTTCAAGAAGCTTTGTCTTCGATATTAATAGCAAAGAGTACAACAAATCACACCACATACTATAGAATTGATAGTGACACGTGCATTATCCAGCATAAGTGTTTTAAATAATAATATACCAGTGGCGGCTGGTGAAACGTGGTTTATGGCATATCTTATGGTAGTATTGGAACATAGGATCCAAGCAATAATTTATAGCATAATTATCAAGATTAAATAAAGAAGTTTTGCAGAAAAAAATTGCGACTAAAATTTGAGAAAAAAAGTTGAAAAATTTGTGTGCTTCCCCAGGTAATTTTGTACAATTTTAAATTTTTGCAGAAAATCAGGTGGAAAATATAGCAATTTCGAATTTCATAAAAAAATTATGCTTTATAGTTACACCGTTTCTATTTTAAATTCATAATTCACTGTGTAACGGTGTAACTGTAAAAAATCTATATTTTTGTATAAAATTTGAAATCTGTCGAAATATTTTCCAGCTAATTCTTAAAAAAAATGTTTTGCAAATATTTTAAAATAAAAAAAATAACCAGGTGAGGCATATCAAATTTGGCTACTTTTTTCCCAAATTTCAACAGGAACACAAGAACCTGGGAAACTGTGCAAAATTCGTGAAAATTATCTGCGCGGTTTGCAGTGCCGCGCCTGCTCATGTGACCTATTTAGAATTTGCACCATTAACCTCGGTAGATGTGGAACAATCATTTTCCTTGTACAATCTTATGTACAGACTAAATCGCTCAAATTTAAGAGCTACGGATGCAGAGCAAATATTTAGTTGTGACCATCTATGCTAATTCATTCATTCTGAATAATAATATATTGTATCAAGCGGTATTTATATTTCATTATTTATTTTATAATTTTGCTTTTATTTGTCTACGTATATCCTTCTGGTAACCATGAGGTAGTAGTAGCTACTGACCTGGACTCTGGTCCAGTTTCCTATCCCTATTTATTATACTATTAGTGAAAATGTTCATCGCTAAATCAACTCCAAATTTTAATATTGAAATTTTTTAAAAAATTGTCTTAATACATGTTTTACAGTTTATGTGAAAAAATTAATTATGTCTGTCGTAAGATGAGGATTATAGTACATGAAAGTTTTGTCAATGTGAAAGTTTCTATTTTTTTAATTTAAGAAATAAAGTAACTAGGTGATTGATACAAAATAATGTCAGTACTAGAATATTCTCTTAATTTTTCCTTTTTGAGACTACCATGTGAATAATTCTTCTAGGTAACTATTTTTTATATAATCAAACTTAGAAGAATTAATCGTGTGGTAATAAATTCGAAGAAAGAAAAAGAAAAAGTGTCACAGTCTCAATGATGTGGTTACCAACAATGAGTTTTCGAAGTGTATACCTGTATATAAAATTTCTTTTGCGTGTTTCCGACAGAGCATTTACCTAAATTGTATAAGTCAAAGCAACCCCTGGTGGTAATAGGAATTAATATTAGTTTCCATTAATTGAGCAGTTCTGCACCCATATCCACTCCAATTTAACTAATTCTGAACCTCTTCACTTAAACCTTAAACCTTGAAATCCATCATCCCGCCCTTTGTACTGAAATATTAAATTCACGCCGCACAAACCTACATAAAACCATTTGTATAATTGATAGATCCGAGGAATTTGTCAACAATGGGTGGGAAAAGTGAAAATGGTTTGTGACATTGATGTGTATAAATTTATCTTAGCTCATCAAAAATTCTATTAAATATTTCACAGAGTAAAAAGCAGGGCTCGGAATAGAGATCAGCCCTAGGCCGACAACACATTTCACCCCATCTTCGTTTACAGGCCATTTCAAACGCAATGTAATGTCGGCTTATCTAAATACTTGATTTATAATGGAGCCCGGGCAATAGTTGTGTCGTACAACTCCATTTTTTCATGATATATTGGATTCTATACTAGGAGGGTTAATTTCTATCAGGAAGTTTAATGATTATCCAATCTTTTACTGACAAAAACTCTAGAGGCTTCATTATTCAAAAATTTAAATAAAAATTTGTAAAAACAATTTTTTAAACGGATTCCTATTCCAGTTTAAAAACGCAGTGATCTCTGTCTTTAAACAAATCTATCTTCCTAGTTTACCAATAACAGACATCTGTCGAATTGCAATGGGCTGCAATTGTTTGTGACAATAATTTAGATTATAACCGTTAAACAGGGTCCAGATTTGAGTATTTTTACCCGAACGAACAGAATGAGTCGACCGCGCACGAACAAACACGAACAAATAATCCGAACAAGAGCTCGTTGTATTCAGTACGTTCGTTATGTTCCTATGTATTCCTACATATTTGTAGTTTTATTTATTTAGTAGACTCGGTGGCAACAGGCGCTTTTTAATTCTGCGCAAATTATTATTATTAAATAATAAAGAATTAAAAAAAAGTATGGATACAATTGACTTGAAGGTGGCACCTGTCGCTTTTTTCACTCTTTGCAAACTATAAGAAAAAAATCAGGGAAAGTATGGATGCGAAGATTGTATAGGCAGGGTTCCATGACACCGGATGCTGTTCATAAATATTGATTAACTGTAGAAACTTTTGTCAACCCCACTATATTTTTATCGAAATTCAAAACCAAACTAATACAAATAATATCAGCACGTGGTCTTCAGAGCGGATGCTACAAACACCACAAACTTTGTATTTCCGTCATACTGAATGCTGGGACAACAATATTTTCTTTTGAGCAATTTTGATCCACCGACAAGCCACGGAATTTGGTGCGTTGGATTCTCTTCGAAAAAACGTCCTGACTAGTGAATCCAGCTTTGCGCGTTCAACTTGTTCTGTTCGTTCGGGTAAAAATGGTCAATTCTGAACCCAGATTCATAGATCAATAACTTTACGAGATATAAATATTTTTTTACAACAAATTTCTAGTGCCTTAAATGTTATTTCCCAAAAAGGGGAGTGAAAACAGTTGTTTCAGAAGATTTTAATATTTCCACTTCATAACGCAAATAAAGACACAAACAAACTTTTAAATGTATTTAGGTCATTTGGATTTTTCCTTTAAATAATTCTCCAATTCGCAAAAATAGATGTCTTGATAATATACAAAGCGTTCTGTTTTTATTGTTACAAATTAAAATAGGTGATAGAACATGTAATTTTAAGATAAAAGTTTTCTATAAACACAAAGAGGTGCTTCTGTTAATGGGTTATTCTAATAATTTAGAACTCAGTTAAAGTTACGAAATTTAGTACACTTTAGAACATTTATGCGTCTAAACGAATTCAAAGGCCAAAATTTAAAAAAATTAATCGGAGGCGTCCTAAACTGGGCGGTGTAGAGTAAAAATTTCTCTAACTATTTTGGCTGTAGTTTCTGTCCACTGTATTAACAGTACCTTAAATTTCATATTTTTTTCAAAAAAAGGGGTCTCGCATTTTTTCGATAAAATTTACTGTTTAAAAAGGAAATCAATTTAAAATTTATGTTGCAGAGTTAGAATATCTGAAAATTAATGATAGTCCTGAAAAATTGATAGCACAAAGTTACGATGGAGCATCAGTAATAAGTGGTGCTTTTGGAGGTGTACAAGCCAAAATTAAAAAAGTTATTCTTCAGCAAATTTTATTCATTGTTACGCTCATCAACTAAATTTAATTTTACAAAAAGCATCAAGTCAGGATAAAAACATAAAATTTTTTTTGCTAATTTACATGGCTTTTCTTCATTCTTTGGAAAATCGCCAAAAAGAACAGCCGTGTTAGATAATATTGTTAAGGTGAGATTACCTAAAGCGGCTCCAACACGATGGAATTTTAATACAAAGTGCATAGAGACTGTTTATACCTATCGAACATAATTATTAGATTGTTTAGAAAAAATCGTTGATAATGAATTAGAAAACAACACTCTAAACTAAGCTATTGGTTTAAAAAACTGCTTACAAAATGAACATTTTCTTTACTGGTTAAATTTTTCTCATTTAGTTATGCCTCATTGTGATATATTGTTCAATCAATTACAAAAATGTAATATCGATGTCATAACTGTAAATAAGTGTATTGGCGGTTTCAATAGTAAAATTGAAGACAACAGAAATAAAATTTTGAATAACTGTTCAGAGGAGACATCCATGCAGTCTGCCCAGAGAATCAAAACGGAGAATTTCATTAGAAGTTTGTGATATAATTACATCTGAGATCAAAAACAGGTTTGGCTTCAGTAAACATTTAGCAGTGTCTCAGTTATTTCACGCAGATCGATTTAAAGAGTATAAAAAAAGCTTTCCTCAAGATATGTTTAAATTAGTTAAAATGGAGTATCCAGTCATAAATCATTTGAAACTTAAAACTGAATTAGAAGTATTATGTAGCCGAAAAGATTTTTCCAATAGTGAAGGTGCAGTTGCTTTGTTACAGCTTTTTATTAACAATAATCTCGTGTACTCTCCCTATGACTACCGTCGAAAGTGAACGTTGTTTTTCCACCTTAAAAAGAATAAAGACATTTTTAAGAAATACCATGGGTCAGGAAAGGTTATCTTCTTTAGTTATGCTTACCATAGAAAGGGCATTAATAAAGAAGATAAAAGACTTTAATGAAAAAGTAGTTGACCACTTTGCATCTCAAAAAAGACCGGAGGATCGACTTGGAATTTAAATCACTTTAAAAAGGTAGGTAATACAGTAAACTTTTCTAATTGACCTCCCTATCTCTTGACCCACGAACCGCCACTGCCTACAGGTATGTATATTCCAGATTTGGTACATATTCTAGGCTCTAGTAATATTTATTACTTTAACATAAATTACTTCACATGCAATACAATGCATTAATAATAGTTTTTTGTAGTGCAAGTGTTTTATTTTACCCTGTTCTCAATATGTCCTCCCATCTCTATTTTCTGCTAGTTTTACGTTATTTCAGGCATGCATTGTTGAAGTTAACATAATACTATTAGTTTTCCAAATCAAATCTCTAATATTTCGTGTTATATTAATGTCAAAAATATTCAGATAATTGTCTACTATATAATTCTGTTTTACTAAATAGGATAATTATATTTTCCATGTAAAAAAACTTCACTTAACTTAAGCAATCTCCAGCAAATGTGACATGTTAACAGACACAAACATAAAATATTCATTTTCTTGCCTGTTTTAGCACTCTGATCTAAAGAAGATGCATGTTATGCACAACGTACTGTAAATTTTATATAATTCATTAATTTGCAAATTTTCGAGACTAATTCACATATCTACCCTAGGGATTATCTAGTGTGCTGCTTTTTAACAGTAATATTTTTTAGGCATGTATATTCTTAAAATATCCAAATAAATATCAACTTAACAATTATCTATGCGTTACAAAACTTATCCAAGGTGTAACACCCGTATTCAAAGAAATGGTCTTCAAGGTATAAACTATGAGTGTATGCGCTATTTTTATATTGATCGGTATCTTGTTAAAGATTTTAATACCATCTTTTGTACTTATTACCATTATTAAGAACATATCGGTGATCAGAATAAGAATTCTGATCAGCTATTGACAGAAATTAAACTACATTTTCTGACGGCAAACAGACAAAAAATGGTCTGCACATAGTGTCATTTGCCAGCTACAGGGAGGTTCAATTCATCATGTGAAGGGTACAAGCTATTTAGTCAGCTTTAAAAGCACTGGAATTTTCAGAAACATTGATCAGTCTTCTAGAATAATCAGTTGTGATTTAAAATAATGCAGTAAACTCCCAGAAATTTCCAGCAATGGAAAATGTCATGTTTCATATGTATGTAACAACATTTCAAAAATGTCATCTGTTTATTTATTTATTTAGGTACACTACCCCACAAACAGTACAGAGACAATTACGGGGGTGGAAAGTAACAGCAATTATAGTTAAAATAATAATAACAATAATATGTAGAGTGATGTTAACTTCACATGATACGCTAGAGGTATTAAAAATAAACATAAACATTTACATTATAATAATATAGATTAACTCATTAAAAGGAAAAATCTGTTTAACAACTGCACATGCTGGAAACCAACTATCTGGTAACCATTATCAATAATTTTATATGATACAAATTCTAAATAATGGCGCTGAATATTCTCGCAATGCCATTACGATATTTATTATATCCAAGATTCCAAATAAGTGAGTATTCTAGCCTGGATTTAATGATTACATTATAAAGCATGTTCAACAGTTACATATCATTAAAACTAGTCGAATTTCTACCGACAAAACAATACTCCACATGTTTGTTGAAACTCAGTTTTGAATCAAAGAGAATGCCCAAATTTGTAAATTCATCTCTGTTTAAGACGGTACCGTTTAGCTGATAATTAAATTGTAAAAGATCGTTGTTACTACAGGAAGATGAAGCATCAACACTTGTTTAAAAGCAATTTATTTAAAACGCATCATTACATCATTAATATTATTTAAATTTCTTTTGAAGTAATTCAGAGTCATAGTTGTTATCAACAGTACAAAATAATTTCATGTCATCAGCATATAGCAAACAGTTAACAAAACTAACTATATCATTATTAAGTAAAATGAATAATAATAGCCCCAATATCGATCACTGAGGCACTCCAGATGTAACCAAAAATTGATAACTTGAAGCTGCATTATTCTACAAATTGATTTATGTTTGTTAAATAAGAAGTCCGAGAAACTAAATGATTTTAACATGTTGAGAAAAATACCAATGTCAAATCTGTCAAAGGTTTAGAAAAATCTGTAAATATTACGTTCACTTGATTATAAATTGATATAGCCTCATAACCTGACAGAAAGTACAAAACCATGTTGGTAAATACTGACTTGCTCTCGTATATTATTACACATACTGTCATATACGGAAATTTTAAAAACCTTGGCAAATTTGCAAATTATTGTAATACCACAATAATTTTGGTAAACATGGTGTATAAATCACGTGAATTTGATTACAACGGTTGACAGTAAGTGCTTTATTAAGATTTATATTTATCCGTATGTTTCTATAATAAGAATATGAACGTATTATGTACAATATATTTAACAACCACTTTTCCGCATGAGCCGATGCAGTTGCAATATTTTTGTGAACTTAACAACAAGGTACAAATGACTCGCGTTATCGAGGATGCACAACACAGCAGCACATCGTTGTGCCATGTTCAATTGTAAGCCACAATGTCCAAAAGAAAAAGAAGAAGCAGGGTTGGGAACGATGTAGTTTCAAATAAATGATTCGATTATTGGTTTCGTTTTGTGTTGTCGATGGAAGTCACCGGCATGAATCATTCACTGCGATTGATCGATTTAAAGAGAAACTCTTAGACTACATATTGCTTCATTTATATTAATAATTTAGAATACTTCGAATATTGCATGAGTATTATATACTACATTAGGATGTAAGTATAATAATAATAGTATAATAAAAATAACGGCGTAAAATATCATTGATATTTGTCTGAGAAATTCCTTTTTGTATAAATTATTAATACATAGATTTCCGTTAATAGGAATATAAAAAATAGTGATCTTAAAAAGTATACAAGTATAGCAATTAAGTTACGATTGCGAATACCTAGTACAGCAATTAAGTTACGATTGCGAATACCTAGTACATTAATATTTTGTTCTGGTGTAGCACAGTTACTTAAATTCTAAAACAAGCCAGTTTAATATTCACAAAAGCGAATCTCGTGTTTAGCCGATGTACTATTCTGTAGCAATGACAGCTAACATCCAGAAACCAGTCTGCAGAGGGTGTTGTGTGTCTAATGCATGGGACTTCCTTGATTTGGATAAATTTTCTGCTGGTGGCAGCTCATTGCAACCCAAATTTTTAAATTTTGTTAGAGTCTAAGACAATGGACATGCTTTTGTCTGCAATATATTCGTCTACCAGTATATCCCTACGTCATGTTTATAATGAAAACCAGAGGATGCTTTACATTAAAGAGGAAACTTCGACATTTCATTTTTTTTTACCTCACTTCAGCCAGTTCGACTATAATACATAAATACAGATTATTACACATTTTCATGAATTTAAAAATTAAATTACAATGGGAAAGAAGCACTTACTTCTATATTCTGTACAAGAGTAGTTGAAATCTCGTAAAGATCTATTTTACTGTAGTTCTTGAAGAGATGCTCACTATTTTAAATTTTAAGGTAAAATAAAATTATTTCCTATATCTTTTTTAGTTTTTCTTTAATGCCATTTTAACGCCAGTTTATTTAGTTATCAATATCAAACACCGATGCCTCCAGATATCTTCATTACTGTTTCTATAAACATATATGACAAGTAAATAACATTAAGTTTACACAATCTAATTAAGATCATACAAATCGAAATTACGTATGTATATGTCCATTAAATATCTAACCGGTTGACATTCAACCTGCTTGAAATCTGCAAGCCGGTAAATATTAAATGTCGACGATTTTAATCATTTGTTTCTTACAATGGATATGATCCCACGATCTTCGAAGCAACTTCAGGTGTACCCCACGGCTCCAATATTGGACCACTCGTGTTCATACCATTTATTAATGACCTTACTTGTATGGTAAATTGTGTAAATTTGCTGTTTATTGATAATTTAAAATATTTTATGAATATTAATAATTTAGAAGTTTAATTAAAACTGCAAAACGACTTAAATGGAATTCAGTACTGGTGCATCTTTAATAAACACCCTTAATATTTCTCAATGTAGAGATAACACAACGAAGATTTAATGCCATATCCCTCAAAAAAGAAAACAATTATGCAGCGACGGACACGTGTTTCGGAGTTATTACCCTTCATCAGCGTATCGTAGCTAAGGAATTGGATCTAGGATGGGATAGATCAGGAACAAGAACTAAAAACAGGCTGGAAAGTACATAGTATTCAATTAGTACCTTCATGTTCCCATGTGCCACAAATAGGGCTTCGATGAGCACAGTCGACACACAGAGCTTTATGTGTACTTAGTTCCTTTTCCTGATCTATCCCATCCTAGATCCAATTCCTTAGCTACGTTACGCTGATAAAGAGCAATAAGTCCGAAACACTGAATGGCACTGAACCTTCTTTGCTTTATTTTGACCACAATAAATCTATCTTGTACAGACAACATTTATGAAGAGAAAATATAGTATGCAGTTCTTATACAATATTATTGGGGATAGCTTTTATGAACATAATCATTTCTGTTAAAACAATTAAAATATTGGAATATGCTCTTAGAAACTGTAAAAATGTTTATTAATATTTAAACTTTAAAAATGTTGTATTTTTCATATACGAGTATACGTTCAAAACTTGAATTTAGATCTCTGGTGTGGTATTCATGTTATTTATGTCATATCTTCTCTAGAAACATGTACAGAGGAAATTTTTAAAACTGCTGATGTTTGTAGTGGTATAAATCACTTCTTACCAGATATGACAAAAGTCTTTAAACAATAAGAAATTGCAGTTCAGTCTCGTTATAATATAAGTTGATGCATGGCACAGCAAACTGTCCAAGTTTGTTATCTCAATTTTACTTTCTGGTACGAAGGCTAAACATAATCTCACATTTTATTATTTCTGTTCCAGAACTAACGGAAGTATATTAAATTGTTCAATAAATATTATACGTGACGACTATAATAAGCTATCCCATATTTGTGATAATAACTGTAATTCATGCAAGGATATATTAAGAATAGTTAGTAACTGTTTAAGTTAATTATTCCTTTTTTTTTTTTTTTATTTGATTAACGTGCTCTATCAATAAATAACGTATTTCTTTAAATTCTGTTACTATCAATATATTTTATGTATATATATATATATATATATATATATATATATATATATATATATATATATATATATATATATATATATATATATATATATATATATATATATATAAATAAGTAGTCTTTTTTGTTATTTGTGTATTTATCACAACACATTGTCACATATTTGTGTCTTTATCATAATGGAAATAACAATTTTTAAGTTTTGTTACTACTAGGATCAAAAATTTCCCTTACTGTTAATTAATGTTTTGTATATATACGCAGTGTTTTTTCTGAGTTGTGTAATTGTTTTCCTTTTATTGGGTGTAACTTGTTGGATAAATCTAGATATTACTATAGTTATTATTAAGCGTATAATTTATGATTCTTTTAGATAAATGTTATATCTATGAGTTCCAATATACACACATAACCTCTGAGGAACCATATTATATTTTTAATAAAAATGAAATGACTTCATGTGGATTCAATCAATGTTTCATTCTGGTATTCAAATTAATTTAACCAATGAAATATTCTAGCAGACATTTTGACCTTTTAAGGAACCCATACTTCATAAATTAATCACTGTAAATTTATTGAGATCAGAAATAATAAAAATAATAATTAAAAACCGTTTAGATTATGGTTAGAGACTATTTGTATTAAGCACAAATTGAGCAATACAATTATAATGTGCCTAATAAAATAAAATGTGGTGTATTCGGTACAATCATATTACAGTTTAGTATTCAGCGCACACTAGCTTTTTATAGAATTAAAACTAATCGTGTATTTAATAAATTTCATTAAATTTCACAAATGTGAAAGCTCCATTTTATGTAAAACACCATGGCACAAAACGTAATTGAAAAAAATGAATTTGCCCGCAGCGCATGTTGTATATAATTTCGTTTGGTTAAAATTTGTCTCTTTAAAATTGTATCTCTGGCATCTATCCGAGATATTCATCAGCAGTGGTGATATTGACAACAAAAATTCAATCAGTTCTGCAGTTTAAACACTCGCGTGCTTTAAAACAAATACTAATTAGGTTATACAACCTCGTTATATCGCTTGAACAAAAGGGACATCAAACACAGTGTTTAGGTTATATATAGAAGCAAAATAATATTCGCGCAAATATGAGTCTTGCATGCGATAAAAATTTAGAGGAACTTTTGTTATTATCATTTCCAAATATAACAATCATAGATTAGCTTAAACATCGATTACATTTTCACAAATAATAATAAATGCTAAAATTTACACCTAAGAGGTACAAATTCGTAATCTTCTTCCTTTACTTAATCAAAAATTAAATGAAGTAGTCACCCTCATAGTTACTACTTTCGTAGTAGACTGATTATATTATTTGCAGAAGTCAATAAAATACAAAATTTTTTCGGATGGTAAGTGAATTTAAACAACTTCATCGTGGGTGCCATGTAAAGGGATTATAAGTCAATTGTTAACAACACCGGCACACACAAAAAAAAAGTTGTTTGTACATTTGACGCCACCTACCTCCCGACATGTATTTCGACCCGTTGAATCCAAATTTGAAGTCAGTTTGGACCGTACACCCTCAAATATCGAGTAAATTGAAAAACCGTAAAAAATAGCGAAAATTGGGTGTTTCGGTAATAAAAAAAATTTTGTGGATCTAAACCAAGCCTAATTTTTATGTATTTCGATCCGCTGAATACGAACCTAAAGTATATTTAGACCATAAGCCGTTTTAAATCTAAGTAAATTGTAAAAAACCCTCGAAATTGCTAAAAATGGCAAAAAATTGTGATTATGTTGATGAAAAAAATTTTCATTCTGTTTATACGTCATTTTTTATAGATTTTACAATTTTTCACAATTTCAGATTCTAAACTTGTATTTTATGCATAAAAAAATACAAGAAACGTATTTAATCGTGTTTCATAGATTTTTTTAAATTTTTTCAACTGCAATTATTTGCTATTTTATCGGTTTTTTCAGGGATTAATGGGCCAAATATATTTCAGATTCCGATTCAGCAGATCAAATTACATAAAAATCCTCTTCGATTCGGGTCTACAAAATTTTGTTTTTCAACATAATCACAATTTTTTGCCATTTTTAGCAATTTTTTTATTGCCGAAACACCCAATTTTCGCTATTTTTTACGGTTTTTCAATTTACTCGATATTTAGGGCGTACGGTCCAAACTGACTTCAAATTCGGATTCAGCGGGTCGAAATACATGTCGGGGGGTAGGTGGCGTCAAATGTACAAACAACTTTTTTATTTTGTGTGCCGGTGCAATTTTTACCCAAAACGTCATCAGTGGTGAAAGTATTTCAGTTTCGTTGTAAACAAAACATCATGTCGTATAAAGAAAGTAATTGCTCAGTTACTGTTCTCTCTCCGAATTAGCTTCTGGGGTTCACTTCTTCAGATCAAGAATGTCAGTGAGCATTTCAGTAATCAACAGTAAAGCAGACTATATTTTTTCTACTAGCAGGTTTTCTCGCACTTCAAAGCGTATGCAAAGGTTTACTTTGCTGCCCTACTATGGTAGAGTTATGTTGAGGATGTCTCTAAGGAGAGGGAATTTCAACCTGATGATATCCAGAAGCTACACCGCTTGCACAATTTAACAACAATTTTCTCGGTTGCTAGTTTTCTTTTTAGACCAAAATCTCTTGCTACTAGGTCTAATTTATTTGCAATGATATTTTCAATATAACCCTCGGCCACTGCTGTACATATCAGGTAAATTCATACTGGCGTTATTTATATTAGTTACCGTAATGGTCCGTTTTGTTCTTGACTTTGTAACGAAATTGCAAGCCATTTCATTCCAGTTTGTTGTGTTCCACGATGAATTAAGTTTCTGCTAGTCTAGTCCAGATGGCGCCACTGATTTCTACTGGAACAATTGGTTTGGTAGATTTTTGTGTTTATAAAAAAATGCCTAAATATATATTTGTCTTTATTCCTCATAATGTACTCTCAAATGTTTGTCTCTTTCCAAACTATAATCGAGTTTACGTAGCAGAATACTACGGTGCTAATTCATTCTTACTAGTGTAGCGTTCAGATGGAAACCAACTCTAATTCTGCGGTCTGGTAAGATTTATATGTTTTCTGGTATTATCTTGTGATTTTATGATCATCATTATTTAAAAAGTTGCTATATTGATTTAAAGTACCTTTGAGGTAATTTTCATAATAATATTGTACCGTAATTATCTTAATTTACGCCTTGGGCGAATTTGCTTTTCGGTGATCAGTTCACCTTGGTTGTTCTTTGGAATAGCTATCATTAATATTGATTAGTATCGATTTATCGTGCCTTGTTGGCAATTTATCTAATATCCCTCTGATATTGTAATAAGTTCGTGTGCTAATTTAAACTAACTTTCGGTTATTGTAAATTTTAGATTTACTCGGCAACGGATGTCGCCATTTTGTATCGTAGTTAGTTGTTTTCTGTCATTGTCTGTTGATGTGTTAGGTCACTTAGCTACGTTGGTAGCGCTCTGAACAGTGGTGACTGGTGACATTTGGAGATTGGTGCACCTGGTTGGACCAAACCTATTAGTTTATAACCTTTGTGAAAATTATCCAATGTGGTGCATTTGTTTTGTGGTGGATTATTTTATACCAGTGCATATATTTATCAACCAGACCTCAGTAATATAAGGTTTTTCTAAATTTAAAATATCGAATGCTTGAACGTTTTCTTAGTATTTAGTCAGGAACGCTGCTCTAGTGGAGCCTTGCCTAGTTCTCTGGCACTTGATTAACTTTTGATTATCTACAGTAAACATATAGTCAAGTTATATATCTTTATTTAACTTTATCTGCAATTCATTATTACCTCTCTCCGAGGAACTGATAAATAATATAATTTAACGTTACCTTCAAGTTGAAAACTATCATATTGTTTTATATTTAGCAAATATTTATTTACGTTATCTTTCTAGATGTCTGTCTGTATACAGACATTCTAAATTCTATTTTCTTGAAGATTAACTTCTTTTAGTAAAAAAATATCTTAACATATAGTGAATACCTATTTCACTTTGTCTATTATCATAGCTACACCTAGTTTATTTGTTGGACTAGTATTTTTTCTATTTAACGTAACTTTTATTGATACTTAAGTTAGTTGAAGTCTTTAACTTCCTAAAATATTGTGGGATACCGATCCTAGTTTGTTTAGTTTGCAATTTACTCTGTAAATTTGTGTTAACTCTCATATTTTGTCTACGTAGCTGGACAATTTAAACGTCATAGCTTTTTACTTTGTTTTGCCTATAATACTGATCTCATAAAACTCTCCCCCCTTTTTATGTTAATACCTGGACCAAGAGAAGAGTGGTGGATCGAACTGATCATTATATACTGGGTGGAGCAGAAAAACGACATTTTATACAACTGGCATTTTTTCTCAAGGATAACAGCAGTGGTGATTCAAACTGATACCGAACCCATTAAGAGCTTAGCCGTTGGTGGAGTCTTCGCTGGACTAACCCATTGGAAGTTACGTAAGATCTTCGTCCCCAGTGAAAATTTATATTTGGTCAGAAGAAATTTGTAAGAGATCAGGCATTTCATTTTTTTTCTCTCTTTCAATATCATTTTTTTTTTTGTGTGGTTTGTTGTTGGTCTTCAACCATAAGTACATTTTTTTGACTAAAAGAGGCCATCTGAGCCAATTTAAATATTGTACATATACCAGTCTTTATTATATTTTTTTTATTAAATAATATCTTTTTATTCAACTTCCTTCCCAACCGAATTCAAGTTTTAACGTTATCTTTACCTTTTAAAGTAAAATTTTAATTATCTGGTACTTGCAAAAGTCCTGGCGCCCAGCCTAGATTTTGGTGAGAACTCAAATCAATCTAAGCCCTTATTCACGACCTGCTCACTGAGCTACCGGTCAATAAGTACAACCCCCAGCTTATTGTGTTATGACAACAATTGGACGGGGGGGGGGGTGTTGCAACTTGGAATTTGGTATCTTTATTATTAGAGGTGATTTAACATCCTGTATGCCATCCATAGTCATTTTTGTCAGCTCATTCTGCAATACTGAATATATGAACAATCTAGGATAGATAAATATTATTAGATATTTACTATTTTAGATTCGCTTTGTTTAACAGTGTTATCTTTCATACAATATGTTTGTCATACAGTGCTTTCAAACTATGGAAAAACTATTAAATTTCTTCGGCCGATAACTTTGTTTTTTCTGTTTATAAATGCAACCAGCTTAGAAACCTTGCTTATGTTGATGTTCCTCAGTAACAGAGTAGGTACTTTTCAAAATAGAATTATACGACCAGTTACTTGATGATTTTAGTAGTTGGGTGGACGTATAATATGCTAACTGCAAAAAGTGATGAAAACCTGTTTGTCCTTAAATTCTGCTACATTCCCCTCTGCGAAATTTTCATTTTCTGCATGAGAAATGAAGTGTACTTGTATTACTTCTTAAATTGTCTCATATTCAAACTTGACCTTAGCAACGATAAACTTGGAGCTTTTACAACAGTGCAGAGAGAATGAGAGATGTCGAATATAACAATGAAGTTCTCGCCCCGGAGCATCCCTGGCATCGCACACTCAGACTTCTGCAGGCAGAAGGAGAAATTAATTGCACCCGCAATCACGCTTTCCTGCAAACACTGATGAATTGCATACGAACTGAAACTTAGTCGCTGCCGCCGGATATTATACAGAACTGGCTATACAGCCAGAACAGCGTTTTCTGCGGGTAGAAACCAACTGCTCTCAGGTGTGAAACTAGCATAATCTTATATTCATAAAAGGTGTTGCAGGGTCGTCTCATGGGATTTTTATTTTTTTTTTATTTAAAGCCATATTAAATAAAATACGCTTTAGAAATATTGCATCAATTTTCTTGTCATGTCTTTGCCACCTTGGATAAATTTGTTTCAAATCTTAAATAAAACGCTGGAGATACGATGTACATACATTTTGTAGTTTCTTTAGTATAGACACAGATTTCTGGAGCGCATTTTACAAAGAAAGTAGAGGAGTACGATTTTTTTAGTATTAAATACTAAGAAATTAATAAATTAGTACCTCGGCGTAATTTTACTCTAATCTTACGTCTAATTGAATTTAAAGGACCTCAAATCAATGTCAGATTATTATCGTTTTAATAATATATCGGATGTTTTACCCAATAGTTTCTAATATCTCATTATGTGGAATAAGCAAATAAATTGCACAAAAGAAAAAAATGTCTGCGTTATGGTCGTGTAAAAAAAATATTCGTTTAAAACAAATTTACAAGTTTTAATTTTTTAATAATAATCATGACTTACTTCAGAGTCAATAAAATTTAGATACATTTGTCTAAAAACCAATACTATTTAACAGTTTGTAAGTATCTTCCGAGGTGCCTTCCATTAAAAAAATGCCAATTCAAAATTTTCATTGTGGAATTTGAGAGACTTCAACGATGAATCAAGAAAAAAATCTGAACCAAAAGCAAATGAAGGTGAACCCCTAATCATTTGTGTAATTGTGTACACCGTAAACAGAATATTTTAGGGCTCTTTTATCAACTGATTTTACACATCAAAATAGAAAATTTTCTTCACATATTGTAATTAGTAAGTGTAAGTAACTGAAAAATAATTCACGGATCCTGATAGTGCTTTATCAGTCTTATGGAGAATTTTGAACGTACATCGAACTGATTTTTATCAACTTCTTAATGGATTTTAAAATCCAAAGAAAGAATTGGTATCTAAAAAATGTTGCTTTAACACATATTTTCAACAATGTATCAAATTACATTTAAATAATTAGAAATCCGTTTATCGTCTGTATTGAATTATAGAATACCAAAAAACCAGTTAAATTTTACATATAAACTGTTCTGTCAGTTGATTGGCGCTTGATATGTCTAGTGTCATACGACTTTTAAAATTAAAGGTTCATATACGTATATTAAGTATCGGTCTGTCGTCGTATAATATTGTTATCTAAAATTTTGTACATGTATTAATGCAATCAAAAGCAATGGCCTGGGATTGACAACCTCTGTAATGATGGCATAATGATCGCAGTTGAAGCACACTGGATTAGCTATTAACCGAGGTGTGGAGCTACAATCTCTTCAAAATTGTATATGTATATTATATCAAAATAAAACGTAATACATAAATTATTTTAATTTTGAAAGTGGGTACCTACAATAAATTCACAAGAAAACTTTTTATTTCTATAATTAGTGAAGACCTGAATTACAGGGTTTCGCGATATAAGATTTCTTTTAATAATATTTATTAAATAACTATTAAAAAAAATGGTATTCGCCATTTTCAAATAATAAGTTGGGTTGAACGGAAAATATAGATAATGGGTTTCTAGATTAGATATAGATTAGATCAATTAGTCTACAAAGAAACATTTGAAGAAAAAAATATCATATGCACCTCAGAGTGAATTTATTTTAATTATTAGATATCAAGACACACATTGAAAAATTACTTAAACATTTCTTATATGTGTTAACAACATCTTTGTTTATTTACACTCAATTGCACTAGATATTTATTTAAACGAATAGACCCAAGTTTGCACCGAGAGTGGTGGATTCCTCTGGCTAATTAAATTAATTTATTAATTAATTGATTAATTTGAAATAAACAACACCCTGTATCTCTGAAGTATCTCAAGGTACCTTGTGTGGGAGAGGGCTACATATTTAAAGTCAATGGACATACACCCAATGTCCGAGTATGTTAGGATTAACAGCTTGTCGATTGGCAAGTCGGCCGATTGGCTGCGTCTTATATAATAAACGAAGGTAAAGAAAGGTCGCCGCTGTGGGCCGACCAGTTGGTGTCGGATCTAAATGCAACCCAACACGTCGGGTCGGTCGTCATTTGTCACTACGTAAATAGCAAATAGACAAGTTGTGGCACTTTGGCTTCCGGCCATATTTTCCCGATATTTTGATGCCCACCTGTCCTAATATAAATCTAGTCGACAAGTCGGGCCGACAAGTCGGGTAGATTTGTCCTTATGTAAACGTATCTTAAGAAATAGGAATAAGAAACTCCGAGCTGTTGGACGCTGTGCGTTTAAATATCCTCGATCTCAGAGCCTTTTATTTTGATCGTGCTGGTATATATTTTTATAAAGTTTGAAATCTGTATTATAGACCCTCCAACTTTTCGAACCTTTGGTTCATCTTTAAACAAAGTATTTTACTTTATATGGCACTAAACATGCGAGAGAAAGGTTTTTATATATCAAGAAACTGCATAAATAATAAAAACGGCATTACTTGAACATAATGTTTTAAAAAGTGACTTATGCTCTTCGCAAAATACACAGTATCAAATTTTAAGTGACATTAACACTGAAATTGTTCTACAAATATCAAAGCACTGAACGTAAAGGTGTTTCAAAACCTTATGAGCTTCGATCTTTATGTGCGCAGAAGCATAACTCTGACCATCGGCTCAGTTATACCATTTCCTAAAAACATTAGATTCCGTCCATGGCTATGTCACGAGACATATGGTAGATAACTGAATCAATGTGTTCGAAATATACTTATACCGCGGAATAATCCCTGCCTTTTTACGCATTTCGCGGCTCATAAGGTTTTATAATACCTCTACAACACAATACACATGTTTTGCAAACTAAGTTGACATTTAAATCACCAAATCATATTTCGCCAACTAAGGTTTCATTATCTGGAGATAATTAACAGTTTTTATTCACCCTCAGATGATAATCTTGGTTGACGTGATGTGAATCTAATACAGTGTTTAGTGTTCTATTGTTTGTAACTACTTCAGTATTTCTATCAAATTAAGCAAAATTTTGTAAATTTTAATTCTACTTGCGATTTTAGGTCCGGGGCAATACTTTTTAAAATTTTAAAATTATTGACTGGATTTAATTCTTAATCACGTCGAATTTAATCATTGCAGATTCCATGTTTTAAGGTTTTACGACGGAAACAGCAGTTCATAGACATTTAAATACTAAATGATGTGGTTTAAATTTAAAAATGTTGTGTGATTATCCGGTTAGTTGGTGGCGCGCAGCACGATTTTGTTTAAAAATATAAAATTGTATCAGAATTACACAAATTAAACTTGGTATTAAAAGGATTAATAATCTATTTGTCGAGGTAAAAATGCATTAAACCAACGGGTGCCATCGGTGCCAAACTCTGAGTGTAACACGCAAATATTGTAACTTTGTAGATTAAAATTTCCGTGACAAATAATATACGTTTTAAGGATAATGGTGCCCTAACAAGCATTAAATATTTTACTCATTTTTCTTAAAGAGTGTTCTATTCACGCAGTTAGTGCAATTTTTCTCGCCTATTTCACAAAATCCACCTTGCAAAGATTTGTGAGGATTTGCACTGAACATCCGCATATATGACACAGCTGAAATGAGTTTCACCCGCAATGCAAAACTGGGCTGGATATCTTTATAAAGCAGAGCTCTTCAGCTGTCATGAGTTGGTAATTTATTTACTAGTTTTTTGCGTCTCGTTTTAACACTGCCTAATGATACCCGCCATAAAATATTTAAATAAGCCCTATTTAAGCATTCCCTAAAGAAAATGTGCAGAAATAATATCATTCACTTTAACATTATAGTTTAGGTCACAACTCTAATCATGTAAATTTATCTTGTAAGTAGTTTTTAGCCAAGCGTTATGTTATATCCACCCGAAAATTTATGGTGTACGGAATAGTAATGGATGGGTGGAACTGTAGTGAACTGAATTTAAAATTAGTATGCTGAGATCTAATTAACATGATTATAACCTTAAAATCTCGTTTTCAAACCAAACTTCTTGAAAAAATATGTGGAGTTTAATATGTTTCGGATTTCCGTAATAGCATACACAAATAGAAGGCATAGCAATCGCAAACGATACAGTTTGGTTTCTCTCTCGGAATGATTTAAACTTATATCTATAATCTATCGTGAAATCTATCTATCAATCTGCTATAAGGCCTACCAAAAGTTCATAAAGTAGAATACCCTCTGAATGTAATATCGTCAGCATGCTAGAATCGCCTCTTCAACAACTAGCAACGATTTTAGTCTCGCAACTGCTACCGATGATGCAGCATGTGAATAATATAACCTATTTTATGGAGTTATTAAGAAAAGAGGTCGTCCAAGTCCTAGCGAGTTTCGATGTCGTATGCTTATCACAAGTTTACCAGTAAGGATTGATTCCAACTTATCAAGCAAAAATACCGTCCAGCGAAGTATATCCTTGGTCTAAAGGTGTTTCAACCACAGCTGTTTCACTTAAAAATAGCCAGTGTTACTAAACATAGGTATTACCAATGGTTTCACCTCTTTCTCCAGTCATGACCCGTCTCTAAAACTAAAATTTCAATTAAGTAACTTTGACCAGCTTTGGTAAATTGGACTCGACGAATGTAAAATTGAAACTTCATTTCGACAATAGAAAAACACTATTCTGATATCCAAAGAATAACGTAGACTAATTAATCAAGGAATATATGAAATCCCGCGCCGGGACTACAACAACATACATTTTAGAGACCAATAGAATGATACGTGTAACGCGGTACATGTAAATATTGTTACGTGTTTGCTATCCCCACAAACACCTATACTCGTAGATTCGTTGATTGAAAGTCCAGGTAACACTTATTCACTACTTTACTTACTAATTAGCAATTAACAACAATAGATTAATTAATGTCTTAACTATAACCACAATTGACACTTATAAGTCTCTTTCTTATTTCTTCTTTACTCGTTCACGGTCAACTTCAGACTGAGAGTCGGCCCACCCTGTGTCTTATTTATACATCCATTCACACGATCTAGAGCAGTCCAGAATATTCCCGGCCGTTAGCGTACAATTCCAGTCTCATCTAACCAGTCTACACAGTTCAGTGGCGTAACAATATAGTACGGATTAAAGAGAACACATTTCCTCATGTGTGAGAGACAACACTATTATCTTATCATTTCAATATTGAGCAAGAATCGCTACAGAAGCCACGAAAATAAAAAAAGGCCACAGAACATTAACACATGGATAACACCGACTTCCTGGAAGCAAAATAAATTAATTTAATTAATCACTGTTTGTTATTCACACATATCGTCTCGTTTTGTTAAAAAGTTTTGTCGGCAATGTTAAAATAGAAGAAATTGATTTTGAGAATTTAACACAGATACAAAAAGTAAAATTAAAAAGATATACCGATTTATGTTAGATCATAATATATTCTCATTCTTTAGCGTGTACTTTAAAACCTATCCACGGTAGAAATGTGACAAATGACAAATTCTTTAAGATTTCCGCAGGACTATAATGAAACCTCTCTTATTTATTAATAACTATTTTGTGCATGAACTAGATACGCATTTCTTACTCTGTACGGATGGCCTGAAACTGTAGCTATGTAAATTCAAAACGATTTAACAGATTCAGAAGTTATGCGCCAGTTATATTTCGCCCTTAAATGTGACAAAACTAATTGTTGACTACTACTATTACTACTATCTGCTATCAATAATTAAATATAATGAAACGACAAATAATAAAATTATGGGTTTTTGTACAAAAATATATACAGTGGCGGCAGACAACTGGAAACGACAGCAAATAATAATTGAATTTTCTCTTATTTTGAAATTAATATAAGAAAATTTAAATACTATTTCAATGTTACTATTGTTAGAGTGTATATTTGTTGTTTTTGTATAAAATAAAAGATGAAAATATTTTTTAACAATTTATTTCTAAACTTATTGGAAAAAACTGCATTTTTAAGCGGCAAACTAATTGGAAATGTAATATTAATATTATACATTTTCACAGAATGATCAAAGTTAATGTAAAAAAATCAAATAGGCATATTTTAAAACTGTCATTTATCACTTGTTTGTTGTTATACGTTCGTTCGCGTCAGTTGTATGTTATTTATCATTCATATATGGGATCGCAAAAAAATTGTAACAAATCTGAAAGACAAATTATAATAAACATAGGCAAGGTTATTCATATCAGAATATTGCTAATATGCCTAATCGTTCAAAAAAGGCAGTGTTTAATGCTATTCAATATGTCCAGGGTTATTCATTATAAATTACCCACCTATCATCGTTTTAAATAAAAGTTATGTGGTTATGACTGAATTTTGTTATAATGCTATCAAAAGTATAGTATCGTGCAGTTTTCAGGGGGATGCAAAAAATAATATTTTTTTTTAAATAGGATACTCTGTATATTTTGGAATGATCTTTTGTTTCTGATTTCAAAAATATACCATATACCGTTTTTGAGTTATTAAACGTCGAATATCTTAGTTAAACTAGTTCCTGTAAATATGAAAAAGTTAACATTATTAAAGAGATCTATGAAAATGATAATTATTATGTTTGATAAGTGACATTTCTTTATTAAAATAATCAAAATTGTTTACAGTGAAGAAAAAAAAACAAATATTTATACAAAATAGATAACAAAGATTTATTTAGGAAATTTAAATATAAATAAATGATAATTCATATAAGATGGTCGATGTGTCCACTATTATTGTCAACGCATAATAATTGATAACGACTTCTTATAGTTATAATTGCACCGAAAATGGCTTCGTTATTTACATTCAGATTGTTTATTTCAAGTCAAATCCTGTCTTTAATGACTTGATACTATTATTATTATTATTATTGACAATGTCTTTTAGAAATCCCCAAAAATATGAATCCATAGGGATCAATTTCGGACTGTTAGGTGGCCATTTATTAGGTCCATTATTCCCTATCCATATTGGAAATACATTATTCAATGTGATCTCCAACGGGTAGGACATTATGCGGAGTTGCCCTATTCAAATCATATCATCAAGTTCGGCTCCTGGAAAATTCTGCAAAAGAATATTTTCTGCTTCTGGGATAATTATTTCCAGTTAAAGTATAATCATAAAATATAGGCCCAACAATTCTGTTTCTGAAAATTCCACACCAAACGCTAGGTTTTTCTTCCTGATTTTTTTTATTTGTTTTACCAATCTTTTTCTATTGTGCTGGTTTTTCCACGACCTTCGATTTTTCCTATTAAAGACTCCTGCCGTAGAAAAGGATGATTCATCCATCAGTTCATAATATTTTAGTAAAAATAATCGGGATCTTTATTCAACTTTTAAATCATTTGACGGCAAAGTCCAGCCTTTTCCTTTTATGAGCCTTTGTTAAAACTTGTACGGGTAAAATTTTATATGGTCTGTAGCTGTTATTTTTTAATGTACGTTGGATTTTGGAATAACTTTTACCTAATTGATCGACTGGATTATTTATACTACATTCAGAATTTTCTAAAAAATAATACAATGTTATAAAAAAGTCTATTCGCGAATAAATATGGATGGGCTTATCTTCGAAATGAAGCAGTATATCTAGCTGTTCTTCCTGGTTTGCCTGAACTACACGCTTTTTTCTACTAAAACTGGAGGTATTATTCACCTTTCGGTAAATATTTTTGAATGTATTTTTTGATGGTGTTAGACGATTTTGTTTAAACACCCTACATGCTCTTTTTGCTGCACGTTTATTTTTGTAATTTCGACGTTTAATAACTCAAAAACGGTATATAGTAGGGGGGTATCATATGGTATACTTTTGAAATCAGGAACAAAGGAGCATTCCAAAAATTTAATAATATACAGGATATCCCATTTAAAAAAAATATTATTTCTTATATCCCCTGAAATCTGCACGCTACTGTACTTCTGATAGCATTTTGACAAAATTCAGTCATAACCACAACTTCCATTTAAGACTTTATTTTCTATAGACAATAATAACGATGATATGGGGTGGGTAATTTATAATGAATAATCCCGTACATGGGACAGTTAGAAATGTTCTTAGAAAGCGACGTCATAGAAAAACTGGTGCAGAAACAGATCTTCGTATCACTTGCATCTCTAAGACAGACCCACGTAGGTCAGCAGTTGACAGACATTTGGAAAGACATTTTCATGAAATACCCAACGTAACTCACTGTTTGAAGTGTTTGTAAACGTTTGTATGAGGCATACTTATTGGCAGGATTCCAAGAAGTAACCTAATGTATCAGAAACGAATCGAAGAAGTCGTTTGGAATGTGCCTGGCGCCATCTTGCCTGGAATGTCCAACAATGGAAGCAAGTGTTATTGTCGAATCAAAACAAGCTAAATAAATTTGGTTATGATGAAAAACGTTTCATTTGGCGTCCACGAAATAAAGAGTTCGATCCCCGTTGTACGATAAAAACCGTAAAATTTGGAGGTGGTTCTATTATGGTACTTTTCTTGGAATGATGTTGGCCTACTTTACAGAATAAACGGTACCATGGATAAGCATGAAAACTTCAATATACTGAAAAACGTCATGCAACCCTACGCAGAAGAATATTTATCGTTATTTTGAAAGTCCACCATGACAATGATTCTAAGCATTCTGCTAGAAAAGTAAACTGACTGGCTTCAATATAATCATGTGGAAGTTTTACAGTGGCCTTCTTCTAGCCAAAATCTGTACCCTATAGAAAATCTCTGAATGATAGTTAAAAATTAAGTAGGGTCAAAATTTTTAAAAATGTTAACGAATTATTTCACGGCAGAAGGCAAGCATGGGCAGACATTCCAGTAGACGTTTAGTAGAATCTATACCTAGAAGATGTTTGAAAGTCATTGAAGCTAATGGGTATCCAACTAAGTATAAATCATTAGATTTAGAGAAAATTTATCTGTTGTTAGAAAATATATATTAATATTTCGCTTACAATTAGTTTCCCGCTTAAAAATGTAGTTTTTTCAAATACGAAATAATTTTTTTTTTTTTTAATATTGTTTGCCGTCGTTTTCAACGTCCACGATATATACTGTATGTGTGTGTATGATGAATCATTGTCTCATGAGTCTCTTAAATGGCAAAGTTACAATATAAACCAGAGTCAGGCAAGCCATCGTCGCTTACATTTTCCATCTAGCTGTCGTGCGGTCAACGGTGCACACTGAGCGCGATACGATGCTAATTTTCAGTCATCCTTCAATATACTATGCCTAATACTTCAATACACATTCTGTATAGTAGTAGTAGTAGTGTGTTTAGTGAAATTTTTATTGCTTTTGTTATTTTAGATAGTACCAAATCGCCAAATAAAGGTAATATATATCATTTAATATCTTTATATGTCTATATTAGCGCGGTATCCTTGGATCAGCCCCTGACTTTTACGTTATGTACTATTAACTCGCGGACCTTAGACATTATTACATATTTGTATGACGTTTCGTCTATGATAAAATCGAGTGACCGTAAATACAGGTCGCATGTGTAAGTGTGTGTGTATGAATGTGTATGTGTATTTTGGACCTTTTGTAGCACAGGGTAGGTATGGGGATTACGATCGATTACGATTACGATTAATGGGACTAAAAGATGCAAAATTTGAATTTGGTACACCATGTAGCCAGGCCATCCACGTGTAGCTTTCGATCTTAACGGAGTGGGCTATGATTAACCAAAGAAATTGCTTTCATTTGTATCAAGCCTACTGTATGCCGTGTATCAATTGAAGGCCGTAGCGAGATTGTGATCACCCTTTCAATGAAATTAATTTGTTTGTTTTTATTGTTTACTTCTTAAAAATTCATTAGGCGTTATTTAATTATAAAATTTATCAGAGAAACTTCTGTCATTTGTGTGAAGCCTACAGTATACCGTTCACCTTTTCGTTGTCGCCTTTTCAATTGAAAATGAATTTTCCACTTTCAAAAATTTACCAGATCCTGTTTCATTCTAAAATTTACTGAAACTGTTTATTTATATAAATCTTACAGTATATTACGTGCATCGATTACTAGCCCATAGGGGTTTGTTGCCATCCTTTCAACTAAAAGGTAAGTCGAACAAATATGAATAATGAGAATACAATAATTTTGTAATAAGTTCACTTAAATTATTTTGAATGTACGATAAGTGGAAAATTTATGTAAATTGTTTAACAAGTTCCATTTGTTTAATGGCGTTAAATTAACACTTGTTACAAGCATTATAATTTCACATGTGCGATGATAAGATGCTAATTATTTCTGGAATGGTTAATTAAATATTACCTTAATTCTTGACGCACACAAGTGTACCAAAGCATTTAAGTTCACATTATAGCTTTATTTGAAATTTTTGGTACTGTACGTTTTTAATTTCCTCTTAGATATTTAACGTGGGTTAATTTACTCTACCACGGTCAATCACAATCAGTGTTTATCCAAACTCCTAACCTGGAAGATTAAGCCCCCTTTCGAAAGATGCTAATGTAAAGAGATTCACTCATCCACTATATTTCGCCGACCGAACCGTAGGGGTGGAAGAATGCGCAACTACCCTCCACACCACCAAATCGATATGTCTTCAGTATCTGAAAATGTACCGACAATAATAACTACAGAAAACTATACATGGATATTAAATTTATTCAATTTATATTATGATCATCCTTCTTTTAGTACACTTTTTGAGCCAGATTGCTTTGTAGAGTTCGTGCAGTTCTCTTTCTTTTTCTATCTATGAAAATTTTGTTGATGGTGGGATAACTGCTACTATCCAAATTATTAAGTGTTTCAATATATTTCAGCAAATGGAAACAATACGTTTCAATAAATAAATATAAATCTGATAAATACATTGCAAACTCTGATGTATCTCAAGGCTCTAATTTAGGACCACTGCTATTTCTAATGGTAAATTTTGTAAATTTTGTATCAAAACTGTTATGATTCACTGTTTAGCTTTAAGGCTATCAGACAATACATGTAGGACAACATACCAGTTATTTTTGTATTTTGTATTTTTTTTAACTCTCGTGTTTTCGTTGTTGTTAGTAGTGATAGATTATGTTAGAATTTGCTATTCACAATCATTTTAAAGGCACCACCTACAATGGACATTGTTGCCACAGATTACTAAATGGGAGTTAAATGGAAGAGTAGGTAGTTTCAAAATTAGTGCTATTTTTAAATGGATTTTAAATCAGTAGATTGTGAATAGCAATAAATAAATAAATAAAGAATTTGCTTTACCAAGGTTTTCAAAAATTACACAACGGAATTCCTTTAGCCGAAAGGGCCCATGCATATCTCTTCAGTTGCCTATAAACAAAGTTAGATATTTGTAATTCTATTCCCATCACGGAGAATGCAGTCAAAATACCATCACTCTCTCTGCATGCCTTAAAATTTGAATTGTCACAGCCTGTGAAAACATACCATCCGTATTAAACCTGCTGCATGATCTGCATCAAATCTGTAGTAATTAATTTATTGTGAATGCTGATTCCTTTCGTTGATCGTATCCGTGTGAATCATTAGGGAAAAGCCAATAACAAGTACGATCACATTTGCCTGTGGATATTTATTTGCAATGTCCACTGCATGAAGGGCAATTTCCTCCAGTACAAATATTTCATAGAGTGAATGCTAAGGAATCTGCTGTAAAAGCTAGTAAGTATTTTTTTGTTACCATGTTTATAATGTCTTCCAGATAGATATGCTCTAAGCTGTTCAAAGCAATTTTTGGAACACCCTATATAATGCAGTTTATACAGTATGTATTTGATGTTTTATTTTTAGTAAAAAAGCAGGGAGAAATTTGGTAAATACTCCTTAAATAGATGAGCATAAAATAATATTTTGGATAATTAAAACCTAAAGACGAGAGCTCGTTTACAAATGTTAAATCTCAGCTTTAAAGTTGCTGTATATAAGATTCCTATTTGTAAGCAAATAAATTAACGAACTGGTTTTCTACATAGTGTCG
Organism: Rhamnusium bicolor; assembly: GCA_029963845.1. Classification (NCBI taxonomy): domain Eukaryota; kingdom Metazoa; phylum Arthropoda; class Insecta; order Coleoptera; family Cerambycidae; genus Rhamnusium; species Rhamnusium bicolor. The sequence goes on along the minus strand of JANEYF010003969.1, from coordinate 2,075,996 downwards.
TTACAACAATGAAGTCAACTGATTCCTGACTCGTATTTCTCGTTCTTTGCAAGGTACAGGTACGAATTTTGAATAATTTTGGGAAAATTTTTACTGTTTTCGATTTGTTTTAAAATTATTTTGTTTTTCTCTCAATTTTTGTAAAATTCTGGTTTAGGTTGGCAAGTTTAGTAGTAAATAATGTGATGTTTATTATTTGCAATGAGCCAAATTTTAAAAAAACTTGCACTTTGCCACAGCGTCAAATTTAAAGTCTTTAACTAATGCTGAATATTCCTCTTTATATGTTAAAATCAAATGAGGTTATAAACTCCAGGTAATATCTGTTTTCAGTCAATTTTACACAGAAAGGGTTTACAGCGTCACAAAACGAGTTTTAATTTAATCATTACCAGCGTGTAATTGCTATTACAACATATAAGAATTACTTAAGTAGTCGGAATCGACTTGGGTGACTTTTTAATTACTTTTAAACCAGTTTGCCAGTTTAAATTTATTAAAGAGTTTGCTTTAAAGCGGTATATCCGATTGGTGTAATTTACTCCCTTAAGATTTATGTTAAAAAAAGTGATTACGGTAAACTGGAAATATTGCGTGCGTCATTAGTGTCGATAGGTACTAGGTGTAGTTTTTGTTTCCTTAATTTTTTATTAGAGAACTAACACTGTACACAGATAAAAAGCAATTTTTTAATACAAATGTTTTCAAATTCCAAGTTTTGGGATATAATATCAGTCAGAATTTTAATCGCATGGTTTTGAAAAGTTGAATATAAAAGTCGAGGTGATATTTTGTTCTTCATTCCACACATTCCAACACCGCATCACTGTTAACGCATTTCGGCTAAAAAAAGTTGAAGATAAGAAGTTGCCTTGTTTGAAACCATTCTTTTTTCTTGTGAAATTCATAGTTATGGTATGATTGGTCCAGTAGTTTTTGAGTTATTATTACCAATGATCTAAATCAATTTGCTTTCAATAATATACATCTAAAAATGTTATAGTAGGCTATGAACACATTTAAACTTCAGTCAATTTCTATGAGTTTAAAAGTTGTTGAGTTTATAATTAGTGTGACTGTTTTATATATTAAAATAATATCAATATTGTGGTGGAAAAACATACATCATGCATTATTACAGTTTGGAAGAAAGACGTAAGATTGTAGAAATATATTAATTTTGTAGCAAAAACATGACCGCTTCAAAAACAGAGGTAAGAAAGTACACAAATCAAACTAAGCCTGCTTAAATGATATATAAGCAAATTTGTAATAAATTTTATGACAATAGTTCATTAAAAAATAAAACTAGAAGAAAAAGAAAAGCTGTCCTTGATGAGGAAATGCAGATGAATATTTTATTGTCATTCACAGAAAACCCAAATCGATAGCTAAAGAATTAAAAAAATTCAAACCGTTCCATATTACTTCTGTTCAAGAATTGATTGAAAATGACCGTCGATAGAGAATATTGAGAGAGATAATGAAAATAATGATTTATTGCATAATATTTTTTGGACTGATGAGAATTCCTTTTCAACAGCCGGCGCCGCATAACAGGCATCACTGGGCGACAGAAAATCCTCACAAAAAGCAAGGGTGCAAAACTGTTCATATGTGGTGTGAGATAATATGTTGGTCCTATTTTTATAAATTCAAACCTCACGGATGAAGTTTATCTCAATCTTCTGCAACAGAATGTTGAGGAGTACATGGATGATTTGCCAATGAGTCCCGATTTAAATCCCCTAGATTTTTATGTTTGAGGTGCTCTCAAAAATAATATTTATAGTGAAGAACTCTCAGGACATACTGCACAATCTAAACTTCGTATAAGGGAGGCAATAAATAGGATGAGACAGTGTTTGAAATAGACAGACCCAATTTGTTGAGGTGATGGTTCAAATGCATAGAAAATAATGGGAGTTATGTTGAAGATAATGTAATATAATTGTTATACTATTTTTATCTGTTATGGTAATGAAGTATGATGGTATTGTTGTTCGACTGATAATTTCATTTTGTTATAGCTAGCGTTTATTGTTTTATGTTTTCTTATCATAAACGAATATTTTTTTTTATTTATTCTTCAAATCACTTGTTTTCCTAGCTATTAGTCAAATTAGTCATTGTGAGTATACAATTGTCTCAAATGCATTTGGTAATAACTCAAAAACTAATGGACCAATCATACTATAACGATACATATTTGTAATCAGAAAAAATGTACAACGTCAAATATATAAAACTAAAAGTCTTACTTTTTCTTCCACATGGTATATTTTACACATGTAGAAATCTTAGAAAACACATAATTAAAATGTTGAAAATTATAAGAAACTTTTTTTTAAATATAAGATTATATAAGATGTACGAGTATATTATTGTAGAAATCTTAGAAAACACATGTGGTGGAAAACCCCAGTTATAAGTAAGAAAACATACAAACAACTATAATCCCCATGAACACATTAAATTAGGTAAGCAAATGTTATGATGACAACCGACTTGAACCTCAGGTTCCGCTTAAATCAAAATTAAGTTATGATACAAGTGTAGCGCCGTGCCATTCAGAGCACAACATATGAATTTCCCTGTTTATACTATATGAAAATATATAGTAGGTGGAAATGAGGAAAACCAAGTGGCGCCAGGGGATGTAGCAGTGGGCCAGCAAACACTTTATGTGTATAACCTGACTTTGTGCACGGTGTACACTTTACATTATATCATAACATATCGTTACAGCTATATTTCATAGCCTGTTGTATTTTAGTTGAAAAATATCCTTATTCATGGACCAAAATATGGAAAACTGCTTGGAAAGCGGTTTACTTGAAAAAGATAAATTAATTTAAAGAACCTTTGCCTCTTTTTGCTTTTTCCTTTCCCTTATTTGATTTTGCAATATTTCCTGAATATTGGACATAAATACCAGAAATGCATTAGCATGTGATTAAAATAATATGTTATTAGTTGTGAATTATAAAATATATTTTTTACTATTTATCATGCGTTGTCCAAATTTAAAATGAGCATATTTTTTAAATTATGTATTCTTTTTTTTATTGCAAAATTGCATGGTTAAATAGGCATAATTATTATTTTGTACCTAGGTGGAAAATCCCGAATGATGTTACCATAATAGTTTTTATTTAATATGTTTTGTAATTATAATTAATTTATAATTCCAGGTAGCGGGTAATTTGTTATTTAACACATTCATTGTCAATATTTGACAAAGTTGTTTTATAACACTGATATATGGATAATTTTACCGTGTACTGAATAATAATGTTCGTAACTGAATATGTACAATGAAACATGAAACGAAATTAATTTATATAATTTTGGTTCATTATAAATAATAATTTTATTCAATTTACATTGGACGTTATTCAATGATTCCATAATATACTGAGTAAAAAACGATTCTGGTAGTTTTCCGCATAAACAGCTCATAAAATGCTAACTGACACCTTTTTTTAATTATTCAGTACCTGTTATTTCTACCTCTCAGAAAGAATTAAATAAAATATTGCTAAGAAAATAGATTAATAATTGAGGAAATCGATGGATGAAGGTGTTAATTGACATTGTTTAAAAAATTGGAGTACCCTAGCCGATAAAGGTATTGTGATGTTACAACCCATCACTAGGGATGCTACCGATACTTCGATACCTTAAAGTATCGATACCTAATCCGAATCCAGTCCACACCATAAACCACGATATTGATAAACGAATGATACACACAACAAATGTTAAAGGAATAAAATTAGAAATAGTTTCCGGTTCTATTTGTGATCCATGTTTATAAAGTGATAGTATACTTATTAAACAGATCCTCAACATTCATTAATCGTGACACATAATTCTATACATCTGTCATTGATTCTCTAATACTAACAGCGGTTGAGATACTCTGTGGATAAAATACCATTTAATTCAGAGCCATCTAGTATCAAAGGGTTCAATAATTTAATGCATTAAGTTTTTCTAAATTTTATTGCATTTAAAAGTTAAATTACCACTTTATAAATTTTCATGCTTTGTTTTGCACCCATATAATATCGATAATATCGAATATCGATACGAAGCATTATCGATACTTTACTCCCAAGTATCAAAAGGTATCGATATTCCCAAATTGTTATATCATATGATACCGGTATCGATACTTTCTTTCATTACTAGCATCCCTACTTATCACTAAAGCTGGCAAGTGGTGCGACTTTTCAGTGGTGTAATAGCAGGTAGATATCTGGTGAGGCAATGACCGGTCGGCGGACAAATCGAAGCGAGCCGCGAGACTAGTCTATTGTTGTGTATTGTTTATAATTTTATTTGTTGTATATTATTTTAATATTAATTTAATAATTAAATATGTCAGACGTGCGCAAGGATAAAAAACGGCCATACGGTGACAAAGTGAATAAATTTATCGGTGAATTCTCGGATTTATTCTATAATGGTGCTTCAATAATTTGTAAGGTGTGCGAGACAGACCTGATGTGCTGGGATAAATAAGATTGTAGGCGTCACGTAAATACTGTGCAGCATAAAACTAAAAAAAAAAAAATGACGTGCCTTCGAAAAGACAGATTATGTTTGATTTACTGTTAATGCTGATTGCATTTGATGCTGCCAACCCCGATATTTCCACTGTTACTAGCTAGCAAAAGACCAACTGAGTGTACTGGCAAAACAATTACGCGGGTGATGCTGGAGACATTAGGAAAATTTGATCTGTCAACAAGTCAAGTGTTGATGTTTGTGACCAATGGTGCCGCGACAATGTGTTTGGTATTTTGGAGAACCTGGAGTCTACTAAAATTTGTACAACTTGCATACAACACAGAACAGCAAGAGAGAAAATGAGGTAGTATTAAGGTATTATACACAGTTATTTTAGTAGTAGTTGATATAAATGGAGCCACCCTGCTAAAGAATCCGATCTTTTTTGCCAATTTTCTTTGATATATATTCTATTTGTTTATTAAAGTTCATTTCCCGATCAATTATTATGCCTACATACTTTATTTTCTAAACAATTTCAACTTTTTTACTATTTAACTCGTTACCAAGATTTAGACTTGCAAACTGTCTATATAGTTAATTATTACTCAAACATAAATTTGGATTTTAATTCATTTACTTTTAGTCTATTGATCTTAAATTTTTCTGTCAATAATTTTAGTAACAGTACTTACCATTTCCTCAAAATTTGTACTATCATATAGTAAATAAGAGTGTCATCAGCAAAAAGATGGGTTTTACATTTTTGCAAGACATTGCTAAGTTCATTAATATAAAGAATAAATAATAATGGACCCAGTACACTGCCTTGAGGAACCCCAAAGTTGTTTAACTTGGCATCTGAAAATTCATATTCATTTTTGTTACTTGGTACATATTTGTTATATAACTTGTAATCCAATCTATAACGGTGTTCTCAAACCCATATCTCTTTATTTTTAATAGTAGTATATTAAGGTCAATTGTTTCAAAAGCACGCTTAAGATCAATGAAAACTGTGTAAATCCCAACTTCTGCTCTGTCCAACAACTGCTTCCAATCTGAAATTACTAATTGCAAAGCCGTTTCACATGAATGTTTACCACGAAATCCCGATTGATATGTGTATAGAATATTATTTGAATTTATGTACTTGATTACTTCATCATAAACTATTAATTCTGAGATTTTTTTCACAAAGGGGCAACATATTTACTGGTCTTAACTGTTCAGCCAGATTCGTATTGGGTATTTTTGGTATAGGTACCATTACAGATGTTTTAAAACATTCAGGCATAACACCCTTTTCCAGACTCAAATTAATCAAATTTAAAAAAGGATACCCTATTATGTGAAAAAGATTTTTTATGATATCACGTCCGATTTCATTAGTGCTATATAATTTAGATCTTGTAGGGTTATAGCATTAAATGGTGGCATGCTAGAATTTACACCCGGTATAGATTTATTAATTATATCAATATCGACATCATCTCTGTCCCTATGCTTATGATAATACTCTCAATACTACGTACATAATACTGTTTCAGTACATCCGCTAAGTTGTTATTATATATGTATCTATCACCAATGTTTCATTACGTTTCTGTGACTAAATGCCTAGATACTGAATAGGTAAAGGAGCTAAGAAACAGCATATCTCCGAGTCTCTGGTAAATGAATGGTTGGTAAAAACGTTTTTTTGACAATTTAGCAATTTGCTAATTAATAACTTTATCCATCCACCTCTTCAATAACCTTACTGGATGTTTACACTGGTTAAAATATGGTAGCTCGATGTCACAATTTAGTAGGTTAACTCAGGAGTTTTTTATGGGTTTAATATAGGCTTCTTCTTAACTAAATTCTATCTACTGTTTTGTTCCACAATTCTATTAGATGTTAGGCTAGTAAAACTTTTCTATTTTTCGAAAGAGAAGAGGTTCGGTAAAATTTGGTGGTAGCTCGTCTTCCTACGTCGGTAATTGGCATTGGTAGCGGAAATAGGCCGACATTAAATAATTGAATTGAAAAAAATATATCTCAGACATTTTCTGTTTTTCAAATAGTATTGCTATAATATTGTTATAAAATAACATTTATTGACAGTTTCAATTTTTTTTTCAAGTTTTCAAAAACATGTAGGTAATTAAAAGATCAAAGCAACTACTCATAATGATATCCACCCTTGTACATGCATAAACATTATTTTTCTCTCCAATGAATGAACACTTCTTGATTGTTTCTATTTGTTAACGATTTTCTCCATCAATTCCCAGTGGTATTGATTTCGGTATTATAAATTTTTGATTTTAAATAGTCTATAAAGAAAAATCAAGCGTGTTGATGTCTGGCGAACATACAGGCTAGTGGATCTGCTCCTCTACCAATAAACCCTTTCGGAAGATGGGTGTGCAGCCATCTTGTTGCTATTCTAGTAAACATTCAAAAAAGTTTCTCCATAAATCTGCTAAGGGAGAGCATATCATTTTACAAAGAATATAAATGTGTTATGAGAAATAAATATGAGCTCTAATTGCTATGTCTGGTTTTCATCATTATTTCTCGGTACCTTATATAAGCTGTCACTATTTTTTTGGGTTGGAAATGCCCAGATTTCGATAATGTATACTTAGATGCAATCAAAGATTATATAGAGTTTACTTCTTATCAGTTGTCGTTACTCGTTGTTTGTTATAGTTAGGTTAGGGATTGTCCATGCTAGTTTTTATCAAATGTTCGAATAAAAAATGTGTTCATGGTTTTTCATTAAATAAACTACCGTTAATTTTTGTGATTGTTGATATTAAATTGTGTTTAGATTAGTTATTCATTTACAAAGAAACGTTATTTTTCCATAAAGTGTATGCAAATTAAAAGTACCAAAAAGTAATAAAAGTCTGCCTTTAATGTGCTACAAAAAAAAAAGAAATCGATAACCATTGTCTCTTTCATAAACACATAGAACAATAATCGACGACTGATGCGTCAATACACAATTTAAAAGTATAAACTGTGAATTAGTAATGGGACTATATGATCATAATAAATTTATCTGACCTTTGGCTCGATGATTGTCACATTAAATGAACACTAGTATTTGTATTTTCATCTCTATCGACATGAAGAATTACAGTCAATTTTTTTAATATAAGACCGCTCTTTCTATTCAATGCAAATGATTTCAAAGTCCGTTATGAATTCTAATATCAAAGTGCTTTTATATGTATAATATAGCCAATATTTTATACAGTTTCATTTGAAATTATAATAGCCTGTAATGTATCTTCAATGGAGATCAGTGTCACCGTTGGAAATTTAGTAAACCTAAATGTATTAACTTCCACAGTGTCCCAAAACCGTTAGTTTTGTTATTTCGAAATATATCTACATGAAGTTCAATTGTAAAATGTACTTTTGTCCTTTTATGCATAAGAAAACATTAAAACAATATTTAATTCAAAGTTTACCTAAACCATGGAAATTTGTCTTTTTTGTTTCGTCGGGTTAAATTTATTGTAAAAATAAGTGTGCTTGAAATTTGCAACCTATAAAAAATAGCCTTTATCGAAATTTTGAACGTTTCACTGTTTTATTGTTACCGGGGAACTCCCGTGGTACCGTGATTTTAGTTTCGCCCTGTATTAGGATGACTCTTAATACAAGAGGAAACCAAATCAGGTATTTATGGAAAAGCCTTTACTTTACCTGTCAATAGGAACTATTCTTATTGACAAGGAAAGCGAAGAAATTTCCTGTGTCTGCGGCTAGCTGGGTTTTTCGGAGGCAAGGGCCGTGCGTTTCTTGTTCCCTGGGACCTTGATTCACTATTATCCACTTCAAATAATTTTATCAACGAGTAGTAGGCGAGGATGAATAAGTAATATAAAAAAAATTATTTTTATTTTAAAGGCGCCATCTGCAGTTCTACCAGTGATTACTTTTTCATCCCCCCAACTCAGAACCTACAGAATTTCTGTCTAAGGTAGAGATAGAATAAAAAAATATTAATTAATAAAATTAAGTATTTATTAAATCAACAGCAAAATATGGGAAAAATGGTAATGTAGGATTACCAACAAATATATATAAAAGAATTTATTACGAGTGGGTGAAACTCGTTCACCGAACACAATCAAAAAGAAAATAACTTGCCACACTCCAGCGAAGGCTGACCTGGGATGGAAATGGTGGCGTGAGTCTTGAAGTTAACGTTTTCTCGTCTGGTATGGACACCTAGTTTCTTAATACATAGTCTACCGATGAAATGAAACGTTGCTCAAAATTGTGGAGCGCATATTACGTTGCAGTTACAGATGAATTCTGGTCATCCAAATAAAACATCCACGGAACTAATCCTCTGGATCCAAGAATCGTGACTTTTTAATTTGCCATCTTGCAAATATTAATATCCAAATGAAATTGGAAGAGTGCGAAATATAAATTCACAAAAGAGTCCTACTATTATGCAATTTTTGAAATTGCTTAGATAACAGCTTATATAATTCTGCAAGATAATTATGAATTTGTAAGTTAATGATTAATTTGATGTTAATGCTGAATTTTAAAGTTCCTGATGAACTTGTAAGTTAATGATGAATTTTAAAGTTCCTGATGAACTTGTAAGTTAATGATGAATGTGCTAGTTCCTGATGAACTTGATGTTAATGATGAATGTGCTAGTTCCTGATGAACTTGTAAGTTAATGATGAATGTGCTAGTTTCTGATGAACTTGTAAGTTAATGATAAATGTGCTAGTTCCTGATGAACTTGATGTTAATGATGAATGTGCTAGTTCCTGATGAACTTGTAAGTTAATGATGAATGTGCTAGTTCCCGATGAACTTGTAAGTTAATGATGAATGTGCTAGTTCCTGATGAACTTGTAAGTTAATGATGAATTTGCCGGCTTCAGACTATGTATTCAAGAAAGGAATAAATAGAAACATATTATTAGAACATGTGTCACATCTTCACAAAAAATTAGAAAAACTAATTACTAACTTTTCCTTAAAAATATACATCTTGAAGAGAATTTGCAAGAAAAATAAATCATTAAAAACTATTATTATTACCTGATGGTTATTCACTACTCTAGTATATTAAGATAACATTTCAAAAGTTGTTACTGATTGATGTTATCGATTGTCTGCCAATAGGTGTTGCCGGTACAAAGTTGATTATTAAAATGGCATATCATCCTGTCTCTGTCAAGGAGGTAAACTAGTTTGATATAAAAAATCAAACTTTATAAAATAAGATATGAGAGTAACTAAAATAAATTCATAATATATCACAAATAATATTTAATGATTAAATTCTACTATAAGAATAGTCTAATAGTACCAAATAACACATGAATTACACAATAAGAATTAAATTAATTATTCCCAAAAGCAGATCGTAACGCCCTCTATGAGCGGTATGATAAGTTGTCTCCCTACTGGTAGGCAGCAGGGAAGTTTATGAGACAGAAAACTTTAACAAAGTAGCCGACGGTCAAACCAACCATAGGCAGTCGCAACCCTTCTGAAAGGAAAACTATGAAACAGCTGTTCCTCACTTGTTGCGATTTAATTAATATCGACGTAAATATTGAATATTTATCTAATAAAGTAATAAATAATTGCATATTTTATGTGACACATATTTCTAATTATATTTTCTTTCAGTGTGAAAGCGTTAACTTTGGGGACTGTTATTACAACCAAAGTACTTAAATAATAAACAACAATATTTAATAACGTAAATATGTACAACATACTATTAACTTAGATGGTAACATAATAATTCCTTAATAAATATGAGATCGACCAAAGGTTAAACAGAAATTCTTCACCTACTAAAAATACTCTATTATAAACAATTGGGAACCAGATAGATATTTGGAGGTTATTGTTTATTTATCATTATATTCCGGACAGTGACGTTTTTGAACGGAACATTATATCTTTCACATTACATTTTTACGTTAAAAAAACTGCCTCTATCTCTCTCTCCCATTGTCATTTTCAGATATTTTTCATGGCTTTCTTTGGCTTCATGGTGAATGTTTACAGCCCTACCGAATAAATCTTAGTCACAAACACGTGAGGTCATCAGGCTACTGATTAACACGCGTGGCTAGTCTGTATCAAACTCAGTCTGATCCCGATAACTATTATATATATTTTCATAATGCGACCTGTTATTTCCAAAGTGTGACCTAACAGGATTACAGAATAGAAAAATACTGTGCTGTATATAGATATTTTGAAACCAGTCGAAAATGTTTTTGCTATGTTGTAAGTTAAATAACAATTATAACTATTGGCGATCGGGAACCTTCGAGGTAAATTTAGTATATTCCTTCTACCATTTTTACAAATGACGTTTTCACATTTATTGATTTTTGTTTTATTCTATATCAAAAATACTAATATTATGATTTCTTGTTTCAGGTAAGACATGACAGTATCCCTAATGTAGTTATATTATTTCAGGTAAGATATATTCTAAAATACTTGTAGAACTCATTACTATAAAACAACACTTCTGTTTGGGAACGTCAACCAAAACGTATGGGTATCTTCCAGCTAATGAAACCTAGAGTTTTCGTATCGATAGTTTAAATCGTGTGGGCGCGAGAACAGGGATATTCAGAACATAGTTACTAAAATCGTTTTGTTCTTGTCTTGGGACTACAAAATGCGTAACTCTGTTGATATATTAAAGAAAAACATTTTTATTATTATACAGTTTCCTTATTTCGTACTTCTAGAGCTACTTTTTCAGATACAGTTACGTTTTAAAAACAAAACTTCGATTACAAACCAGTAGATTGCGCAATAGGCTTGGCAACAATGCCTGGTATGCTTGCAGAATGGCTGGCCAAATTACTTGCACTGATTCTGTATTACCTGAAAATTAAGAAAACTTAACTGGGATGAGGATACTGTGATAGTAACAATGTATTCTAATATAAACTTTTAAAATACTGGATCCGAATTCCGTGATCCCAATTGCCATTTATGCCTTGGAAATTATTAAATCGTTGTCTAATGATTAGTCTTTAGCATCGTTGTTCCATTATGTTGCGCAAAGAACTTTATTGAATTGAAAGCAATTTACTTGCGTACTAATTTTGTAAATTCAGTACACCTTAATAATACATTACTTTTTTGACTGAAGTTGTTACAATTAATATCTGAAAAACTAGGTTGTGATGGTGTACGAGTAGATAAATTTTCGATTTTCTCAGACAAACCATTTTAATAGATGTTCCAGTTACTGAAGTAATGATATGCGATAGAATAGAGCGGTCAGTCTCTTCATTACTTGTAGTCTTTAGTTTCAAACATGTTCTCTTCATCATTACATTACAAGATAAGCTGCATTTTATACACAGGATCTCTCCACGTACATTAGACAAATATATGCCGGTGACATACAATTAATTCAGCAGACGCTTTCTAGATGCTTTTTTTGTGGAATCTAATCAGTAATTAGGTAATACACTGTTATAGAACCGCCTAGTATCTTACCGACGAATACAATATTCAGCGCAGATAAATAAAATATAATCAAAAACGCGCCAAATATCCAGTACAGCAACATTACAGTTAAGATTTCCTACGGAAATTTTCATTACATCGTAAACCATCTGGCAATCTTGAAAAAAAACTTCTAGAATATTCGACCGAAAAACAGATGCCGGGTTATAGGGTGGTGAAAAAAGACATCGGCCAGTCAAGTGACGTCCGAGTTTCGCGACAGTCACGAGACCGAGATACCAAACCAAGCTCACAAACAAAAGAAAGTTAGCGTCACCCACATACAAAATTACATAATCAAATCACCACACTCAGAATTACAGAATCAAATTCTTGTTCACCGCCAAAACACTATTAACTCATTCATTTTTTATTTTGCAAAATTTTAAGCCACGTGTCAAGTGAACTCGCTCTCCTCGTGCAGTGTTGTATTTATATCGTATGCTAGTGCTGTGTTGTTTTTATTTTTGTTTTGTTCCTTTATTATGGACCCTGATGCATATTGTATTTTGGTAAGATAGATCAAAACTTTCTAGGGGCTTGTCCGCATTTGTTAATTTGCATCCAGGTTTTTTCGAGCGTACGCGCCTCAACCACTTTTGATATTTTTATAGTTCATCTTATTTGAAACGAGTCTCCTTTCAAAATACGTTCTAGTGACCAACAGGTGCCTAAACTGCAGTGGCCGGTGTAGGTAGGTAGCTTAGGTATAGAAATCTGATAGTGAGAAACCTGTCGTTCTAATTATTGTAATAGACCGATAATCATGAGTCGTAAAGTTTATTACGTATGTTTTAGGTAGCTAGGCCCTTTTATTTAATTCTTTTTTGGCAAATATTGTTCAAGGACAATTAACAACAATCAGTGTATAAACATTAGTGACATGAACAAAATTCTATTTTAATTAAACCAAATTATTTATTAGTGCGTATGTAGCATTCTCCCAGTGCTCAAGGACATCTTAATATAAAACAAAAACTATTGCCCTCCGTGAGATATAAGTGCGCGAACAGTATTATAGAGCTCTACCAGCAATCCACCCCCTGAAAGTCGCCTATATTTATATATTTTTTTCATTGTGTTTCGGTACGCTGGCGCTCTTTAAATAAAATTGTGTATCGGAACCGGTAAAACATTATTCGCGACATCACCCACTCTGAAGACGACAGAGAGAGAGGATAGGTGACAATACATTTTTAGCAGTGGAAAATAGAAAATATTTAAAACTTTTATATTATCGTATAGGCAGTTGAACCCATTTTGGGTAGCATTCCTTCTATGTTGTTTGCTCAGATTCCTACAAGTCGCCTATCGCTAGATGGCGCTAAAACTTGTGGGTTACGGACATGCGCATGCCGTAAGTTTACTAGGCCACTAATACAGATACCAGAACAGAATGTGCCTGTCATAGATGCATTAATTTCTTCAGCGGTGGTGATTTGTTGCTTTCATGGTACAACACTTCTATATAATATCTAAGTGCAAAGATCTTTTTTTGTACTTCAGCTTACGTAGTTGGCATATATGTCTCAGTGAATTGCGTTTTGATTTCTTATGGAGGGATGACCTAATAATAAATATTTTTGTTGTTGCACACACCTGAGCATAAAGATATTCTTTAAATAAATATCTGTATAAAGTATTTACATCTGCCTCCTTTGCGCTCTACTTTATACACCTCAGTGCACAATGTAGACATATAGCCCGATCAGTAATAATTGTTTTAATGGGATACGGTTGTCATAAAGGCGCATCTCACAGGCAAAGCTTGACTGGTACTGTAGTACATTAAAATTAAATTGTTCATACTATGTTACTGAACATACCATAATGATCAGAATCGTGACATTTTTAAAATTATAGTTTTACTGTATTTGCCTATTATCCATTTCACGTTGTAATGGTTCTACATCATTCCATCATAAATACTTTCGGTTATGTCGTAACATGTTTTTAATGAATATCTTAATCTTATCCAAAAACAGCTTTAGTTGAAAGATATTAATGTATATAGTACTTAAAAGTGTAAGAGCAAACAGCTTAACACCTTGCCTCACCCTCCCGTGATAGGGTGTCGACCAGAGCCGCCCGAGATTGTTGATTCCAGGGTAGCAGCTAAACTGGAGCTAAACAACCGTGTGTCAAACGTGACGAGAATGCAAACCACGTTAAATATCGCCGCCATGCCTTCTAGCCTGAACAATACATTTTCGTCGGTCAAGGTCTAGTGAGCCAGAGGTTTACCTAGGCAGTTACTGTTGTATATACATACTTTATATTGTAATACTTTTTATCGAGTAAAAATAAAATAGTAAATCTACTTATATCAGATTGATTCACATAGTATTTTCGAATGATATCCAAACGAAAATCCATCAGCAGGTGCGTTATTGGAGGAATATGCGTGGAAAGACGTGAACCACACGAGAATATGCACTGTTGCCAAAGATTTATTTAAACACAAAAAGACATTCTCTGAAACTTACTTGTTTGTAATATTATTGTGGGAAAAAAAACAAGAAATGAATGAAAATGATGATAGATGTATTTTAGAATTTTAGACTAGAAAAAGTATATGCTACACCTTTCAATGCTAAAACATTTTTAGTTTGCCTAATGAACATAAATTGTAGTTTGTCAACATTAAAATGAAACAATTTACTACGACAGAGCGTTTCAACAGATTATCATACGAGTGGAATATTGATTATCGATAATCGTACAAAAAAATTCACCTCACACAAAATCTGTTTATCACAGGGTGTACCGAATTTAACTAGACGAGAGCGCTAGATAGAATGAGCTCTCCCTCTGTTAAACAGCTAGTTTCGTGCGCATCCTACTTTCACAGGTCACGCTACTCTTGTCAACCTGTATGTTGATGCACGAAACATGACAAATATTATTTGACTTGTTGAGTGCATCAACTTATACGATTTATTGATAATCAATATTCCAATAGTTGTATTCGTTAGATTATATTACACGAATTAATAAGATAAAAACTTTGAGAAAATTATTTATTACGAGTATTTTGAATAATTAAATATGACATTTCTTTCAATTGTTGCCTAGCAACGTCAAACATTTTACACATAAACGTTCTAAATATGCATTAGATGTACCGATCCCAACACGCTTGTTATTAGTAAAATGCATGACGCGTGATTATCACTTATTAATCACTTGAATATATAGGAAAATAATAATCACGAGTGATATAATTATAATAAGCATATTTAGTTGAAAAATTGGTTTGGTAAAACTTGAAGTCATTCATTTGAAAACTGTTTATTCATACCTAAATCCAGTGTAAGTCTGTTATGCAGATAACCTCGAATAATAGAATGAAATTAAATAAGTAATGATTGATCTATATCAGTAATTAAATTGACAATAAAATGCTTATCATTGTTATAAAAATGTGTTCTTAGTATAAGGGATTTCTGACTGATCTGGCAATGCTGTAGTGGTGTTTTAAATTCAGCGTTCACAACCAGCTCCAGCCGATGCTGGGAAAGATACCGAAGTCTCCCAAAGGGGTTTGGTTCCCTAAATGACAATTTTATATGCACAAGGAATTTATTATTATTGCGTATCTGAGCAGGCTGTTGAAATACAAACACGATTTTGTATTTTCCCTACTTTTATTTGCTTGTTGCGTTTAAATATGTAAATAAATGTATTTAAGTAATAGGTAAAGAATAATAAATAAAAACATTTCGAAATACACAATAAATACAACATATTCATTTAGAAATTACTACAAGTAGATTAGTAAAGTGCAAAGTGCATGTTTAGCTATGTTGTTTTACACTGGAAGATTATTAAACAGACAACATTTCTAATTTAACCAACTTCCGCATAAATAAAAAACAAAGAAAAAGCCTGTATTCCTAAACGTACTTTGAGGTATTTAGTGGGGGGGGCTACACATTTAGAGACAACGGGCATACACCCAATATCTGTGTATACTAGAATCAATTTCTCCTTTAGAAAAAAGCCCAGCTCCTTGATTGCGGATTGAACCCGAAACTCTGTTGTGAGAAGCCTGCGTCCGCTTGACCACGAAGCCATATCGAATTATTAATTTAAATAGTTGGGTATGGTGGTATTATATATAAGAACTTATAATCAATATAATAAGGTGTGTGTTATGTCAAGTGCTTCCATTTAATCAGTTATGTCGGTGAGAACTGTCCTTCAGTTTCTTATAGAAAGATAATTTTTTTCGTAGATAGATCTAAATAATAATTTTAGAGAAGATCCCGTCAAAAAAAAAGCAATGAACCAACTACCAACATGGTGACATTATTTTGACAGGAAAACTCAATTTTGCGAACAAAAAATTGAAAAGCACATTAAAATTAACAATTTTGTAAAATAAAAATTTTCCGATGAACCAACATTTTTCCTTAACATAGTCAATAGACAAAACTGTAGATACTGGGACGAAGAGAACCCACACTGGATTGGAAGTTCATACACAGTACTCTCGACATCAATGAATTGTAGGTATTCGATTTCTGGAACCTTAATTTTTTGCAGAAAATCTTGGGGAACGTCATCTAGAATTTCTTTATTTTAATTCGATTCCTGCTTTGGCATTTTTATTTCCAAACCAAAGAATCTTGATTCTCCTATTGGCTCGATTTGGTTCCAGCTCCGTCTCACTATGCTCGGGCTGTCCGAGAGTATCTGGACACAGTTTTTCCAAACAGATGGATTGGCAGAAGATGGCTTATTGAATGGACCTCAAGAGCACCGGATATAACACCACTTATTTTCTTCTTGTCTGGTTAATTGACAAGTAAAGTTTACAGAAATAGGCCTCATAATTTGGAAGATTTGAAGAACCGCATACAATCGGAAATAAGATTAATTTGATTACACCGCACTTTTATTGTGAGTTAGCTATAACTTATATTCGCCTTAAGTCCTCTATATATTGTTATGTGCAATAACTTGAATAATATTTCAAATATTCAAATATTATGATAATAGTGAAAAAGAATATGCATTGCTTTAGTTTAAAATAGGACTTAAAATATTTGACTGATGAGACCTTTCCAGTTCCCTTGTATCCGCCAGTGACTGTGATAGAGTCATAAGTCATATTCCAAGGCAATCTACGCTTCTAAAGTGTCCAATTAAACTTCAAGGTGCACATCACTTGTCGCAACGTTCACAAACTATTTACGTATTACGTATTTGAGTAATTCGAATCTAACTGCCATTATCGAGACAGCAATTTACAGAACTTTGTCTTTTGTTGGTTAGAAGCCATGATACAACTATTTCGTTCACCAATTCACCCAATACTTTACAGTGCTCGAGTTAGGACACAAAATCTAATGCAATTTAAATTAAATTAATTGTTAGATTAAAACACCGACTGAATTGTTGTTTTGATACTGATTGCGATACACTACAGCAATCCAAATTAATTCTTAACGTAGTAACTTCATACTTTTTCCGTAATATTCTTATTTGGCAACACAACATAATAAGTTTATTTGTTTATAAAATGGTTCTTGATGCGTTTACCAAATGACACACCTAAATTATTTTGTAGAAAAATAATCGTTTCTTAAACTGAAATTAAAATGTCCGTGCTACTAATATAGCAGATTAAGCCCGATATTTCAATATCAGTTTTAGAAACGATTTTTGTTTTTAAAACCTCATTTAAGCGTGTTATGTGCAGAGGTCGGATTTACCAGTCGGATATGATGTAAAACTAGGGAACTAGGGTTGGCTTTAGGTGGTTGTATCAGATTTGCATGCATATATGAAACGATGTCTTACCTTGAAATTTTTTTAGCGAATTCGGTATTATCCAAAGGTGGTAAAGTTAATTTACTATAAACACTCTCTTGAAAATAACTGGAGCTATAGGGAGATGTACTTAATACTAAACTAACACACACAAGTATTTTTTATTGCCGGTTAGAATAAAAGTATATTATTAATATTTGTTCTAAATGTTTTGGAGTTAAAATTCGGCGCCTTTCGTTGAAAATCCATATATATTGCGAGAATGACCTCTCGACGTCGACGGGGGGCATACTTAAAATATGCAAACTTACGCAAGTCACCGCATTCATGTCAGGTGTAGTAAAGTCTACTTCCTTGCTGTTTAAAAAGTCTATTACACATGTCATCATAACAAATGCGGGATTTTTTTTAACAGTTTGGAATTTTGTTTGTACCCTCGTAGCAACTTCTCCCTGTAATTGAAAAATATATTGTCGAAGATCGAATACAATGTTTATTGCATCAACTGGAGTAAATTCTGATGATGGCTGATATTGAAGGTCCCATATAGCTAGAGGAACTCGTGAAAAACTTCCGTGTATAGTCTCCAGATTTTCTTGAACAGTTGGATCCATAAATGCCTGTTTCACCTGTGAAATAGCAACTGCGTCATTTGGATTTAACTGCTGTATTAGAGATTTCACATTTTCAAAATGACAGTAATAGGACGATGCTGTCTTTAGCCAAGTTCCCCATCGTATTGGGCTCTGGAGGTAATGGAGTATTTGATAGAATTTCATGAAATAACCGTACACGAATTGGTGCTTCAAGAAAAACTTTCTTTACACTAGATATCAAATTATCAACATTAGGATAGCATCCCCTAACAGTTTCAGCCATTCTATGAAGCCCATGAGCTAAACATGTTACATGAAGTATATTCTGATATGTTTTCTTCAAAATTTATTCAGCAGCTTTCATATAATTCACTCAATCGGTAAGAAATAATAAAAACTTTTCGTTATTTTCTGCATATTTGTCACCCCAAAACTCTTGTAGACTTGAATTCACTACCTCCGCTATAGTGCGACAATTTGTAGCTTCTAAAACTTTAGACGTGATCAAGAGTTCGCTCATTGAACAATTTTCCTCCAGTGGATCCACTAAAACATTCGCTACCTTAAACCCGTAAGCATTGGTCTACGATAAGCCAGATACACTTCCCATTAGACTCAAAAGAAATTTTCTGTCTAATATTTTCACAATTCGTTGATACATAATTTTTCTTAGTGTAGCTTCTGAAGGCACGCCATTGCTATATTTGCCACTAATACATTTTTCCAAAAATTGTCTAAAAACTGATTGTCTAATTTCGACCAAGGTATGTTACATCCTATCACAAATTCCACTAAGTCAAAGTTAAAATTACGTTGCATGTTACTGTAAGTAAAGTCATCCACGATACGTTTATGATTTTCTGAGGAAATATGTCTATTAATATTTGTGTTGCATGACCACCAAATTGCTTTGTCACATATAGTGCAATACAGTTGTCTACCATCAATATCACGAACCCAAGAATTTACTGTAGGTTTAGTACGTTGTGACATTTTAACTGCCCGTTTTTAGTACCTACGTCCTAATGAATCCACTTTATACAAGATACTGTTTGATCGTGTTATGTTTTCTCCCCTCCACGCTAGAACCAGCCATTGGCCTTCAGTAATGTGAATTATAAGTACACTACAATTTAAAAGAATTTATCACGCACTACGTTTTTATTTAATATAGAGCATTCCCCGACAAAACGAAGTTACGCAGTAACATTTTAAAATTAAATAAAATGCACTTAATATGTTGCATGAATTTCTATTTGTAGTTTGGAAATATTTCAGTAAGTTTTTACAATATATTATATCTGTGAAAGCCATCCCTGGAATCCGATCGGTAAATCCGACCTCTGGTCATGTGGTATTCGTTTCATGAACCAGCGGCTAATCAGTTGCCTAACTATTGTATTTAAACAATAGTGTTAGCGTTGTTTTATTTTTGAATCGTACTAGCTCTTTTCTTGTTCTGTTTGTGATTACCAGGAATGGATAGTGCATAAAGGGCTCTATGTGTCAACTACTCACATTGAGGCTCCAAATGTAGCATAAGAGCACATGAAAGTACGATATGGGTACTGTATACTGTTCTTTCCAATCTTGTGTTAGTTTTTGTTAATTTTTCGAAAAAAAAAGCCTGAAATCAAGTTTTAGGTTTTGGATATAAACACTCCCTCCAAATTTGGGTTTGGCAATTGACTCGAAGGTAATGCTATTTTGAAATGTCTAGAATTGGTGGATTGGTAGTTTTCAGAGACAACAAAATATCCCGTAAATGATTGATACAGGGCACAGTTTAGTCGTTGTCACTAGTGTATCACTTAAAAATAAACTTATTCATTTTCATATAGGGATCATCCACCAATTCTGTCATTCCTACAGTCTGTAACAACTCATGAAGTTTTAATAATTCTTCACAACATGCTTTTTCCCTACAAACTGGCTGGTTGTGTCACAACCTGTAAGGACATATGTCGATATTAGTAGCTCATCGTAATTAAGTAAATTGTTTATCTCCTTATATTCGTTTATATATGCAAAACCTCCACTTGTTACCACTAACTCTAAAAAGTTTAAAACAACATTGCTTTCAAGCCAATTACCGAAAACAAATTTGGCTACAGATGTTTAATCCAAAACTTGACTTATTAAATCTAAATTATGTAATCATCCAAGCGATGAAATGACACTTTCCTCCCATGTTATACATATGATTTTTTTTACGACCTCTAATATAAGAAACGGGTGAAAGGGTAATAACATTTCTTAAATGTATATTCGCATTACGACAGTTTTAATAGCTATTTGAATAGTAAGTAAGCTGTGGTTACTTTGTCGCAGTCGGAAGACTCTGAATCTTTTAATCGGAGTTATGACAGGCTACTGCAGACAGGCATCTATCATTGATAGGGTGTTGAGGAAGATCCTACATGTCCAGGATGCGAGAGTGGTGAAGAAACATCTTACCACTTCTTGGGACAGTGTGAAGCATTTGGACGCCTGAGACATAGCATCTTCGGTTCTGAGGCGATTTTAACGGGACAAGATGAGCTCCCTCACATTGAGTGATATCCTGACCTTCATAAGCAGATCGGAAAGATTCGACGAGGAAGTAAGAGAAGTACATGGCTGAGGGGACAACTGGGAGTTGGTAAAACGGACTCGTCTGCGGCCTTCTTGCCAGGCGTCAGCCTTCCCCACTATTACGATTACCAAGCAGTGGAATATTAAAATAGCTGTTTTAATTGTGGTTGCTATGGTCACAATATTGTAAATCATAACATAATAAAAATTGAAATATTATAATTATTATACTTCTAAAATAAGCTGTATTGTTTAAAATTAATAAACATGATAACGCCTTAAATGAAATCACTTGCCGTAATTTTGACGTCTATTTTAACATTTAATATACATGGAGATTTTAAGGTAACTATGGTAATAGTAAAAAATGCGGGTAGAAAATACTTTCCTCCCTATGGAGGAAAGCTATTTTGTCTCCCTAGGGAGAGGAAGTATCATTTTCTACCCGCATTTGAGGGGGGGAAAATATTACTTTCTGTACGGGTTGTAGAAAAAATGAATTCCAAACGTTTCAACAACAGTGAGGAATTCGAAAACCGCAATCGTGCTGTAATTCACACCATTTTCCAGGAAATTTTGTGTAAAGTAATGAGAAATTTCATCGAATGACTTCGTACGTGTGTTCAGAAAGACGGTGGACATTTAAGAGATTGTATATTGTTGTAACAAGAATTAAATATACAGGGTTGGGCAATAGTGCGTCCGACTTCGATATTTCGAGTTCTATGATAGCTAGAAACGTAATTTAAAAACATAAATAAACTAGACACAATAGTCTATAACCGGAAATTATTTTCGAGTATACAGGGTGAGCCAAGACGATTCTACAGGGTCAACTAACATTTTTTTAAATGGAATACAATATTTATCAGAACATTTTTAGAAACCTCCTTTGGCCTTCTACTCCTATATTATCATGGACTCTTCCCAACCACTTGGATATAATGATTTTTTGTTGTTGAAATTATGCCATTTACACGTGTATATTAAAAAAATCGCTAGTCACAATTATCGATTTTTAGAAGAAAATATGTTGGTACCAGTTATGAGACATATGTGTAATGACACGCAGCCATTTTCACTTTCTAAAAGTATACAGGGTGGCCAAAATTAATTTTTAAATTTACAAGTATTTGAACTGAATTTTCCCAATTTTTTTCAAATGGAACACCCTATATATTTAGAACGATGTGATGTAGAATTGAAAAACGAACATCTTTGTACGTACATACCCATGGATATTTCGATTTATTGAACAATAACTGCAAAATTCAGCAAAGAAAAATAGAAATATATACAATATTTTTTGTAATTCAAGAGAAGATATTATAAAAAGTGCACATGTTGCCCATTTTGATTGACACATTTCTATGCGTCTCTGGAATGAGGTTTCTACTGTTCATAAAATTGCCGGAGTGATACTTCTAAAAGTATTTATTATCCTTTACTTCAAATTTTAGATTGTTGTTGGTGTGATGTTTTTATGCACATCATGTAACACGCTTGTTATAATACTTTCGTTTGAATTACTTGAAGAAAAAAACCCTCATTTTTAATTTTTATTGCTGAATTTTGCAGTTATTGTTCAATAAATTGAAAATGGTCACAAATAGCAATAGGAATGTACATACAAAAAAATGTTCATTTTTCAATCCTACATCACATCGTCCAAAGATATCCATTTGAAAAAATTGAGAAAATTCGGTTAAAGAAGTTGTGAATTTAAAAATTCTATATGGCCACCCCGTATACTTTTAGGAAGTGAAAATTGAGTGTCATCACATAGAGGTCTCATAACTGGTACCAAAAATGTTTTCGTAAAATCGATTGTTGTGATTATAGTGATATTTTTAATATACACCTGTAAATGGTATAATTTCAACAAATAAATCCATTACATTAAAGTGGTTGGGAGAAAGTCAATAATAATACAGGAGTGAAAGAAGGTCACAAAGAGGTTTCAAAAAATGTTCTGATATAAATGGCATATCATTTAAAAAAAATTTTACTTGACCCTGTAGAATCGTCTTGGCTCTCCCTGTATATTCGAAAATAATTTCCGGTTGTAGACTTTTTTGTCTAGTTTACTACTGTTTTTAAATCAAGTTTCTATCTATCATAGAACTCGAGATATAGAAGTCGGACGCACTATTGCCCCACCCTGTATATTTTGATTTGCTTGAAAGTTATCATGTTGTTTTTAAAATGGTAATATAATTTTGCCCAACCCTGTATAAGTGACATTTTCAAGTGGTCTCTACATTTTAAAATTAAAATGCCAAACAAACTGAACGATAGAATCACTTGACTGCACTGTATAAAATATAAAAATTTTCCAGTTGGTGTGAATTAAATTATATAAATTATTTCATATTCACATGCCAGAAGATAAATAATAAAGTGTTAATAAAACTACTAAATGCTTTAAAATTTGGAAACTAACATTAAAAGGAGGTATCGCGAAAGAGCTGAAAAGGAATGCTATTAAATTCCATTAAGCCCAATTAAGTAAGCATCAAACAATGTACAAATTGGAAAATTTAAATTGCTTCATGATGCGTTGTTTCCTTTTTCTTAAATTGACGTTTGGATGAAAGCAACGCGGGGTGTTTCAGTTTCAGTGTACACGGTTTACAGTAATTTGAAACTGTCAGAATTACTTCCTGTTCTAGTTTTTTAATGTGATCTAATTGGATTTAATGGAGTACACTTTACAAGTGAATGTTTTTATCCATAACTAAACTAGACAGGCGCATTCAAATAAATTATTAATTTTATGAAAATGTTTGCACCATTGTAATTTTAAGTATTAAATATTAAATGAACAAAATACACGAATAGAAATGGAGTTTGCTCACAAAAATGAAATATTGATTTAAAAAAGGAGGCTTTAAATTATTTGATACTTTTCTGCAAATTTATTTTTTCAGGAAAAGTTTTTAGCAGATATTCGACTGTATTAATCAATATACAGTTTTAGCCAAACTTGTCGTATTTTATGCTAATTAATATTGTCCTCTTACTCAAATAATCGTCTTGGTTAAGGTGCCCGTCGGGAAAAATTTTGCTGATACATACTCTCTCCAAACTTCGTGTATGGCTTCATTGGACCTAGTCTGACAGCATTTTCCTCTATCATTTTTTTATTTTTGGGGTGTTTTCCCGCTAGATTTTCCGAAACATGTCATTTTAACGGCATATAAAAAATGTATAGTACTGTTATTTTTCCAAGTAGAATAGCTTAAAAACGTGAATTGAAACGTGAAAAAAATAATTGTCTGACAATAAATGTGGGTCATTGGGCGTGTCCGCTATCTCGAACATGTCGGAAAAACGACTATAAGAAAATTTATTAATAACCAGCTGATTTTCGCTGTATTAATTTATTAAAACATACAAAAACAAGTTTTCATATTGTCTGACGAAAATTATTTTCCGATTTCCCAGTCTGACGCGTCAAAGTTGTCGGTTTCATGACAGCAAAAAATTTATTCATAACCTTCAGACATTGGAAAATTATATGCAGAAAATAGGTATTTCATTTGTGGTATAAGTGTCTGACAAATATAGTGGGGCATAACGAGAGTCTGACAAAAAAACATAATTTTTCAATAGCGGCCGTCGAAGTTAGGGCGATAAAAAAATGAAATTTCGTTTAGTCGAGAGGTTAAAAAAGATACGGTATTTCAACTTACTTATTTTATAATCTTTATTTTGAATTTTTTGAACTCTTTTAGACTATCTGAATTCGACTTACCCAAGTTTTAAGTTCGATAATATTGAAAAATGCGTAAAACTTTTTGTAGAAAAAAGTAGCGAAAAATTGTCTTTTAGTACGTTTAAAATCGCTATATCTCCTGTACTACTAGTCCGAAAATTTTCATCCAGGGCCCAAACTATATTGAAAAAATCGGCTTGTTATTTATAAATATAGCCTCAATAGACCGTGTGGAAATTAAGTAACGCATAAATTCAGTAATTCCGTTGATATTAATTTTTTTGTAAAAAATCTCGAAGGGGTATAGCGATTCTAACTTCAGCAAATATTTTCAGTCTATTTTCAGTTTCTTATGTCATTTATTTTTTAAGTTATGACGTCATCGACTTTTTTTTAAATGACAACCTATATTTATTATTATTGATTTTGGTAGTAGTTTTTATTCCTGTTCCGACCGTATAAAATTTTCAATATGTTATATTTGAAAAATATCGAGAAAAACAGTCTTAAAGTTCACATAACAAAAATTCATTAAATTGGAAAAAATTTATCTAGTTGCCTAAGTTTGACGGAAAGTTATCGATGGCACATTCGTTTTTATTTTGAAATTATACAAATAGTTGAAAAATCGAACTAATATGATACACCGGCAACTAGATAAATTTTCCCAATTTAATGAATTTTTGTTATTTGAAATTTAAGACTGTTTTTCTCGATTTTTTTCAAATAATAATATATCGAAAATTTTATACGGTCGGAACCGGAATAAAAACTACTACCAAAAATCAATAATAAAAAATATAGGTTGTCATTTAAAAAAAAGTCGATGACGTCATAACTTAAAAAATAAATGACATAAGAAACTGAAATTAGACTGAAAATATTTGTTGAAGTCAAAATCGCTATACCCCTTCAAGATTTTTTCCAAAAAATTAATATCAACGGAATTCCTGAATTTATGCGTTACTTAATTTCCACACTGTATACATATGAATGTAACATCCAAGCGTAGCTTGACAACCACATAGAAAAACCTTTTATTTAACATTTCCAGCTAAAAGGCTTTATTTCACCGTCAGACAATTTTTTAATCGTATTATAAATTTTATTTAAAAACCAAAAAAATTTGTAAAAAAATTTTATGAATAAATTTTTTGCTGTCATGAAACCGACAACTTTGACGCGTCAGACTGGGAAATCGGAAAATAATTTTCGTCAGACAATATGAAAACTTGTTTTTGTATGTTTTAATAAATTAATACAGAGAAAATCAGCTGGTTATTAATAAATTTTCTTATAGTCGTTCTTCCGACATATTCGAGATAGCGGTCATGCCCAATGACCCACATTTATTGTCAGACAATTATTTTTTTCACGTTTCAATTCACGTTTTTAAGCTATTCTACTTGTAAAATAACAGTATCTATACATTTTTTATATGCCGTCAAAATGACATGTTTCGGAAAATCTAGCGGTAAAACGCCCCAAAAATAAAAAAAATGATAGAGGAAAATGCTGTCAGACTAGGTCCAATGAAGCCATACACGAAGTTTGGAGAGAGTATGTATCAGCAAAATTTTTCCCGATGGGCACCTTAACTATCTTGTTTATTGGGCATTTACTGGAAATTCAGGGTGGTTGTAGTCCCAATAAACAGCAATACGTTGGTGTTTACTGGGACGGCTTTAAATCTAGTATGTATTTTATAATGTCGGGAGCTCCACAAGGTTCCAATCTGGTTCCACTTTTTTGAAGTTTTTGTTACTATTATTTATAACTTTTTCATCTTCAAATATAAAAAAAGTTGTTTTCCACAAACGGCATCAAAATGTTCACGTTAATAAACTCTGTGGACGACTACAACATTCTTCAAATAACAAGGCAACCCAGTAGTATAGTTTGAGTCATCTCAGGCTTAATAGTCTTGATAAGCCAATACAGTATTTCTAGAAGGACCTATACAACGGCTTTTATTTTCTGATTCTAAGAGAAGAATGAAATATAAAAAACTAATAAAATGGTAATGGTAATGGTAATAGTGGGGGAGGCTGACGCCTGGCAAGTAGGCCACAGACAGACGGGCCCTTTTTACCAACCCCCAGCTGTCCCCTCAGCCATGTGCTTCTCTTGCTCCCTCATCGAATCTTTCCGACCTTCTGATGAAGGTCAGGATGTCACTCATTGCGAGGGAGCTCATCTCCTCCCTTAGAAGCGCCTCAGAACCGAAGATACTGTGTCTCAGGCGCCCAAACGCTTCACATTGTCCCAGGAAGTGGTAAGATGTCTCTTCATCACTCCTGCATCTGGGACATGTAGGGTCTTCCTCAATACCTATCAATGATAGATGCCTCCTAAGTCTGCAGTGGCCTGTCAGAACACCGTAAAACTCTAAAAAAACTAATAACTGAAAAATTTGGGAACGAACTTTCTTGGAAACTAATAGCTCAATTGTAAAAAAGTAAAATGCCGTTGTAAAAAAAGTTTAACAGTCATGTTGGAGGTAAATATCATCCCAGTTTGGTTAGCTTGGTACCAAAAAAAATAGTGAATTTAAACATCTCCTTGAAATTAAAACCGACCTATTCAAGCGTTTTGTCTAAATTTGGCATAAACACCGATGGACTGTTTCTGGTGCGTCACCCTGTATAAGTATACACATGTAATCTATTCTAACTAAAATTCTATCTGGAGTACAAGTGACACATTTATTTGTTGTCTACTTTTAGGAATAGATTAAAAAACATGCTATTTTAATCAACTTAAAAAACATGCTATTTTAATCAACTTAAAAATGGTCTTTACATTTTCTCATCTTAACATGCATAACAGTAATTTTTAAGTCGTAGTAGATTCTGTAACCTTCTTTTATATTTTACATCTTCATTGTTAGATAAATAAAGTATTATTATTCTGTTAATGTAAATCTGTGCTATCAACTGTATACTGGTTAAAATTGTCCATAGGTAAAAAAAATACCGAACATTTTTACTTTCCATTTGTAAATATCCCAGTACAATTTGGCGAACGGTTTTTGTAATGTAATCGCTTTATTTGAAAATATGGGTACTGTTAGCTGTTAATATTATCACTGTCTGTAATCAGAGATAATCATTTATTTGTGGCATAGGCAGTTCTGCACTCATAGCCTCAATATATATACGTATAACTCGTTGGCTGTCACATTGTGTCACACTTGTTAAGTTAAAATGACTACTGGCTATTAAAATTTAATTGCCTGCTAAGCCTTAAAAGCAATTTAGCTGTAACTATGCATACGATAACGATATGAAAAGGGTGGTGAAGTGATGTTAGTGTGTAAAGAAACTGCGTACATGGCTGTTGATTTTTAATTTGAAATATGGTTGGCAATATTTTTAAATTTTTAATATATTCCTTACATTTACTTCAGTTGTTAATTTCTATTAATTTTGAGTAAAACAGGATTATTTATATGCTTCAAATAATAAAAATTAGTTAACTAAAATTGAAAATCATTGGTTTTGTATTAGGATATATCATTTATATTTATTTGGTTTTAACATGTGAAATAAGAAACATGAGAAAATTATGTGCTTTAATCAAAATTGTTTAATTTGTTAACTAGCAATGCCTAGACATTTTTCTAATACGGAATATGCCAATACTTTATTTATGGTTTTTGTAATGGTAACTCAGTCGCAGCTGGATTGGTAGCTGAGACAAGTCCTGTTCATTGGCCAACAAGATCGCCAGACTTAAATTCTTCATTTCTTACTTCATTTGGGGTTATTTGAAGGAAAAAGTTATGAAACTGCAGTCACAACAAGAGAAATTCAATTATATTTATACAAAATGCATGTGTTGAACTTAGGCAAAACAATAACATCTTGAGTAAATTGTTTGATAAAGCGATGCGAGAAATCCAATGCAGCGAATTGGTTGCATTTTGAATAACTCCTTTAATGTATTTATTTAAATTAAGAGTTAAAGTTTTTGTTTGCATTTATATTGTCCTTAGTTTGTTTGTACCCAAACGATATGATCCATTTAAATATTTTGTTCAAAAGTGGTGTTCTGTAATTACATTAATTTGCCAAGTTTTTAATTAATATATTTTATGATTCATAGCAGTAGTATCATTCATACTCTTTCGTTTCATTAATGTATCAAAATAACGGTTAAGATTTTTTTGGGAATAAAAAGCCTCCACCAAACTGAGTAGATGTAAAACTGTGCCCACCTGTTTCACCCCCATAGTGAATATTTTAACCATGGATCTATGAGCAAGAGGGATATAGCATTGCTGCCATTTTTTAGATGTTGTGATGAAACTTATCTGCTGTCAATTCAGAAAAAGTGGGGTTATTTCTGTCAAAGCTCCTCTAACTCCAAGGGCGTAGACAATAATAGCCAAACCACACGAGCGTTAATTCAAGGCACGTTCGACGCGCGTTGAAATTTCGCGTTGTAGAAATACATTGAAATATATTATGCCATCCACACGAACAACGCGCGTCATATTTAACGCGCGTTAAAAAATAACAACGCTTGGTATCTCCACAACGCGCGTTCGACGTGGCAACGCGTTGTACAAATACGTTGTATTATATGTGAGCATGCACACGATATTAATTTAACGCGCGCTTCAGTTCGTATGAAGACACGTTGCTAGTTAAGTTATAACCTATTTAAAGTACGAAATGGATATGGACGTGTTTACCAGTGAAGTTAAAAAACGTCCCGTAATTTGGGACACTAGTGATGAAAAATATAAAGATCGAAACAAAGAAAACACAGCCTGGATGGAAATTTGTGGTATTTTATTTGAAACATTTACAGACAAAACAGAGACAGAAAAAAATGAACGGTTTCTAACTCTTCTTTTTCTTACTATTTTTGCACTTAAATAAACAAACAAAACGAGCTCTACATCATCCATGGTTGAATTAACAATGATAGCGCGCGCTCAATGCTTATTCACCTATCTCGTGTGGATGGGCAAGCAACGCGAGTTACTTTAGCGCACGTGGAACGCGCGTTGAATTAACGCTCGTGTGTTTTCGCTCTAACATGGGATTGCAGTTTTAATAATTTAGAAATAATGTAATTCTAAAAAATAAGTGTTTAATGACTTTAGCTGCAGTTTGTATGTTTTATTTAATCATTTTCAGAAAAAATCCTTGTCAAGATAAAATATTTACGAAATATTATTTAATGTTTTTTGTGCATAATTACAAAAATAGTTTAATGCAAAAACAAAATGTACCTATCGTTTGTATTCATTATTCAAAAAAAAAAAAATACTGTTACGCCATTGGACTGTGTAGACTGGTTAGATGAGACTGAAATTGTACGAGAATGGCCGGGAATATTCTGGAATGTTCTAGACCGTGTGAATGGATGTATAAATAAGACGCATGGTGGGCCGAGAGTCAGTCTTAAGTTGATAGTGAATGAGTAAAGAGGAAATAACATAGAGACAGTCATTAATCTATTGTTGTTAATTATTAATTAGTTAATAAGGTAGTGAGTAAGTGTTACCTGGACTTTCAATCACCGAATCTGCGGTATAGGTGTTTGTGGGGATAGCAAACAACGTGACGATACGTTTCAATCTAGACGGAACTTTTTAAAGTAAATTATGACTAAACAAACTTTATATAAATATAAATATCATGGACGTAATATACATAATATACATCCGTGGCAAAAATAAAATAACTACTCCTAAAATTCTTTAACTGTAATGAGGTTTTTTAAATAAATAATGTAATTTTTAAATCAAACGACAACAAAGTGATGTAAAAGTCTTATCCTATTGTACTGGCAATGTCATTTTTGAAAATTGTTATCTATGATTTTCTTACAATCAGCATTATCAAAATTATTAATCCAGCATGAAACATTGATAAATAAACAATATTAAAAAACTCGACCATTTATCACTTAAATATTCAGCACTGCCTGCTGAAAAAGTCCTTTAATTAACTCGGTTTAAAAATCCTTGTTTTGTGTGTAGGTAAATAAAATACATTAAGTGAAACTAAGTTTGTGTACTGTTTTCATATAAAAGTTTTATCCTGTTAGGAACAATACAGAAAAGTATTCTTTATTTTTATTATAAAGATTTACCTCCTTCGATGACGTTCTTAAGTTGTCCAAAGCCACAAAAGGAAACTTTCTGCCACTGAAGGAGAACGAATTGTACAAATGGAATTATAGAGACAAGTTTTGTGCCTTAAAAATGTTTGCTTTAATTTATCAAAGTCGTTATTACCTTACAGTCATCTGTCGACATAATGTGCGGCTCTAATATACTTATTTGACTTCCACAAATAAGTAAAAAAAACCGCTGTCAATTACTTGGGGTTCAGAACTTCCTCACCGTAGTAAAACTCGACGTGTGGTGGAGTTTATAATAAAAGTAATTTCA
Organism: Rhamnusium bicolor; assembly: GCA_029963845.1. Taxonomy (NCBI): domain Eukaryota; kingdom Metazoa; phylum Arthropoda; class Insecta; order Coleoptera; family Cerambycidae; genus Rhamnusium; species Rhamnusium bicolor. The sequence goes on along the minus strand of JANEYF010003969.1, from coordinate 2,044,867 downwards.
AATTGACGTTTCAAAAAAGTCACATTGGTGTAATGTCACTAATATTTAAAATTTGAAATGTCAAAACAAAATTTGACATTTGACATTGACGATTCAAAAATGTCACATATTTTTTTGACATTTCAAATTTTAAGAATCGATTTTGCTCATCAACGAATTCAATCTCTTCCTTGATCTCTAGAAATTGTGTACCAAATTTGAAAGCTTTATCTCAAAAACTGTAGCTGTTATCGCGAACCAGACAGACAGACAATTTTTTTGTCTGAAATTTTGTGTGTTGTCATAATTCGTCAAGATTCGTCCAGAAATGCAATAAAAATTTTCAAAATTTTTTTCACGAATACATACCTTTCTCACTTTGAGGGGTGAGGAAGTAATATGTTGATGTAGGAATACAAAATTAATGTATTTATATCACTCACGCATGTTTCGAGAATTTCTCCACGTAGAATTTACTGCAGTGTGGAAATGGCTCGCCTCGTGATCCAACTGGTATAAATTATGCATATGTATTTTTTTTTTCTGTCATTTATATTCATTTTATTAGTAATAATTACAGACGTAGGTGCTTCTCTAACAAAAATTAATGGATTTATTGTTTCCTGTACATCTATTATTTCAAATACATTATTCCAAACATTGTATTAATAACAGCTTCAATTTGGGTCATAATTTGGAACCGTTCCGTATGGTTGAATGAGCCGGAAGCAAGGACTGATATTAAAACCATTACAAATCAAGTTTTCTACCGTGCCAGAGGCCCATAATGATACTAGATATAGCACAAATTACAAATTTGTGCGTTATACGTAGCAATCAAAAAATTTCACCGGCGTTTCTGTTAAATGATTTTGTTAAGAACGTTCTTGAATTGTATAATCGATATTTCCAAGACTACTAATAAACCCAAATAAGTATATTGTAGCTATTTCTTACACGCCAACCATGATCGTAACCATGAAATTTTCAGGGTTTAAAATGATTCTGTAACGATACCTTTTGAAAAATTCGTAAAGAAGAAAAAATCCTGTTTAAATTTGTTCTTTTTATTATAAAATAATGGTGGCAATAACTCAATTTTGTTTATAATAGATAATTTATTTTCATGGCAATATTCCAACAAAGGATTTTCCGTATTGTAAAATTTGCAATCTTTAGCAACAAGTTATTCTTATTCCAACGTAACTTTTACATCTCCGCCCCACATATTTTTATTCCTGGTGCAAAGAGACGTTGTTGGTCGATTAACATGTGATTCAAAATAGTATTAAACTTGCTGATTATGATTAAAAATCTCGTTTTTCATTGCGCGATAAAGTGTTATGATATAGTAAATTTGCATGTACTAATAGGTAATAATAAGAATGTGCAGTTGTGAGATGCTGTCCTCTAATTTAAATAATTTTTAAGTGCTGTAAAACAGACCCTTTTTAGATTATTTTTGTATATCCTGTTTATGGCGCTATAAAATTAAAATATTAAAAGGAAATTAAATAATTTGTTGTAAAAATTAAGTTGTTAACCAACTGATATTCAGAGTAAAAGTATCCTCGAAAAAAACTTTTGCTGAGTTTAAACATGATATGAAAAATAAGTACATTGAAAAAATTTAAAAGAAGTTTATGCGAAGAAGAAATGAATGAAACAATTAAATTATATGAATTTAAGATTTCCATTTAGTTATTAATTAGAGGGATATCTTTCACCTAGCTTATAAAAAAATGTCGAGTCTTCAGTAAATATGTAATTAATATCGTTTCTCTCAACCAATAACATGTTTTCTAATAATGAGCAAAAATGCAAAAAAGTGTTGACAGTGTTCTCAGTAAGTAATGGAATTGTAAGTGCACTCGATCAATCTCAGATTGCTCTGAAACTTTTTGTGGATTTCACTAAGGCTTTTGACTGTGTCGATCCTTCCATATTATTAACCAAATATGGCGTTAGGGGTATCGGTCGATGGTTCAGATCATATTTAGTTAATCGTACCCAACAAGTTAAAATTAAGAATGTGGTATCAAGGTTATCTACCGTCAGTGGTGGAGTTCCTCAAAGATCTATACTGGGGCCTACATTATTTATTACATATATAATGATATGTTATACTATCTTGTAGATTCATTATGTTTGACAGTTTCATATGTTAAAGATACCAATATTTAATAAGGTCCACCAGCTTAACTGATGATGAAAACTGCTATATAAATGCAGAAAAAAATACTTCGTGGCTCCAAAAAACAAATTATGCATATATAAGAATAAGACAACATGCATTGTATTTAAAACATCACAATCTAACATTAAACCTAATAATCATGTTAGACGATACAGTGATCTTATCTATTCTAGTAAATCCAAATTGTTAGGCTTAAGGATAGACTGTGGTCTAAAATGGTCTTATCATCTACAAGATGTTTTAACAAGATTGTTTAAAACTTGTTTTGCCTTAGCTGTGGCATCAAAACAGTGCAGATTGTCTATATTAAAACAATTATATTTAGCCTCTTTTCACTTTAACACAAAATATGCCATAGCGCACTGGGGACTAGCAATTATTGAAGTACATAATGTTTTTGTGCTGCAAAAATGAACTACACGTATACTGGATAAACGAAATTTTATGATTTTAAGTAAAAACAATATCATTACAATTTTAAAATATTATTAATCATTTAATCGCCTGGTACGTTTTTTTTCTTTAGACATTCCGTAGCAAAACTAAAGGAATAAACAACCTCACATTATTTGATATCCCCTTGACTTCAACTAGGTTCAAAGAGATGAAACTACACTAAAACCACTATATTAAATTTCTAATTACTCAACTGAAAACGCATCTGTAGAAATGCAGCTGCCAGCATATAAGTCTAATTTCAGATTTGCAAGAGTTGGCACAAATTGTGTGTCCATTCAGAAAGGAACTCGGAAATACAGAGAAAAGACTGAGTAAAAATTACTTTTGAAATGACATTACGGACGAGTGTCGTTTATGCCTAACTTTCATAATATTTTCGTCCAACACGAAAGTAAGACGTTGAAAATTGAAGTTAATTTAGTTGAATGACTCACTAACCAATAGAACGGATTATATGGGATTGCCCCTTAGTTACTATTTATACTATGTATACACTTTGTAATTTCCCATATTTCAAATACATCCAGCTGTCTAGTACTTGTTACATTTTATGATCGTTCTCAGATGCACGTTGGGCAACAATAGACTTATCTGTTTTGCATTTATGATATTTTCATTTATAATATTATTTTATAGTACATTTTTTAGATCCAGGTAAATTAATCTCTGATGACGACGCAACTAGTGCTGAGGTCGAGGTTGTGGTTATTGTAACATTATCCCCATTGGATTGATGATGATGATGTTAATGATGATCTCTTGAGGCAGTGCTCAATATAATCTGCAGAATTTGGCAATCTAAGAACCTCATCATATATGGAACTGAAAACAAATATGAAAAAATAAACATATGTAGTTATAAAATTTTAAGTGTTAAAAAAGTGTTGTTCCTCTAATTTCTGTGGTGTTTATTATTTTTATTTTTATTATTATTATTATTATTAAAGCCAATGATCAAATGTGTCAGCTTTAAGAACTAAAAAAAATTTGTCCACACCTCTCGTTTTACTATTATTTTTTTAAGAACACTGTCTAATTTCCCAGTAACATTTAGACTAGTTTACTGTACCCGGAATCAACTATTAAAGTATATATTCGCCGGTCTTAGAACACAGATGACTCATTTCTCAATGTTATTTAATCCTGAGAAAGAAGCACATTAATACGTCAACTGTGACGGGCCTCGTGCGTCTACATTGGAATGTTCTCCCCGAGATAAACTTTACCGAATTTATTCTAAATACCAACCAAGATTCAGTAATGTTTTATTATTCCTTCTTTTTTATTCGCCTCGACTCATAATTACTCCATTATACTCGGAGATTATGAATTTTACTAAAATTTGAATTTTCACTAATGAGGCCTAGGAGTATCAGGTGGGCGAACACAGATCCAATTTAAAATATCTTGGTATTAATTTAGACAATAAGTGGACTTTTTCAGTGGGGAAAGAAAAGTGTTCACAACAGGCATTTTCTTAAAATTTCTAAAAGCGATGTAATTACACTGTTGAACACACTTAGTACAGCAAAAAAATGAATATTTAGTGTAGCAAAAATGTATGAAATATTTTGAAAATACGAATTTCTTAAATTTATAGATATATTGTTCTCTGAGAGGCAATATTGAGTGATTCAGAAACAGTAGATCAAAAAGACACTATTCGAAAATTACCAATAAATTACATTTCTCTGGACACCAGTACCCTTAGTGAGTGTATATTTTTAGGCCTCGCGAAAGAGTTTGACATAGTCTGCCCAAAAAACATTCATCACCTTTGCTTTTTGAAGAAATATGGTTGATATAAAAGAAAAACGTTTTGTGGAAAGAATTCAGTTTGTAAAAAGTAGAAGACGAACTTATTCATAATAGAGTATAAATTATGGAATCCCACAGGGATGGGTACTAGGACCAGTTTTCTTCGATTGTACATTATTGACTATCAATTACAAGAAATCCCGTTTTACCTTCATATTGTATTTTAATAATGTAAGTAAACTATTAGACTTTTTACAATGACATCACCTAAATGGCTGAATTGGATACAAAGTTGGTAAAAGAAGTGCTGACATATTTGTGGATGTATTCCTTTGCCAGAACAGTTTCAACTATTTAAACTGACTAAAATGTGCGTGATTAACATTACTACAAACTATCTATTACAAAATAAATTTATATGCCATGCACCGAACGTATCTTTGCCTTTGGTTTTTGCATGCGCAGTAGCCAATCGGTTCCAGCACGACAAAATATCTGTTTTGCATTAAATATGAATAATGTAACGAAGTGATTTTTCCGGTAACTATTTTCGGATGTAATAAGACTTAATTGAGTTTCTCTTTCACTTTGGTACACCCTGTATACAATAACTAATATGAATGTTTCCGTTAACACCATTTTGAACCAGAGTTCGAGTTCTTTTAGAAGTCCAGTATGTGGATTAACAATTATTTATTAAACATAATTGTTTCAAACCGGTTTATTTTCAGGGTAATCTGAAGTTATTCTATTATCTCAATGATCAACCACTTGTTGTGTTTTTACTAAACAGCCGCCAAGTAAGACGTTGAAAATTGAAGTTAATTTAGTTTAATTCAAAGCCAAGTTGAGAATACTTATTAATGATAAAAGAGTATGCTTCTATTTTTGTTTAAATAATTTATAGAATAAATTATTGGATTTATAGTAAAATGTTAATTCATGACAGTTTTTAAAGATCTTATTTTGTAAATATAGTTTTAAAATTATGAGAAAGCGATTCCCGGCGTCGGAATATTTTATAAACGTTTGTTTATGTTAAATCGCGTAGGGAATTTGTCTATGCACAGTACGCCAAGCTTGCTTAAAATACATCTACGACGCGCGCAATTTAATCAGAATCCTTTGAAACACGTAGGCACGTAACTTTCGGATGGGAGATCTGTGAATAAAACCGCACGCACGAGTCAAGAATAGCATCTTCTGACAACTGGTCAGACACTCTGGCAGGGTTACCAGGTCTACTGATTTTTCGGTAGATCTACCAATTTCGTCTTCAATTTACCGATCTACCGATTTGAATGGAAAATCTACCGATATTTTCAGAATTGTAAAATGTTCGTAAGCATCTTCACAACAGAACCTCAATTAAATCGTTGTTAAACGATTCTATTAAATTTTTGGAAAAATCAATAATGATAAAATATTTTCAGTGTGTATATCTGGTGATAGTATAAATGCGTGTACAAATAAATTAAATAAGTACCTTATTTCAAATTGTTTTTATTCTGTGGATGAATTCCTAAACCATTTGTAAAATATTTTATTATTAATGTGTGTTTTTAACTACATCTGAGCGGTGAAACAAGAAAGCTCGCAGATAAATGTAATAACTCCTCGTTCTATCGATACCTAGTGCGAAAATACGCTTTAACTCCTCCCGCATATCTCTTGTCTGGTCAGCTCAAGGGATAGTATGCCTTAAAAACGCGAATTCGTACATTGGAGCTTAGTGCTATATCACGAGGTCAAGCGTATCGGGATTTCATTAATAGATTCAGCACGAGTAAGGTTTTTCTCTGGAACTAAGAATGGAACCTCACCGTGCCGTGGGAAGTAATAATCGTTCTTAGCTAAGGAGTTTCGTATCCACAATCTCTTAATGTAGTTTTATTAGTCGGTTGGATAAAAGTAGTAAAGAAAACCTCAAATTCTCATTTAGTCGACGTTTCGGCAAAATTTATTGTCTTTGTCGAAACGTCGACTAAATGAGAATTTGAGGTGTTCTTTACTAATTTTATCCAAACCGACTAATAAAACTACAATAATCGTTCTGTTCAGCACTGGTAAGGTTTTTCTCTGGAACTAAGAAAGGAACCTCACCGTGCCGCGTGGCGTAATATCATAACTATATTGTTTGATATTTGTATTCACTAGAGACAAGCCGCTGATCTACCTATATAGCACGTCTGCAAGTAGCCAGTCAAATATACAGTCTGTCCCTGGATTGACATCCTCCCGTTGTGGCACGTCTGCACTCCGTAACCACTAGCACCTGTATAGTTCTGCAGTGCCCGTCTACTGTAATTCCGCCTTAAGCACCAGCGACCATCGAGGCACTAACTGCTTGCCGTACACCAGCAACCGTAGATTGCTTTCATAACTTCTTGTAGTAATTATTTTGATATTGCCTGCGTGTCATAAATACCGTAGATATAGTTTCTGAAACTGCGATATATCGTAAACCAATTGCTTGTTTCATAGGCTGATTGCTTGTAGATAGAAACTAATATTTACTTTTTTTCTACATTCCTTAAAAAAAAAGTTGTAAATAGATATTATTTTCTGTTGTTTGTATTTGATTTTTTTTATTATTCTTCTATGAAATCAATCGTAAATAAATAGGATAAGTACAGTTTAAATTCTGACTTTTATTTTAAGACAAATGTATAAGTAATAAATTTATTGGTACACCGAGAATCATTTTCGGCAGGTAAGGTGAAGCTGTCCATTGCTACGCAAACGACAACAACACACACCGACCTCTGGACATTCCGTTTCTTCACTCAGTTATCTTAGCTTCTATCACACCGCTGATGGAATAAAATGGTGTTCCTACACTTTAAAAGAGAAACTGGCGCTCGACACCGTTATCGAAATAAAAAATTCAAAAATGCAGCTACTGTACTGAAGGGTGCCTAAGTGACACGACACCCACGAAAAATAAGCATCATTTTGTGGTGGTAGGTGAGTAGCGCGTCACAATAACGATGTCTGTTAAACTTGTACATCTGCCTCAAATTGTATACGACGTGGTAATGGTCCGGTCATCTGTTTTAAACAGCAATCTAATTATATTCTTTATCTGCATATCCCGCAGGCAAAGCCATTATCAGTACACTATACTTTAAAAAAAAACGTCTTTAAGATAAAATACCAAAAAACCAAAACTTTATATTATCGAAATAAGAGTTTCTGCAAAACCGAGTGGTCTAGTTTTCTACAGTTTCAACACCGACATGTTTTTGCACAAATCACCATATATTACACTCGACGCACCTTCCACCAACCAAGTTGGCATCATCTGGAGATGATTAAAACTAACCTTATGCTAACAGTGTATCCTATGTATACCTAAATTATTGTTACGCTTCGGTGAACCATGATTCGCGATTACAGTTCGTTCATATATCTCCGACTTTTCGTTTGTTTCAATTTTGTCTTTTGGATTGCCTAAAAGTTTTTTCATATTGTTCAAAGGTTTAGAGATAACGTACTTGCCTCGAAACCTTGGGATCCCGGGTTCGATTCCCGGTCGAAGAACTGGGATTTTTCTGTGAGAGAGATTAATCATAGTATACTCGGATATTGCGTGTGTGTCCATTGTCTCTAAATGTGTAGCCCTCTCCCACACAAGGTAATTCCAGACCGTCAGGGATAAAGGTGGTTGTAATTTCATGTGATGGTATTATTATATGTTATAAAGAAATTAGCATTGAATCGAAAACAATTTCGTTTCATGCAAAATTTAGTGAGTTGAAGATATTCTTTTACTACATCTTGACTGAAATTGTTTGATCCTTGAGCTACATAAACATTTTCTTATTTTTTTATGTTAAAGGGAATTTTTATTTTTGAAAACTGTGTGTTTTACACTACTGGCGAGGACTTTTAAGGTTTACGAACAATGATTTTAATTGGTTTTAACCAATTTTTGGTTTGACCTAATATGATTTTGTCATTTTTTACATTTATTTTTAATCATAAGGCTGCTTGTTTAACCACGGATAAAACTCAATTTATTCGTTATTACCAAATATACCACTTTTCAGATGGTATATTTGAAAGAAAATCTATTCGCTTAAAACATGGTGAGACACATTATATTTTTGAGGGTCCTGTATAGCAGTTATATTGCCTCGTCGAAAATTGTGATGATTATCATCGTTTCAGTTAAGTCGTGTCAAAAAAATAATGCATAATGTTAGTTAATGCTATTATCGATGTAACCAATCGCAAATTAAAATAAATATGGTAATGTAATTAGTAAATAATTATGTAACACAATTCCTTTGCAACAAAGACCTAAAACAACAATCTGAGCATTAAGGTAAATAATACAAATTCCGTAAAATTAATTTCTACATTTTGAGAGATCCTAATCCGTGTATATTCTGCTACGATAAAGGCATTATTGCGGTTAAACATTGTTTCTACCAACATACACTTGTAACAAGGAAACTATTCAACCATTTCGTATTTTTGACCTCATCTGTCTCCTCAGTTATTGTTTTGAAGTTCCGCCGCAATAGTAATAAGGCCGCAATGACCATCATAGTTACGTCACAGCCTGTTTAAACGCTCGGTTTCCCTCCACCTCAATGTAATTATTAATGGTTTCTAGTTATAGTTCCCTGCTGACCAATTGAAATACTATTAGGAGGGAATTATGCTGATTGCAAGATTAATTGCTAGTCCGCGTGATTTTATAAGGTTTAATTATTGATTATTATTAACTTTTCATTTCTAATGCACAAGGTTTATGTGGTATGATACCCTGTAATTTAATAATGCGGATATTTCCTCTGGTCTTAATTATAATATGTTAATCATATTAACAAATACGAGGTTAAGTTAAATTGAAGTCCTGAAAACAAATGTATCCGAATCTTCAGCAGGTTTTTATGTTACTATATTGTATATATTGTAGTATATCTTTACGAAAAGAACATTTTTCTCATTATCTTTACATAGTAATGTAACGTTATAGTACGGAGTATAAAATAAATAAATATAGTTTAAAAAAATTAAAAAACACGCTTTTAAAGCACATCAAACTAAAAAGTGAAAAATAATTATTAATATAAACTGAAAACAATAATGAACGAAAAATACTAGTATTATTGTGAAAAAAGCGTGGGTTGCTCGATATACGAAAAATATGGCACAAAACGCCCCACGCTTCTTTCACAATAATACTAGTATTTTTCGTTCATTATTGTTTTCAGTTTATATTAATAATTATTTTTCACTTTTTAGTTTGATGTGCTTTAAAAGCGTGTTTTTTAGTTTTTTTAAACTATATTTATTTTTCACTTTTTTAGTTTAATGTGCTATGAAAGCGTGTTTTGTAGTTTTTTTAAACTATATTTATATTGCTTATTGATGCTGATATTATAACATATTACGATCCAACAGATATTTCTGAAAAAAAAAATATTTTTTTATTTCAGCCATGGGATTTGAACTCACGCCCGAGGAGTCCGTCGTTTCGCGTCGACTAAGACTTGCCCGCTCGACCAACGACTGAACTGATAATCACGGAATATACTTACAATATTAAGCCTCTTGCTCTCACGCAGAGGATACGTGAGGAAAGGACTTGCGATCCTGATCAGGATATTGATATAAACTTATCAAATTATTGTATTGTTACCGGTTCTTCGTAAGTGTACAAAGTTTTAATTAAATCTGTCCGTTTAAAGTGGGTCAAAATCGAGTCCAAAGAGTCGGTTACAAACAAACAAACAAACAAACAAGCAAACAAACAAACAAGCAAACATACAAGTGAAGCTAATAAAAGCGTGTTAATAAAAAGGGGAATGACGTGAAATTGAAAATCGTCCGATTACAATTATTTGCAATTTTGCTAGGTGGCCTGTCTACCACGCTTATTAAAGGAAAAAAATTATGAAGGTATAAAGTAACGCAGTAATAACAGAAGTGTTCAGCGGCTTGTCCCTCGATAGAATCGAAAATTACGACTCTTTTGGTTGGTTGAGACAAAAGACAGACAAAAATGCAAAAAAAAATTGTAAAATATAATTAAAACAATTATTTTTTCGTTTAACTCATTCTAACTCAAAAATGGAAAAGTTAACTGATCTCAAATTTTTACAGCGTTATCACTACATAATGGTTAACAAAGTATGTGAATATGAAGATCAAATTATTAATTATAATAAGTGTAGAAAATATGAATATTTTTCTAAGGTTATGTCGACAGAATGTAAAGATTTACAGAGGTAAGTATGGCAAGCGGGAAACTTTTTTATCTTTCGAAATAGACACCAAGTATATTGAGAATAAATAAAGATAAAGGACAGAGGCAACTTTTTCATTTGACACTTTTTTTATAGGATGAACAGTTTAGGAGAAAATCGCAGGTGAAAATACGGAAAGCCCACGCGGACGAAACATCGCAGAGAACGATGTAAAAGTTAATAGACGTTGAACGTAAACTTTTTTATAAATATATGTATAATTACTTGCCTTGACTTCAAAACGCGACAAGTTGATGGCAACTTGTTTCTATATAATTAATAATTACATATTTACCAATAGCAGGTACACATATAAAAGTACACTTTTAATAAACTTGTTCTTTTATTGATAAATCTTATCCAGGGTATTTATAAATATAGCGGATATAAGGATTTTCAACCCTCCATTAAGTACGCATTATATAAAACGGGAGTGATGGTTAATGTTTTTTGATTTAAAAAAATGTTTAAATAAAAAAAAAACACTAATACCTAACGACCACCACCTCTTCCGTTTTGGAGGATTAAGATTCCTTATGTTTGCTGCATTTATAAACACCCTGAATAAGATTCATTAATAAAAGAGAAAACGATATTTTCTGGGTTCGTTAACATTGTGCCTTTATATTTCAACCCCTGGTATTGGTAAAATATATAATTATTGCTTATATAAAAAAAGTTTCCATCAATTTGTCGCGTTTCGAAGTCAATGTCTACTAAATCTGTGCGCCGTTTCGTCCGAATGGGAGTTCCATATTTTCACATGCGATTTTGTCGAAAACTGCTAATCCAAAAACAAAAGTCTGAAATGAAAAGGTTGCCTTCGTCGTGTATCTTTATTTATTTTCAATATACTTGGTATCTATTTCGAAAGAAAAAAGTTTTCTGCTCGCTACTTGCCTGAGCAAATTCTCACATTCTATCGACGCAGCCTTAGAAAAAGGTCCATATTCTCTACACTTATTAAAATTTGTCCTTCATATTAACATACTTTTTTTTATAATTTCTATTTTGAAAAAGTATATCTTTGTTTTTTCGACCATTTATAGAGGACTGTAACTATATGTGTTATAGTATAAAATGTTTTGTTATTGAATGATGAATTGATTAACAACTATTGCTGTTAGTATTAACAATTGTAATGAATAAATCATATAATTGTATAGCAATTACTCTCTTTTTTTAATTATTATTAGTTGTTGTAATCGTACTTTGTAATATATGTACATAAAAACAGTGAGCCTTGGTAAGAAAATAAATAATTAACAACTGAGCTAAATTGCCCCAAAAATGTTCTCTTTCAATTAACCTGAATGTGAGTACACCTTTATTGTGAACACTTAACTAAATCATTAATGTTTGTTTCAGGTGGGTGTTGACTTAATGAGATTTGCGGCCCGACAATTTTGCTTTGTCCTTTAGCAGATGGTTTGTATGTATGTTGTGTTTTAGCGAAACTATCCGTACTTTATTTGGGTAAGTGTTTTATACACCAGCAATATGGTTTTATTCATACATGGTTACACCACATAACATTTTATCATCCTTCAGGATTTTCAGCTATCCTAACCTGTTATTTTATATAGCGTGGTTTTATTTTTGTGTTTACACCAATGGTAACAGATACAAATAGACAAATGTTGGATATTTCAATGGTGACTAAATATATGAAAACAAGTTTATGTTATCTTACATGGTTCGTGAAATAACATGAAAACACTGATTAATCCGATTTTAAAATATTTAATAACGCTTTAGGTATAGCTTTTTCAAAATGCTACCCTGTAGATACTTCTTTCTCTAACCTTATTTTATACATGGAACGAGAATATTAGTTTATTGGAAATAAGGTTTTTTTTAAAGAATTAATTTAAACAAAAGTAGTTTTTGGTTCTTCTACAAGATTATCGTCCCTAGTTAAACGTACTATAAATATTCATCTCAGAGCCTACTTTATTTCAAGATATCAAGAGAACACATGCAGCAATACATATTTAAGAATTTGATTTTTTTTTTTGAAGAAAATAGGCATGAAGTATTCGAAAAATATAAAATATAAATTTTTTGGGTTTTTGACTCTTGTAACAACAGGATTTTGCTCAAATAACTTAAGCAAACATGTTTCTGAAGTATTTCATTCGGCACAACAAGTTGAAGAGTTTATAACCAAACATATACTTGAATACATTTTATTTTTATGTGTTACTGGGGTCAAAAGGTCAAATCATGGAATATGTGATCTTCATACCATTCTTCAAAATCAGTAATATCATTACCGGAAATCTAAGGATGAAGGAAGACGTTCGATATTGCTTTTGTTCTAATCTCCTTATGAATGGAGTTATAGGTAAATGATTGTGACAAATCAGCATTATATCGTATAAAGGTGGATGTCAAGATTAAATAGTCAAGAAGGGAATATCATGATGAAACAAACAAAAATGCAATCACCAGCAAATTAATCAACATAATATAGAAAGTGTAAAACCAAAAATGTACAAACATGTTCTGGCTCTCTTATGAGTTATGTATAGTTTTTCAACGGAACATAAAATACAAATTTTTAATAAATGAAATTATAATGCTTTCCATTGCTTGCCATTGTTGATCTTTTTAATCATAAATAAACTTCATCTTGTGTGGTCTATAACATTTAAAATTGTACAGTTTTTCGATCAGCTGTAATTTGTGCATACGTCACTGTATGAAATTACATATATTTTTCATTTGGACTGTCTGGAACGTGGACTCACAGAAGTCTCGTGGTTGCACAGGATAGTAAGGCTCCTGATGCTGGTCCAACATCAGTTATTGTAGGTTGTTCGCCACCAACATTCTTCTATCCGAACTTTGTTGCATTTCGAACATTTCTTTTAATGATTTCCAGATGATCTACTGGTAATAAATTCGAAGAAGGTGGTACTACAGTTTCATGTAGTAGCAAACGGGCAATATTAAACTCATTCCTTGAATCACAGATTTTCTTTAAACATGAAATATACCTCAAGGAATCTATTGTGTCTTTAACAGGGTTCCCTCCGTATACAGACACCAATACTTTCAAACCTCAGATACAACATCCTTTAACGTTTAGCAGCCAGGTCTCCAGCTAACAGACTATGTTCAACAAACTGTAATTTAACCAATTTTACGTGGATTTAGCCCTATTTGTACATACAAGAAACCTCAGTGGGGTTTGTAAGTTCAATATACCAAGCGATAAGAACTATAAAAAGATTTTGCTTTGCATTTTTCGTATACAGTGTGTCTCACTTAAGGGTGTAACAGCGTAATAATTCTTTTGTTTTTTGTCCGATTTAAATCAAACTGGTCTCAAAAGATAGAGGTTACCAAGGTCTATTTAAGACCTCAAAATCACTTTCCAACTTTAAATGCAAGGCCATCTACGATGCTAAATTATGTGAAAGAAATCAAAAAATCATAGCAAGCATTTTTTAATCAAAAAATTTTATTAACAAAACTTGTTCGAAATCATTCAAGAACCCTGAATCCGAAGTTTAGTTAAATTCTAAAAAAAGAAAATGAGGTTTTGAAGAAAAATATTCCAATCCCAAATTTCTCGTTTTGATAAGCATGCTCTTATTCCGTTATTTCTATTAAAAGACAATTTTGTAAATGTCAGATTAGTTGTCAAGTAAATATGTTGGCATTCTGTCTGATTTTTTGTATTCTAGCATATTTTATTTCAATTAAAATGCTTACAAGTTCGGAAAAAGTGGAAATAGTTAGATTAGTTGGTGATAATTCTCGTACAGTGAGGGAAGCCGCTACAGAATTTATCAATCGGCATCCAGATCGACCCCCAATAGACCATGTAAAAGTTTGGCGAATTAATAATTCATTCAATAGAACTGGCAAAGTGTGCAACAAACAAGAACAACGTGTGAGGGATCATGTTAGAGATGCAGAAATTCTTCAGTTTGTGAGGGAAAATCCAAGGTGTAGCCTAAGGAGAATGTCCACAATTTTAAATGTACCCAAGGATACAATTTGGCGATGCTTCCGTCGAAATAAATTACGTCCCTTCAAGCCTGTTTTCTTACACATATTAGAAGAAGGAGACGAAGAAAGGCGGCTGGAATGTTGCTTTTAGTGTCAGGGAGCGTTTTTGAACAACCCTAATTTTTTTTAAAAATATTTTATTCTCAAATCAAGCGACATTTACAACTGGTACAGTTAACTCTCAAAATACTCGAAATTGGTCCGTTGAAAACCCTCATTGGGTTCTAAACTGTCGACGCCAGTATTCAGAAAAGGTGATATGGTGCAGTGTTTGAATGAACAAATAATTGGGCCATATTTTTTTGAGGAAAATTTAAATGCGGAACGTTTTCTAATTTTTTTTTGCAAACTGAATTTTCAATCGAAATTGAAAACTTGCCCCTTATTGCATACAGCAATCTGATATATCAACTTGATGGAGCGTCAATCCACAATGCAAAGGTAGTATGGAATTGGCTAAACGACAACTTTCCCCGGAGGGGGATTGGAAGAAATAGCCCTTTTATTGATTGGCCTCCGAGGTCACCTGACCTCACGCTCTTGGACTTCTTTTTTGGGGGGTATCTAAAGAATGAAGTCTACAAAACGCAGCCACGAAATAGACTACAAATGGAATACCGGATTAGGCAAGCTTACGCTGAAATTACGCCTATAACTCTCCGAAAAGTTATGAACAACAACAAAAAGCGAATTGAGGCATGCGTTAGGGCTGATGGAGATTTGATAGAACATAATATATAATTCTATTGGTTGTATTTATTATTCACTTGTGTAAATTGTGTTTCAAAAAAATAAATTTAGAAATAATTTTTATTAAAATGCCTAACATGATTTTTTTCATCAAAGCCTCATTTTTTTTTTAGAATTTAACTAAACTTCAGATTCAGGGTTTTTGAATGATTTCGAACAAGTTTTGTTAATAAAATTTTTTGATTAAAAAATGTCTACTATGATTTTTTGATTTCTTTCATATAATTTATAATACATATATTGAACCTCTTTTCATTTATACATGAGATGTTTTTGTTGTAAACCGTATAAATAAAAGAAATATTAGCGTTTGGCCCTTACGATTATATTATCATCAGTTTGACAACTTTATTAAATATATAAAATTTTAATATTAATATATAATTAAAAATCACTTACTGACTCAAAGTTATTAATAAAAATATTTTTGGCTTTCCAGCTTTTATTATAAGATGAGGGGATCTCTATAATTGGATATATTTTCAAGTTTTCTGTCGGCGGCATACGTTTGAAGTTCGGTGCTCATAATAACGTTTATAGAGCACAGATGTGAATCTTTCAACCACTCACAAAGTCCTTAGGTTGCGCTTAGGCGTACGTATTTTTAAATCATTTTTATGATAATTTAAGTATTTCATATCGGGCGAGTAAAGGTGTGCTTAATTTCGTTTCCGTAACTTTAAATTCTTCTTTCAATTGACAGGAAAGTTCTTGATCTTTGGACTTAATTTGATGTTTTTAAATATAAATTATGTTACAATTTAGACGTGCTTTTGTCAAATGACTTTAGAGCGTGGCAAATCTAACGCTGGTCATAGACGTATGTACAGGGCAAATTTCGATGTTTGTGTAGGGTAATTCGGTAACTGTAAGAAATACAAAAAAATGGAGAACACATTCTCTATCTTTTTTTTAAGACAAATTTACTGGCGAAAACAAAAATTTGCTATCGTCTTTTGTTTTCGAGTTATAAACAAAAGTTCGATTTTTTCGACTTTTAGATATATGTCAATATCTTGCTTGTTTGTAAAGTTATGAAGAAACAACTTTTACATTCTTGAGGCACTTTTCTGAATAATACTGTGGCGTCGACAAAATTTAAAAAGAAAGGTGCAATTTCGAGTTGTGGCATAAAGTTGTATTTTTTTAAATGGGAATCATATGGTTTAGTTAAAAAGAAATTTTTTTTCTATCTTTCAAACTATATATCATATGTGGGGTCGCTTTTGATGTGTAAGTATTTAACAGCGAAAATAATCTTTTAGTAGATTACTTTCTGCGTTTTTTTATATTTATTCCAAGTAGACGTGTGTCGTCTATGACAGTGTTTATCCGTTTGTCAGTAAATTGCATATTAATAATTTTGATTCCGTCATAATTACACCCCATTGAATCATAAAAATGAAATTTACGAGAAATATGATATGCTAGAATGCTTTATTCAAAGTAATAACAATTGTGATATTACATCCGAAATATATTTCAATCGCTATCCAAAAAGAAGACAACCTAATAAAATTATTTTTAAGAGGTTAAAAGAACATCTCATTAATAGTGTGTCCATTTGTCTCAAAAAAGGAGATCGAGAATGTGTATTCCATTTTTTTTGTATCTTACAGTTACCGAGTTACCCTACACAAACATTGAAATTTGCCCACCAGATCTGCAACAATCTTACGAAATAAAGAAATGTATGTATGCAAAACTTTTATGTGACTTTATTCTTATGTGATGTGCATTCCATTACATACATTCCATTACATATATTCCATTACATATATTCCATTACATGTATTCCATTACATATATTGAAGAAGAAACAATTTAAAGTATTTTAGAAGAAATATGTGCCGAACTGGGATTTACCGGCAAGAAGAACAGCTGATCGTATACTGAACCATATAAAAGCCTTAATAAAAAACCAACTTAAAAGTGTATTAATAAATAGAGAAAAAATTTATTACAGTGGACGAGACGGCAGATCCAAAGGATATCATTTAACAAATGTTTTAACATACGTTTTAGACCCTGGTGGGCCTACGTCACCATATTTATTTGTTTGTAAAAGATTACGTAGTGTCAATGCAGAAACTGTACAAGAACTTGGTACACAAACACTTGAAGTAATCGGTGTAGATAGTTCACAGTTTTGGATGTTAGTCACTGATGCAGCACGATATACAGTACTTCAAATGAACTCTTCGGCCGATTAAAAAAATAATACAAGCTATAACTGAGAACTAGAATGAAATGAGATAAAATAAGACACGCCCAGAGAACGTAAAGACAGGCTCTGGTTTGGTGGGGTGGGTGGTGATCGTTTCTAACAAGAAGTGCCTCATCTGGCTTTCGACAATAAAAATGTTGGTGCTTCAATAACGTCACGGTGATGTCACTGGCAGAAAATTTATTTGTCTTGGCTGTTCTTCCCTCCTATGTTTTGTCGGAGAGAGACAACTATGCGTGACAATATTATGCATAATGTTTTGAATTGTATTTCTGGTTGTCGACCGTCTATTTGGAAGCGGAAACATATTTACAAATAAATTTTGTATTCGACGGTTTGATATATAGCTATGATGTCATACCATAATTTGATATTTTTATTCGCGCGTATATACCATTATTTTTTGAGATTGTTTGAAATTTTAATAAAGAATACATCCAATTACTTCCCATACATCTCTTTAAATGAGAGCGGGGCGGGTAGGGTTTAAGGAACTCACCGCTGCAGTATGTGCCCTATATATGATACACTCCCATATCGAGACACCACGATTACTATTGCGTCCATCTCGCATGTTTAATCGGCCTTTGTTAACATTTGGCTGCTTTTTTCACTTTACACACTGTACATATACTTAAAGTTGAACAATTGTTGAAAAATGTATACCCAAATTTAAAACATGTAACTTGTCTTGTTCATATGCATCATTTGATAGCCGAAGAATTCGACTAAATTATGCCAAAATTGATGCATTATTTGCAAATACCAAACAAATATTTCTGAAAGCTTCTCAACGGGTTACAAATAAGTTGGCTTATCCTGACATACAACATCTATCGCAACCCATTTTAATACGTTGGGGGATATGGCTAGCAACAGTTGGACACTACCATGAGTATTTTCAATGACTAAAGGATTTCATTCGACAATTAAATCCAACTGAATCAAAAGCCATCTCCGAGGCCCAAAACTATTTCAAAAAAGTAGCAATACATGCGATTTACAACAATTATACAGTGGTACTGAACAGTATTCAACTACTAGAAATTTCCTCATTGTCATTAGAAAAATCCTTACATATAACTTAAATGTATGAAATAAGTTACAAACTCTAAATGATTATTTATTCGAGTGAGTAAGCAGTATAATGATATTTTACATACAAATGTAGGACATGAAACGTTGTGTAATATTAATTGATATCTTAATGAGGAACATCCTACAAGTGATTTAGAAAGTTTTTAGTTTGCAAATATTACGTCGGTAGATGTCGAAAGATCTTTTTCGCTTTACATACATGTGTTTACCCCACAAAGGAGATCTTTCCAGCAGAAAACATAGAAACTGTGAATGTTCGTTGTTACGTAATCTCAGGAACTGTGCTCGGTCGTTAACACGTAAAAGGTAAGCAATGTTACTTATTTCAACATCTTCTATAATTATCGGGAACACATGGAATACTATTAAAAGCTGTCTGATATACCACGCAAGATGCTATGTTATTTATTCAGGATCATGGTGTTAAATAATAAATTTATTATCTCTTCTTATGCTTCTTGAACCTGATAAAAATTGACGATTTGATTTGTCCGACATACCTTTCCATGCAGTTAATTTCGCAACTTTTCGATCATCTGTTTCTCCCAATCTTTTCATTTAGATTTCCTAAAAATGTATGTTAATTGTATTTTAATTACTAAATATTTGTATTATACCTGAAGGGTATGAATTTTGAAAGCTCGAGAAAGTTTGAGTTTTCTACGTAAATCTACGTGTCCTAATTATTTTGTTAGCTAATTACGATACATGGCAACACAGATGAACATCCATAGTTTTTCTTAATTTAGGAATAAAACAAATTTTCCTTTTTTTATATCAGTATAATATACCCTCCATTCTTAATGAAGTAGAAACGAAAATGCAATTCACATTTTCATTTCAAAATTTAAATTTTACTGTATAATACTCTTTCGATATTTTCCTACATTTAAAAAAAATTGACATAACAAATGAGGATGCTCAAGAAATCGTTTTAAAATAATCCTCCAACTATCAGTTTAACCCTTTCAGTTCGTTTTATCGGATTTTTTTAGCGCAATCGCTTTTCTCGGACGTGATAAAACTTTTCAATGAAAATCTTGACGCCTTTATTTGTCTAGCGTTATAAGAAAAATAAAATAAAATATACTATTGTCGAGTGGACTGAAAGAATAGTAGCGTTCGCCTGAAAAAGCCTTTTAAGTTCATTTGCAAATATTAACTACTTTTAAAATAGATGCCCTTGTTTTATTCTTCTGATTAATTCTTAAATCAATTAAAAAAAAACAAGTTAGAATATTTTTCATCCAATGCACGCTAAAAAATCCTTAGCCCACGACAAAATTCTTACGGTTCAGGGATGAACTTACGTCCAGATGTAGATGCAGGTGCATTTTAAGAACATTTGACTCCCCCGACGTATATTGAAAATAGGCCTCTCATCTAAATTATGATGCCTGTTCTGGGCAATACTTAAGTAGGTCATAACTATAACGTTTTGATAATATTTTTTTTTATTAAATGAATCGTTTTCTATATTTTGATGTTGAAAATTATCAACACCTTTAAAATTGATAGGTTAGTCATGGTTTTGTCGTACAACACATTGATGACAGAGCTGTCAGGCACTTCAATTAAAAGAATTGAAATAGTAATTTAATTATTTTTAAGTAATTAAATTACTTTAATTCAATTACTTTTTTGGACGCCTTAAGATAATTGGTATTTGAATTACTTTTGTAAAAGTAATTGGAGTTGGTAATTGTTTTATTGTTTTTGGTAACTGAAGTACTGAACAAATAATTCAATTCCTCTTGGGTAATTCAATTCAGATACTTTAATTACTTTAAAATAATTGAAATTGTATCGAAAATATTCCGAGAAAAATCGCAACGCACTCGGCTTTAATAACTTGTCTGAGCTTGTCGTTTGACAGCATTTTCGTTTTCTTTCAGTTATCCAGTGCACTACACAGTATACAGTAGCTGTGATTGCAAGAAAACCATGTTTTTAATTATTTGTGTCCTTGTGTTTTTAATTCTTAAAAAGTTGCCTGGCAAGGTCAGTAAATATTAAATAACAAATTTGTTCTTTACTATTTTTTAAATATTAATATATGTTATACATATATCTCCGATATTGGCAATATCTATTATTTTACCTATTTGATTTAATCAAATACCTATTAATATTAGTTACACTGACAAAATTTTTTAATAATGATTGTAGAAACAAAATTTTTGCACAGAAATGCGTTTCACGTTGAACTCAAATATCGAATAAAATATACCTATCTGTATCTATGTCTGTGTGTAGACCATTTCTTGTCAACACAATAATTTCTTATAGACTTGAAAATTTTATTTTAAATTTAGTACCTATATATGTAAAATAGCTTGGTAGAATATTACCTACATACGTGTTTGAATAACCTAATAATTATTTAAAAATACATGCACATTGTGCCTCTTTTTTTGGTAGGTATTTGAATTTCTTTTATTTTCAGTCGACATTTCAATTATTTTTGGTAATTCAATTACATTCAAAGTAATTCAATTAAATAGAGTAATTGAAGTATAAGGTAAAGTAATTGAATTCCTTTACTTGAAAAAAATATATTATTTTCGACGAGTAATTGATACTTGAAGTACTGTGTAAAATGAGGAGCAATTGGTAATGGAAATATTTTCTACTTTGATTGATAATTGGTAATTGGTACTTCAATTACTTTTAATGGGTAATTGTGACAGCTCTGATTGATGATAATTTTAATCTTGGAGAATAAACGGTATCTACTTGAATTCGTTAACTAGTACTAGTAATGATAGTAGAAGGTGGTACGAAGAGACTGGCAACTGGAAATTAGCTCGCAAACGGGCTCTTTTTGCGTAACCCCTACTGCCCCTTCAAGTATTTACAACACTTGCTCCCTCTTCAAATCTCCTCGACCTTTTGATGATAATGAACTATGAACCTCTTCTTTTGGTATTGTTTTTCGTAGCTAAGGAATTCGATGGGATAGATCAGGAACATTTTTTTTACATAAGTGTTTATTTTCAGCATTAATTACAAAGCTAATTTAATATTTGTTCGACCCTGTAACAAAAAAGTAAAAATCACTGGAAAATTTAAAAAATATATGATCTATTAACACCCCACTCCGTATTCGAATCCTATTGATTATGTTTACGTATCGAAAGAACGATTGAACCGTTTTCATAGTATTCTTTACAGTAAACCCAACACCTCGTCAATATTAATCTCATAAAATAGTTATTAAATCCAAAAAGTCATAAAAAATGCAATCATTCACTTAATGCCATCTCATTAAAACAACCCTACGAATGTAGACGGTTGTGTGCGAATGATATTGGACAGCCAGTAGAACAGCATGACAGTCATCTTAGTTCCCCGGTTGTTGTTGGTTAGGTTTTTTACCAAAATAAACTTCGTTTAGTCATAAATGGTCGAATATTGAATCATTTACCCATTATGCTACAAATTAAACTTCATTATTAGTCATAGCGGCATCTACCGGACAAATCCAAGTCGAAGACGGACGACAATAAAAAATTTTGGCCTCGAGGCGCGAGGCGGTCAAGACCCCTTTGATCCGGAAGACTTCGACGCGTGCCGGGTATGTCCATGTGTTGATGACAGGTCTTGATAAATTATTAAATACATTATATTTGAATAAAGTAGAAACTAGTACCATAATATAATTTAATTATTGACATGTAGTAAAAGCGGTGCTTAGGACGAAATGAGTTAATTATTTAATTATAAACACGTTTATTAGTTATTACCAACAGTAAAACTGTGAATTATCGCGCGTTTGTATGAGGTGTAGAAAACGTTATTTATATTAGTACCCATATCGTAATATGGAGAATTTTAATAGTTTCTGTAACTGTTTTCTTTTAAAATAGGGGTATGAACCTAGAGAGAGGTCAATGACATGTATTATATTTATTCTAACAATGTAATATTAATGATCGAAAAAAATCACCTATAATGTTTAGAAACTAAACCTTTAGTATATTTAAATATTAGCCTCATTATTTACGTAATTAGTACGGACTATATGCTGTTACTGTATTTTTGCGATGATTCTAGAAAACCAAATCACTCGAAATTTGTAAGAAAATGTAATACTAGAAGAAACCATTTATTAAACGATGTAATTTCGAGTATTACCAGATTGTGATGAAAAACTGTCAGTTAATAATATCATGGTGGTGGTGGTAATGTTCTAATATGAATTCTAACTTAACCTGACTTTTTTTTTTTTGGGAGAGGAGAAATCTTCATAGACTTCCGGCGTGTGTATCACGAGGATTGTGGGATTTCCCCGTCTATGAGAGGGTCTGCCATTAAAGCCCCTCTCGCTTTTTTCTTGCGACTATATGAAACCACAAAGAGCAAATGTTTCATATAGCCGTTTGCATTTAAATTCTAGTTCTTTCCTAACCTTAATCTAACCTAATTCAAAGTATGCGCTTCCTTTCAGTTGCGACTTTCTTTTTTCTTTATCAATGAACTGTGAAAAAGCCTCAATTTTTTTTATTAAAACAATATCTGTAATAGTATGTTCAGTTAATCATGGCACTAGAATCAATCTTGATTCTAGTGGAGATAAAAGAAGCCTAAGCCCATTCATCATGCGTTAAAATAATTTCAATATTGTTCATTATTTATTGCTATTATATGATTTGAGTTTAAAATACAATTATTGTTATGGCAGGTTAACCATGATAGGTTTAGATGGAATCTGCGTAAAAGTTGTATATCTGAATACGGATGAAGATAATCCATTCCGAACTCATGAACTCCGAAATATCAGTATTTCCGTTTACACTGATGGCCCACTTTACATTACCAAAAGACTGTTCCTGAATCTGAAGCCTATCCTCGTATGACTAGTGATCATTATGTAGATTATGTGTATGTAAAAATAATAGTTTAAAGTAAAATAAATTATTTATTGACTTGCCGGTAAGGGCTGTTTGAAATGAAGATTTTCATAAATTTATTTCGAATTAAATTTCTCAAAGATTCTAAATATTTTTGTGTAATAATTATTATCTAATAAAATTACTCGTATACATTTTCCCTAATTTGAGTGGGCATCAGATACCATGACGATATAAAAATAATCAAACGTAAAGTTTCTGTAGGAGGGGAGGGAGAACTGCCTTTTCTCAATTTATACGATTTTTCTGTTAAGACTGCCAACTACAAACCCTCATCGTTTCGCTATTAAAAATTTGCATGGACCATTTTGTTACCTATAGTATTAACTTTGATAAATATGCGCCATTTAGCGCTATTTATTAATTGTGTCTATTTAGTAATAGTTTTCTAAATACTTTTACCCATGATAACGGAAACAGAAAAATTCTCATAAAATTCCTTTATTAATGTGACCGGTTTCGTGAACAAATTAATTACTTCACATCATCAGACACAGGAATTTTTATAAATATAAAACCAGGGAAGTAATTAATTTGCTCACGAAACCGGTCACATTAATAAAGGAATTTTATGAGAATTTTTCTGTTTCCTTTATCATGAATAATTACTCATATGGGATCAACCTATCTACGTTACTTTTACCCATGTTCTCAGGATAGTTTTGAGAATTATTTATTATATTACTTCTGATTCCGTTTACAACTGTCTTTCTTCTCCTTCTTGACTCTCTGGTTTACTGACCCAGTGGAGATGTCTACAGAAAGAGATATGTTTAATTCTATTTCAGAAGATGGCAATAAAGATTCAGCTGTCATTTTATTTTTTCGAAACTGGAAAGTGACATTGTCAGTGCAGATTCTGAAGAGTTGGAACACTTAAAAATTGCAATCAGAACTCTCAGACAAAATCAACGTTGAAAGTAGCAGGTAGAAAAAGGGACATGTTTGAATCTCAGAATACAGGCTGGCTCAAGTCGGAATCAGAATTTATTTTAATTAATAAGATTGGCAAAAAAGCTCTGTCCAGTACACAATTAGGCCGTTTGTGTTTATATTTGCAAGAAAAATCAGACGGATCATAACCTCGCGAGGTTGCTAAAATAAGTGCTAAAAACAAACAACATCCTCACCAAATTGATTAAGTGGCACTGGAAATTTTCAGTTCGAGTAATAAGAAGCCGCATATTTATCAAACTTAACTGTTTGACATCTGCCTTATTGGATCCGCCTTTTTGAATTTCATAATTTTGAGCACATAGACAGCGTCCTCGAAAAACTACGAAGGTCTAATTTTATACCATTTTTTTTTAATAATCAATTTCTGAGCTCATAAAGATCTTTATGGACGCAATCCCGTATTATTCATGGATGCTTACACTTGAAGTGAAACACACCTAGAAAGATACATACGTGAAACGTAAATGCCATCGTTTTTATTAATTGTAATATTTTCTCTTAAAAACTGCAAAAGAAAACAATAATTTTGTGTTAATATCTTTCATTTTCGCAAAATTATATGCACATCATAAGTATATGAGATAAAACTGTTATCCTTTTAAAATTGGAAACTAAATTAATTTCTCTCTTTTTTGTCACTTTCTGCAGTGCAGTGTTAAATTTTGTTGTTTCCTTTTAGGCAAAAGCAACCCAGCAGTGCTAGGTATAAATTTATATTCAAACCTTTGGCGACGACAAGTTGTATTTGATTTGATTTGTTCATACATACAGGGTTGTTAATTCCAAGCCAAGACATTTGACTAGGTGCTTATCCATTAAATTCATAATGTAGTTTACAATAGAATAGCATGAATTATGCATTTTCCGATAGATCGCATATGCATTTACTGAATAATACAGTCAGTGGTATGCATACATTTATATGTTGGCAGAAGCGCAAATATTTATAATTTCTTATAATAGTAATATATCAGAAATTAAAAGCATCCCTATTTTTGTATTTATAGTCCCGGCATAATAATTAGTGATGGGACTCGAGTGACTTTTTTCACTCGAATAACTTGGTAGGTTTCCGAATTTACTTGAGTTGAAACTCGAGTCGAGTTGAAACTCGGTTTCGTTGTTATAAAACTCGAGTCAAAAGTTAGGTCGAGTAAAATTCAAAAAATCGACTCGATTTTTGACTCGAGTCGCTTTTTGACTCGAGTCGTTTTTTGACTCGAGTCGCCTTTAGACTCGAGTCGCTTTTTGACTCGAGTCAAGTTTCTTTAATTTAATTGTTTATGGTTTTATTAATATTTTTAAATATTCTTTAATGCCAGTGTGATTTGTTTATATAATATAAATATGAAAGACTATTTACATGAAGGCACTGAAGTCACTAATCTTGTAAAAGTAACAAAGATGAAAACATGTAACCATGAATGAAATCACTAATCAATTACTATATCATCGGGTCATCGGGATCGGGAATTCCCATCCAGGTTTGTTGTTTCATGTTTGTAGGTCAGATTGTATAATTATTAATTAAAAGGTTTGTTCGTAGAGCAGTTTCCAACCGTTTGAAACTGTCAGAAGCATGCGCACATTGCTGTAGAGATGCGCTTGTTCAATCAGAACGTTTATTATTGCAGAGCTCTCGTAATACTCGCATCTCTATAGTCAGAGAACTATCACAAATCGCCTCTACGTACAAACCTATAATTGTTACATACGACGTTATTACGACGTATTAGAAAATTAGAAATTAGAACTTAGAATTCTTTAAAATCAAGACTCACACGACTGCAGCAATCAAACTGGCACATTCATGTTCCTAAAGGTTTGTTTTTCGATTCAATTAGTTCGAAATAAATAAAAAACCGTAATCGGTGTGTATTAAATATTAAATACTGCATTTATTTAATATTTTGTGCTAAACAAGAGTTTAATTTAATGTTAATTTAATATAAAAAAAATTACGTTGGTTTTCTTTAAATGTCATATTATATACAATGTTAATTAAATATTTAATTTTGTATTTGAAATGTGTTGATTTGCCGGAAAAATAATATTTGGCCTGGGTCCATTTATTATTTTATATTTCAATTATTATGATTTATGTTTATCCTTTTGATTTTTCAAACTTATGTTGGAATTAGATGATAGGGTTTTAAATGCTGAAAGATTACCAAAAGAAAAACCTAAATACACTTTAAAAACTTACCGTTTAGCAAACCACTGAATTATCTCCAACTTACTTACTCTATAGTTCGCCTCGAGTTTGATTTCGACTCTGCCCTTACTCTAGATTCTAGTCAAACTCAACTCGATTTAAAACTTAAATCATATTAACTCACTGATTCGAGTAGCACTAACTCGACTCGAGTAACAACGTTACTCGAATTGCAACTCAACTCGATTTAAAACTTGAATCATGGTAACTCACTGATTCGAACATCATTAAATCGACTCGAGTAACAACTTTACTCGAATTGCAACTCGACTCGAGTTAAAACTTGATTCGAGTAGCAATAACCCTAGTCGAGTAACAACTTTACTCGAATTGCAATTCGACTCGAGTTAAAACTTGATTCGAGTAGCAATAACTCGACTCGAGTAACAACTTTACTCGAATTGAACAGCCATATGACTCGAGTCACTCGAATCGGATTTTGACTCGAGTCACTCGAGTATTTTCACACTCGAGTCCCATCACTAATAATAATGTTGTTGGTTAAGTATGATTGAATATTCTTTTTAAAATCAGTAGGCCTGTTATGAATTTTATTATTTGTTATTTGGATTGTTTCAGAATCAAGTTTTACTTTACAGTTATTGTCATAATTTTATTAGATATTGAGAACAATGTTTTCAGAACAACTGAGTTTATTCTTCATTCATTTGTTTCACTTTACTTGCCGTGGTAAGAGTATTTTAATAAGTACTCATAATAAAAAAGCACGTTCTCGCGGTCAGTTTATAACATTATGATGTTATCTTTGCACTTACAAACAATAGGTATTTATGTTACAAGGATCGTAACGTCAATCATTGTGGTACTAGTAAAATTATGATAATACACGTACCATAATGATTTATTATCATACGAATTGCATATAGAATTTTATTTGCTAGCGTAAATTGATGAAGGAGGTTTTGGATTGAAAAATTTTAAAACTAAAACACCAATTATGCTCTTTTAGACATTTCCTTAGTACCTAACGAATTGCAAATATTCGAAAGTTTATTTTCTCTCATTTCGGTCAGGTTTAATTTCGCTAATTTTGTAAAGTGATTTCACCAAAAGGAAACAGCAGAGACCAAATGAGAAAATCACCAACCATTCCAGACCATAAATTCCCCGACAACTGATATTGAAAATGTTTACTTATTTCATTGTGGATTCTCTTCGAACCATACATGATTGTTTCAAACAACCTATGTGTAATTTGTAAATTATATAAATCCAAAAAAAATTTCAGAAAAATGTCAATAACAGTTGCCTTCGTTGGGTTATTGGACGTTATGTTACTAAATAGAGCATTGTCGTGTAAAGAGAACCATATAATAGAATAGAATTTCATTTATCACTTTGGCTATACAGAATACAGATGTGGATGTCAGTTTGGTTACACAATTTTTAGAAGGTAAATTTATGCATACATATAATAACACAAAAAAAGTTGTTTGTACATTTGACGCCACCTACCTCCCGACATATATTTGGACCCGCTGAATCCGAATTTGAAGTCAGTTTGGACCGTACACCCTCAAATATCGAGTAAATTGAAGAACCGTAAAAAACAGCGAAAATTGGGTGTTTCGGTAATAAAAAAAATGTTGTGGATCTAAACCAATTCTAATTTTTATGTATTTCGATCCGCTGAATACGAATCTAAAGTATATTTAGACCATAAGCCGTTTTAAATTTAAGTAAATTGTAAAAAACCCTCGAAAATTGCTAAAAATGGCAAAAAAATTGTGATTATGTTGATGAAAAAAATTTTCATTCTGTTTATACGTCATTTTTTATAGATTTTACAATTTTTCACATTTTCAGATTCTAAACTTGTATTTTATGCATAAAAAAAATACAAGAAACGTATTTAATCGTGTTTCATAGATTTTTTTAAAACTTTTTCAACTGCAATTTTTTGCTATTTTATCGGTTTTTTGCGATTTTTTGAGATTTTGAGGAATTAATGGGCCAAATATATTTCAGATTCGGATTCAGCAGATCAAATTACATAAAAATCCTCTTCGATCCGGGTCTACAAAATTTTTTTCATCAACATAATCACAATTTCTTGCCATTTTTAGCAATTTTCGAGGGTTTTTTACAATTTACTTAGATTTAAAACGGCTTATGGTCTAAATATACTTTAGATTCGTATTCAGCGGATCGAAATACATAAAAATTAGGCTTGGTTTAGATTCACAAAATTTTTTTTATTACCGAAACACCCAATTTTCGCTGTTTTTTACGGTTCTTCAATTTACTCGATATTTGAGGGTGTACGGTCCAAACTGACTTCAAATTCGGATTCAGCGGGTCCAAATATATGTCGGGAGGTAGGTGGCGTCAAATGTACAAACAACTTTTTTTTTGTGTGCCGGTGTAATTATTAAAAATATAGAAAGAGTTAAGATTGTTTAAATTTTTTTTTTAAGAAAGTAAGTACAAAAATTTGTCCATATATACAAGCGCACACTCACGTAAACATGCACACATAAGACGAGAAATATACTAATATACACATATACACATATGTATACATACACATATACTTACACACACATATTCATATATAACATACATGTACATATTACACACATAATGGAAAATAGTCACAATTCAAAAATCACAATACAGGGATTCATTTAATATTTAATTATAGTGACATAAATTTATTTATCGAATAAAAAGAGTTGTTGATTATAAATCGTCTCAGTTCTCTCAAGAATCGATGAACATTTGTTATATTTTTTATACTGTCAGGTAAATTATTATAAAATTTGGTAGCAACAAAACTTGGCGAGTTTTCGTAAAGAACTTTATGATGGTGGTTGGTCCTCAGTAGGCCATATCTAATATTATGTGAATGGATGTCAGATGATGAATAGAATTGACAAATGTTTTGTTTTATAAATTTTACTGCACTTAAAACAGATACTGTGAATAGTTAAAATTTTGTTTTTAATTAAGTTAGGTCTGTATTTCATTTATCATAATGCTATTTGCAATTTGTCATCTCTTTGTAAAGGAAGTGAGTACTCATTTGTCCATATTCAATATTTGCATGTTCTTGTTGAACCGTGATATAAATTTCTATATAGAATTTTGTAGTTTTGTCTGAAGTTCCCCAAAAGTCGAAGCTGAGTACTGAGAGAGACATCATCTGCATACAATATAATGTTGTTATCTTCCATATATGAAGGTAAGTCGTTCACAAACAGCAGAAAGATCAGTGGTCCCAGCACCTAACCTTGTGGAACTCCTCCTACACGAACATCTTTATTCTCAGATACGTTATGTCCTATTTTACACAAATTTTATGAAACGTTAATAGTTATAATTCGATTAGATTCAAAAAGGTGCCCCTTATTTCCAATTTATACAGCTTGTGGATGATAAAATCTATCTTGGGCTCCAATGTTAACCAATGTTTACAGCCGACTATATCAGGTTGCTTTTTATTGTGCAAGATTGAGGGACATGCTAGATCCAGCAGTCCTTCAAAAATTTTTAGAAATTCTTCAAACGAAGTATCTGTATCGTTCAAATAAATACTTTTTTAATCAGTGTAACCTATTAAGTAACAAAGTTTTTCAACATTATCGCTTGAAAAATGTCTAATATATCGGAAATTATCTATCGGCAGATCTCTCGCAGCCCTGCTTTTACCGTCAATCACTTGCGCCAAATGATCAGCAATACAGAAGTCCGATTGCCAGGACTATGTGTATTTTCGGATAGGTTTGTGGCAATATAATCTATAGAAGATTTTGTAGTATCGTTATTTACATGTGTTACAATACGCGTGGGTTCGTGAAAACACAAAGATAACTCAAATGAATGGAAAAAGTCTAGTAATATATCCACTGTGTTTTTCAATAGATTGATGTTAAAATCTTCCAGTATTTAGCATTATTTAAAAAATCTATTAAATCAACAACCGTCTACCATTTGTAGGAATATAAAAAGTAACTCTATCTCAACTATTAAATATATAAGCACTTCAAAAGAAAACTTCGTCATACTTAGCAACAGGATATAACGTTTTAGGAATGAACGAACTCGATGAACAAAAAGTATTTTATTAAATATATCAAACGTACCTACGTTAACATTCTATAAATTATCTACTTAGACACCGGATTAAATTGTTTTATACAATTATTTGTATCAACTGTAATTCACAGTATTGAATGAAAGGATTTCAGCGAGTTAATTAAAAGATTCATAGATAATATAAACATTTTGATGAAGGTTTATAGTTCACAAGCGTCTATTTATATGATATTGAGTTAGGAAAAACAAATTATTTCAAATTGAAACGATGACAAAGACTCTAAGGTTAGATACCAAAACAAATAGTTGTAGCATTTCTGTTTACAACAAAGGATATTTTGCATTTATGATTTTTTACTGTGAAGTTAATTAACATTGTTATTCTAAGATAAGTGAATATGCTATTTTCAGTGTTACCAAATGAACATTTTGATTGTATATCAATTAATTAAAAAAAAATATAATATTGCAGCCAATCTGAAAATTTTTACAAAAGATTTTTAAATTTCAACATGACGTTTCTCTGCGGAATCTGATTGATTATGTACAAGAAAAATATTATGAAAATTAGTTATATTCGGTTTTTTTGGGTTTAGAACCGTAAAGCTGGAGTCAAATTGTTACTGTTCAATATTCTTCCTTTCTCCCATGGGTGGATAGGTATCACAAAAAATGTCTTTTTTATTGAGCGAATAAAATTACCGAGTGAGCCAAAAAAAGATATTTAAATTAAGTGAATCTTATTCTAATAAAGTTCTATCTAAATATACAAAAAGTTACAACATAGTGCGTGGAGGCTAAACAATAGTATTTAGCATTTAGCTTGGGTACATGGAAATCAGGTAGAGCTATGATGATTTCAAACTTAATTTCATTATGGATGATTTTATATAAGAAAATATTAGATAGCATGGTTCGTCTTCTAATTATGCTGTTCATGTTAGAATGTGCATGAAAAATTTCTTGCGGGGTACTTCTCACGTTTTAGGCAAAGGTAGCTGATTGAAAAAATCACTTTGGACTCTCTCTCGTAATGTTCTGTATTGAAATTGAGATGTTTGTAGACAAGTTTTAGAACACTTTACGAGGTAGTATATAATTAATTACCGTTAATTGCTGCTTATGGAGTGGCTAACAGATATATCTGATCGATCGTCGCGTTAAAAATTAGTTTATTTTTCAATTCCATAAATCAATAAACAAATTTCGGTATATGACTGTATATCTGCTTTCATGTCGTGGTATGTGTGTATAAACATTCTTTTGAGTAACTAGACGTGGTTGATTTTAATAGGTAGGCAGCAAATAATACTTTAAAGTATTAAATAAAAAACCGGGAAATGGTCAGTGCAGCAAAGTCACGGTATTTACTAATTATAAAATAATCGGTAATGCTGTTTTAATTACCACATTCATTTCATGCATAAAACAAACAATTAATTTTATCTTTTATAAGTAGATAGATAAAGAAACTGTTCTCGAATCTAAAAAAAATGTTGTTATATAGCGGGACTCTAAAATATAAAAAATGTCTCTTTTAGAGTCCTGAGGATGCTACTAAATATAGCGAGACGTCAATTAAATTAAAAATGTAGTTTTTCTGTTTTAATCGACCTACTCCTACTAAGATATCATAATAGCAGATTACTAAACATTCAAGAAAATAAATTGATAATAATAACAGCACTAGCACAGTGCCTCGTATTCTTAAAATTAGGTATATTAAATGTGTAAAAGTCAAACCATGGAATGGCAGCATTCAAAATCCAATAATTTCTTTAGTATTTTTTAAATTTCGTGCTACTGTGAATAGAAACATCCTGCATAAATTTAGTAGATCATCAAATACGTTTTCAATATTCCCAGATCGGTAGTTATAGGACAAGATACAAAGCTATAAAATAGTAATAGGACCTGCCATCAGGCGCCGGAATCGCTCATGCACTTACTTTCTGCATGCCCCATATATGCGATTTCGGCATACATCCACCCACATAACGCGGCTTAACGAGTGTTATACTACCATCTAAGGCACTCGTACGGGGTAGACCAGACACCAGTGCTGTCTTACGTCCCCGGAGATATTGAGTCCGTTGTCGAGAACGAGAAATGCCGGATTTACTTGAACTACTCGTTCCCGATTGTCAGGCTAATCCAAGCCAACAAGCCTGACATAGTACTCCTCAACCATAAACTCAAGGTGGTGTATGTCATCGAGTTCTCGGCACCTGCGGAGAAAAACATCACCTTGAAGGAGGAGGAGAAACGGACCAAATATCGCGATCTCCGGTACGAGCTCCAAGTGCTGTACCCAGGTTACTCGGTAAAAATGGTCGTCCTTATAATCGGTGTACTCGGAAGGATAAAGCCTATGCTGTTCTCGGAACTGAAGATCACACCGGCCTGTCAAAAATCAGCCGAGTGGCTGGCAGGCCAAATGCAGAAGGCGGTCATTCTGGGTTCTCTCTGTCTGCTTAGGGCACACGATTCTGGTATCTACAGTCACTAACCTTGCGGAATGAGTGGCTGTAGTTGATGCGCCGGCGCCGCTCCCGTGAGGCGTCGGAGGCCACGGGAGGACCCACCAACATCGGATATTCCGAAAAAATAATAATAATAATAATAAGTGACACTCCAGCAATTGCACACTTCGAGGCTCTGTACCACAGACATCTTGAAGAGCCAGAAGAAGTGTACCCGGCAATCAGTACGGAGGAAGTCCAACAAGCACTTGTTGGTACCAAGAATTTCGCTGACCCGGGCCTAGACGGCATTAACAACTGGTGGTGGAAGAAATTTCCTTCCACTCACCTCTGGCAAGAGTTTTCAACTCATGGTTGAACGAGGGGCAGCAGATTCCGGACTGAATCGTCAAGGGACTGTGCTTATCCCCAAAAAGGGGGATCTTTCCGACCCGAGGAATTATAGGTCGATCGCCTCAACTCCTGCTACAACATATTTACACGTATCTTGTATGCTAGGACACTGAGGTCTGTTGATCCGGTCTTCCAGCAGATACACGAAGAGCGTGGTGCCAAGAAGGACATGGCAGGTTGCAAGGACAGCCTGCTGATAGACCGCTGTATTACACAGGATTCTGTGCAATACAAGCGGAATCTATCGATGGTCTGGATTGATTACCGCAAGGCATTTGATACAACATCGCACGAGCTGTTGTTGCACTTGCTCGATTGTCTTTCGGTACCAGCACCACTAGTGAGATGCATAGAACAGCTGCTGCCACTCTGGAAGACTCGCTTCACCATAACATCAGGTGCACAGCGGGTCACGACAGAGAAGATGGCATTTAGGAGAGGAGTTTTTCAGGGTGACTCCCTGAGTCCTCTCTTCTTCTGCATCTCACTGCTGCCGTTGTCTGTTGGGCTCCGCCAAACCCGCGGATATCAATGTGGACCACCCAGCGACCGGAGGCATAAGATCACCCATCTATTTTATGTGGGTGACCTTAAACTTTATGCCTCCGGAGAGCGCGAACTACAAAACTCTCTTAGGGTGGTCGAAGAATATACGCGGGCAATTGGTATGGAGTTCGGGTTGGACAAATGTGCAGTCGTCCACCTCAAGGGAGGACGATGCGGGGAATTCCCTGAAGATGCGCAGCTCGCAGACGGAAGCATCCTAAGACATCTAGATGCCGGAGAGACCTATACATATCTGGGTGTGCAACAAAGGCATATCCAGGATAATTCTATTGTCTTTATTTCTTGTACCATAAGTGTGATTAGCGCGAATAAGAATTATTTTACATTGATGTATATTTAACAGTATCTTAAAAGCAATTGTCTGTCTCCTGTCAAGTACAGATGCCTCCTTAAACAATAAATCACTGGAAAAAAATTTCGATTTTATTATGAATTAGCTTTAAAATCCACTTCTTTACAACATTTAAATTATTTCATTACGAGTCCATTACTCCTCCCCATCCAATTATTCTATAAGATATCTGGGATTGTACTAATGCATAATAAAGAATATTTAGATGAGGTATTCAAGATTATCTTTTAGGAACGTACATTTTGAAAGAAATCCTCTCACCTTAGTAGTTAGGTTTTTATATGTAAATCCCAT
This sequence comes from Rhamnusium bicolor, assembly GCA_029963845.1. Lineage (NCBI taxonomy): Eukaryota > Metazoa > Arthropoda > Insecta > Coleoptera > Cerambycidae > Rhamnusium > Rhamnusium bicolor. Next base: position 2,009,880 of record JANEYF010003969.1, on the reverse strand, counting down.
CTTAATTGCCGATCAACAACAACCCCCAAATATCTTATGGAACTGGATTCATTAATTATGGTATTTTGCCTGAAGACTAATGGACCCATATTTGCTAATTTATTAGTATAAGACGTAAGAGGTAAGTATTTAGTTTTATCACAATTTGAAGTCAACTTGTTATACTGGAACCATTGCATAAAGTGAAAAAAATCATTATCTGCTGTTTGTTTCAGAGTTACACAAGAGTGGCTCGTATATAAAATAGCCATATTATCAGCAAAACTTATGATTTTTTCATTTGACTGATAATTTAATAAATCATTTATATAAGTGGTAAAAAGTAGTGGCCCCAAAACCATACCCTGGGGAACGCCATAGCTAATAGTACCGGGACTGCTCATAATTCCATCTATTTCAACCATCTGCTTCCTATCAGAAAGGTAACTTTTTAAAATATCATAAGCCTTGCCTCTAATGCCAATGTTATGCAATTTGTCAAGCAACTCTTTGTGACAGACTATATCGAAAGCTTTTGAAAGATCAACAAAAATACATAATGTACGTATACTGTTATCTAATGATCTAATTATTTTAACAAAATTAGAGATTAGCGATATAGGCATGTAGTTTCTTAATTTTTGTTTGTCTCTACTTTTATATAGCGGTTTTAATACTCCTATCTTAAAAACTTTTGGAAACCGACCAGTATCAAAACACAAATTGATTATGTATGTCAATATAGGTGCTATTTCATTAGATACAATTTTTAAACATTCTGAAGTTATTTTGTCGATTCTCGGAGATTTTTTTGGTTTTAATGAATGAATAGCTTTTAGTAGGTACCTCGTTTTCATCCGTGGGATATAAGTATATACTATTCTCTAGAAGATTTGTTTTTGTCCTATAATTTATGGGCTCATCAATTTTTTGTGCAAGTTTTTCACCTGCTTCACAATGATGCCTGCTAAATTCATTTGCAATAACTTGTTTATTTGTTAAAATATTATTATTGTCTATTTTAATCTGTTTTATTTCTGTTTCAGGTTTAGTTTTATTACATATTTCATTAACACAGTTCCAAAGAGCTCTAGATACACACATATCAATTTCATGTTGTATATAATCCCTCTTTGCCTTTCTTATTACTTCTGTAAGTATATTTTATTTTTTATATTTATTGAAGCGAGTAAACCTTTTGTAATTCATTTTTTGCGTACTTTTTTTACGTTTTATTTTCACTTCGTTGGAATTTCTTTTAATATAATGTGAAATTATATTACAATAGATATAAAGTTAAATGAACAATACCTTTAAATAATTATTACAAATATTCTTTATGTAGGAGAAAAATAAAAATAAGATAAGAATGAGACAATAGTAAATAGCATACATAGATACCAAATATACAAACGACAAAAATTACTAAAATGATTAAAAAATTTATTTAACTTTGTGTTTGTTATTATCTATTTTAATTATTTTTTATTGAGACTCTGTAGGTGCGTTCTGGTACCTCTACAATTTCCTTCGGAACTTATCAGTTTTTTCGTTGGTGGGTTGATGTTTTCCGGGGAATCCCTGGTATTTATTTCACGGCGTGTTGGAGGTTCGAAAAGTAACATGTAATCAGTTTTTATGGCAGTAAATGGTATAGGAGGGGAGGGAACTATTGGATTTAGTTATCATATTTTCACCTGCTTAATTCAGTTTTCAGTCGAGTTATTTTCGTGCTCCAGTTGTTCGACTGTAGATTCTTCACAATTTATAATTAGCTTCTGTCCTCTTATTTTTGTGGAGAGTTGTTTGTTTCTTGCTTCTTTCATGTGCTTAACTAGTATTTTATTAATTTCCCTATCTTCAACACAGAAATCATTTACTACGGAAACGGAGGTTCCTATAAGCTTATGCACATTTTTAAACAATAAGTCTTTCTTTATATGGAACAAAAATTTTAATTCAATGGGCGAGTTACCATTTTTCCCTATTTTGTATATGTTGTTAAAATCTAAGTAAATTAACTGCTAGTAATTGATTTAATGTGTATATTACTACAGTTCATACATCGTCTTGGTCTTGAACTTGTATTCCAAAACTGGGCACATTATTTTCTCTTAATTGTCTTCCTACATTAGATATTTTATTTAGTAATTTTGTTTTCCAAAACATTTATCTTCTTTTCTTGTTTCTCTATTAGATGATTTCACTACTTTCGAATGATGCTATTATGTATATCGGTTTTTATTTTTTCACTTTCTATTTTAATTGCCTCCAGTAACTTATTAAAAAGTTCAATATTGGGTAATTGAGGGTCACTCATTCCTTTAAAAAATATGATTGTCTGGATCTGAAAAACGACCGTTGGCGGAAAGGTCTCACTTCTTTGTGGCTTTTTTTATCGGTTATTATTACTTGTGTTTATTTTATGAATGATCTTAATACTTAATACTTGAGTCGTTTTTAAAGCCAAGAATCTTTCGACAAATCACTAATATTCACCACTGATTCAAAACCAACAACTAATTTTCGTAGTAATAACAAAAAATAGAGGTATTTTAGAGAGACCAATTTAACTTTTACACCAAACAATGCTACCACAACTACACACAAATGAAAAAAATATTTGCAATATATTTTTTTTAAATCTGAAACGTCTCAATATTAATACCGAAGACATCCTATCAAGATAGAAAATAGTAAAATTGAATAAAATTCCTTAACTAAATTAGCTCCCTGCATGACCAAAGATACTTGTGTGAGAGGGGTTTACAAATTTAGAGTCTTGATGGAATCTCTGGTACAGCATAATCTTGTAACGTTCTAAAATAACGTTCTTCAGATACCATAACTAATTTACATCGTTAAGGTCTCCTTGCTGACGAGAGTATTTGGATTATGTGTTTAAGTTGGCCCTTAGAAGAGTCATCAGACCAATGGGTAACTTATCTGTAGACGTTTTACAACTTAATTAGCACTGTTTATGTCGTACTTAATTGTTATTAAGCCCAGTTTCCTCAATTTCATGTAAAACTTCACCAGCATCGTCTGTTACTTTTAACCTTCCTGGCAGTCTTGTCAACAACGGAAACAATAACATTGAATTTAGCGATAATGCATTTATTGCCATCCTCTTTTTCTTTTATTTATTAATGGTATTTTTAATAAATTATACTCAAAAAACTGATAAAAGATGATTTTTTATTAAATTTAGTTCCCAAAATTAATTTTTGTTTTCCAAATTAATTCGAGGCAAAAAAAGTAATTGCTTTAAAAGTAATATGCCAATAAAAATTATTTTGTAGAAGTTACCAGTATATGTTGCGTCAAAACTTTATTAATCCTAACTTTTACAAATCTTATCACAGATAAGTATAACATATATCTTTTTAAACAATTATTTTCCCGGCTATTTGCTAAAACGCTGAAACTTGGATTACAAAAAAGATAATATGCACATTATGTTCAGTACTACTGACTCAATAATGTTATTTTTAATTTCAACTGTTCTGTCTAATAAAACCAAAAGTAAATAAAACACAAGGTACTCACCACTACCCACCTATTTTTGGTTTAATTAGACAGAATAGTTGAAATTAAAAATAACATTATTGAGTCAGTAGTACTGAACATAATGTGCATATTATCTTTTTTGTAATCCAAGTTTCAGCGTTTTGGCAAATAGCTGGGAAAATAATTGTTTAAAAATATATACGTTATATTTATCTGTGATAAGATTTGTAAAAGTTAGTAAATAATAATTAACAAAAAAAAATGTTCAGTTAATATTATTTTTCATTCCACTCTATATTTTAACTTTTATCAAGAAGAAGAACTTAATTTGTTTTTAAATTATTTATTAATCCATTAAATTCTCCAATACAGAGTGTCCTTAAAAGGTTATACTAAATTTTAAATGGAGATTCTACACTACACGTTAAAATAAGGAATGTGTTGTGTATATCAACAAATGCAAATCAATTCTAAAGAGAACAAAAATGGTTAAAAATTAATTTTTATAGGTGGAGATGAATAGGTATATTGTAGTAAACAACCATAAATTTTTTCGTGTATTTATATTTCTTGCTGCATTGATATTTATAAAGTTCAACGTGATGTGTTTAGGGTAGATGAAGTATATAATACTAAAGCTGCTAGCAGCTGACATTTCCTTTTCGTCACTTATTTCTTACAGAGACAGGCGATAGTTGTATTAGTTTAGAACAACTAGTTAAGCCTCTAAGAATATTCCTGCACTCCTATGACTGTGTGAAGTAAAAACAAAAAACTCATCCATAATCCGGTCTCTGACTATAAATTAATGACATATATCCCTTATGTACCGATTGAAACGTACCGACCAGCTATTATATTTTCGTATTTTAATAAAATCTGAATGATCTGTACAAAAAGTTATCACATATTTCCGAGACCATAATACAACGTTTGTAGCCAACATACTTGATCTAAAAGTGCTTCATTAAGTGTCATAATTCTTAAGAAAATTGTGACGGTGCTTGCCTAAACTACATGTCCAAAATTGCACCCTAACAGGTGGATAAACAGAGGAGGGAATGGCCATCTAGATTACTGAATTGAATCTCTTTGGATTATTTCTTATGGGACTACTTAAAAAGCAAAGAACAGAAATTCATATTTGAATTTATTGATGTAACCTTTTTTAGTATAAGCAATTTGAAAGTATAATATATTTTTTTATATTTGTTTATTTTTGTAATTAAATATTGTTACTTTTGGCTTATATATCTATAGCAATAGATACTAATTTAAGGGATCAAAAGTTATGATACAGAAAACGTGTCGATCCTAAAATGATGTTATTTGTATAGTAGAGAATTTAACGTAGAATATTTACTTATCACTGGCGCACCCGCCAGATGTTGAAATCTTAATAATCATGAAATGATAGGTGGAAGTAATTTAAATGAACCAAATCCGTATTTAGTAGTATACAGAGTGTTTGTAAATTAGTACAAATATGTTGAGGAAAAATTTGACTGTCCAATACAATAATAAAGTTTTCACTAAACATAAATCTTTAAACAGATACAACGTGCGAAAACAAAGAAATTTCTTTAATGACATAACCTAAACGGAAGGTAAGGTTTTTTGATATTTTGTATATAGTAACTAATTACAAGTGGCTTTAATTTTAACTTGAACACACCTACCGACAATAACGTTTATGTCCCGTTTACATTTACATTCATTCCGCTGACACTCATGATGTCAGTTTCAAAAAATATTGTACGTAACACACCCGAAAAGTATTTTTGCTGGCGCTAGCCCTGGAAACTGCCAGCTCATCCAGTAAAGAATCATTTTCCGGTGTTGTTACGTAAATAGCTATTTTTAATATAAGTAAATTTCGTTTCAGTATATCACCACATGTAACTTAATAATGAAGTATATTCACTGGTTGTTTCAACTTTGTTTAAATAATATTGAAGTATTGTTTGCTTTCTTACTTTGTATGTACATATTTCTTATCTAAAGTTAGTCATAACATAATACACATCATGTCACGTAAACCCGCAACATAAATTAGAATACTATAATAATTTAAAAGTAAAAATAGCTATAATGTGGTGCATTTTTAGTTTGTGCGTTGTACAGAAATTTTGCACACCGTGTATGTAAAAAGGATGGAACTTCAGTTTATAAGTTTGGACTAAAACGGGTAATTTAAAACCATTGACAGGTGTAAAACTAACTTCTTTTAACATCATTTAAATTCCCAATTTACATACTTAAAACAGCTGATACAAAAATATATCTAGTTAACACCGGATTTTGTAAATTTTAATAAGATATTTTAAAATATTTATGTTGTATCTACCAGCTATTTATAAAATGTTCTGTTTGAATTTATATTACAATATATTAATGCGTCGGCGCAGAAAATAGTAATGTATTTTCTCTTTCTCTGATTTGAATTACAAATATTATTTTATAGGTGGCTTAATGTATTTTTATAACAGCACTCAATTTATTGTTCTCAAAAAGAGAAGAATATGACCGATTTCGGGACTTTTATATATAGCCTATCTTCAGATCAGTTAAAGAAATATGTACACATAGAGTCTAGAAATTTTGGAAAATAAGTTATTTTGTAATATAATTTAACTACTATGGTATGAGGGTGTATATATGTACATACAGAATCCAACATAAAATTATATCAAGAAATGTCAGTATTAAGAGGGCTAATTGAACCAGTGTTTGTAAGGTAATTTTTCATAATTTATTTCTTCCATACGGTTTGGTCAAATTACACCAAATTTGGAGGATCAGTAGTTGAAAGTGTACTAGAGAGTACATGTATATCTATTTTAATTAATTTTCACTTTATGTAGGGAAAATTTATACTGTAAATGTAAGTGAAATTTGAACGTGATTAGCTCTTGAATTATGATATCAATCGGTAAAATTCGAGGTAAAGCTCATACATGGCTTCTAGAATGAATCTTCATAATTATGCTCAGCAAGTTTCAAACTTTTATTCCGTACGGTTTGGTTAAAATGAATTTTCTAAATAAGTATCTTTGTCACTACAAAAGGAGCAAGGAAGTGTTACCTCTATCGAGAATCGCACCTCAATGAAGTCGGTGAATAAAACGTCCAGTGAAGGTATAGTCAAGAGCAAAATTATTCAGCGGCGCATGTATAAAAACTTTCTAGAGAGTGACACAGCTATCCGAAGCTTTTTCCCGACTACGCCCCTTAATTAAAATATACATAGTAGAGTAGGAACAGCAACAGATAACATGGAAAAGATAATTTTGAATAAAATCTAATAAATTGTCAAAATGATTAAAAGAGAGAAGATTTGACTGACTCGCCATCTATGTTAAAATTTGCTATTCAAAATTAGAATTATTTTACTGCCACTTTTAGCCTGGGACCTACCAGACTAAAATAATTTTTATTTTACATAATTGGGTACGGCAGGAAATTGAAACGCGTGCTTTAAAAATAGTTCATTTTGCGGATATAAAACTAACATACCTTTTTACGTAGAATTTAATGCTTTATTAAAATAATGCATTACTTCTTTAAATAATATATCCTCAAAAATTAATGACCAAAACAAAAGAAACTGTTAGGCGTCCCCAGCGCCCTCTACGTTATTCGCCTCAAGTAATAGCACGACGTTTCTTAGCTTCCCCAAAAAACCCCATATACCAAATTTGGATTAAATTACGTAAATAGTGATAGAGCTGTAAGTTTAATAAAATAAATGCTTTTGAATACTCATAATTTTTTTTAAGAAGCAAAATGGTATTTTTGGCTAAAAAGTTTCTTTTTTCCTTTAAGTTACCTGTTCTATGGTTTGACCCGTTATTTATTTGACATCCTGTATATATATTTTTTTTAAATGTAGGTAAATATTATGATTTATGGACAACTATAGAAATACAAGATACAATTCGATTTAATTCAATTATATTGAATTTTACTCAGTAAATTTATTTATTTTTTTTATTAAGGTCTATTATACTAATATAAATGACATCATGTTCTTATATTTAACATAAAACATGTATTTTAAAATCTTATTTATTTTTGCAAAAATATTTGATTTCCCTTCTCTACTTCCTATGGACGATGTTTCTAATTAGATTAAATTAATTTAGCAGTTAACAGTTATTCTTAAAGGTTAAAAAGATTTCAGATGTTGAATAAACACAACGCCAACATTTGTACTCTCTCCCCAGCAGGGTTACTCCCTTAATTCATTTAATATAACAGACTTCTGCTATAAAATCTATTGACATAAGCATACTGACAGTAAAAGCGTGGAGACAATCTTCATTAGTGTTAATTAAATTCTCCAAAATATACATATTTATCTGTCAGTAAACAATGATCTGTGAAATTAGCAGAAATCTTTATAAAGTTGATGATGACTCTTAGATTCTCCAGCAACGAACTTTAACCCTTTACGCCCACAGGCTTGATTTACTTTCCGCCTATTCTAGTTCTATTAAAGAAATTAGTATATTTTAGTTAGATATGTTGTGTATTCCGAGACTGATTTTATTGGGAATAAGAAGTATATCTTATATACAGAGTGATTCACTTTTAATCTTGAAAGCTTTTAGAAAATACCCTCCTGGTTATTATGATTCGGAATAATATGACATATCTGCCTCTCACTCGCTTCCTAAGAAAGATACAGAATATCAAAGTTTACAAAAACAAATCATTTTTTCATAATATCTTCTAGGAAAAAGGAGAAAATTAAACAAAATTATGTATGAATACCTTCATGGCGTAGGATTGTTTTTGATGTTTTGTTTATTCAAATGTGACATACTGTATATTTCTCTGAATATCATAATCAGGAGAATATTTTCCCAGAGTTAAACTGAATCACCCTGCCTACGCACATCATGTTTTAAAATAGTGTTTATGTAAAATAAAATAAAATAACTGTATTGAACTTACCCAATGGGAGAGACCCTAATGAGGGAACATTTTTACTTTTACTCATGGCAAACACGGTAAATATCTCCTTTTTTTATTTTAGAAATTCTCAAACAATCCGGAAGAGTAAGAAATATGTTGTTTTCTCGGACGTTCGCGTTGAGTACTGAGTCACCTTTGTACAAATTATTTAGACGATATTATTAATAAACTTCTGCGAGAAAACTGTATACGTAAATTCATGGTTCAACCGTAAGGGTTGAAAAGTTGGGTTCAATTATTGTTTTATTTTGTTCATGCTAATATGTGGCCAATTTTGTATAAATCTTTCAGATATGTAACGGTCCATTTTTAGATATAATTAACTTGCGTTTTATTTAATGCTAATTGCATAATTTGGTTTGAGGTCAACCTTAAAAATTCTAAAACCGACTTACCTAAATTGTAAATCTTTGATAATTTAAGCGACCACTGGACCTTTAGTGCACCAGCGCAAACACTGCGTGTGGGAGAACGCTGGTAAGAGAACGGTTAGGTTTCGCCGGCAGACAAGACCGGTGCATCGAGACAGTTAGGAGTGTTTTTGTACGTTGCTTTTATGGGCACTACATTATAGATTGTGTCTGGTGGAGATGTTATGGTTAAGAAGTTACGAGGCATGTAACCTAAGAAAGCTATGCGAGATGGTAAGGTGATTTTCCTTCCAATTATTATTAAAATAGGTACCTATTAAGTATTAACCAGCCGGCTTCGTTTTGAGTGCGAGCTGAAAATTTGAAAACTAAAATTTGCATCAACAGGCTGATTTGCCGATCTATCTAGAGGTGGAGAAAGCCCCCTAGAGTTTTAATTTTGCTCCTGAACTTTGTGAGACAATGTTATGAAAGGTAATCGTTCTTTCCCCCTTTCAACGGCATTAGTGCGTTGTAACTTTTTTTGACTATATATAAAAAAAAGAAAGGCGGGTGGCGCCATACACAAACTCCTTGAGTGGACTTAAAATGGGATTTCTGTGGTTTTAGTGTTAAGTTTTTTGAAGGGTTTATTACTTGTTCCCACGCCCTGAATGAGCCTTTTTTGTAAAATTAATTACGAATATATGTATTTTTTTTATCTTGCTGTTTCATTTGAGAACTACAGTAAAGTTAATAAAAATAGCGAGGGCAAAAGACCCCGTTATAGATATACCCTGTATATTTTAAATTAAGTGTAATCGTGCCTTTAAGTTTAAAAGCTACAGTGTATATCTACTTAAAACTTAAATGTCTTGAAACAATCTGTTCATGAAATTGTTTCATTAATTATTGGTTATTTATAATATATGGTTAGTATATACATAGAAATTTACTATCGTTACTAGTGTATATGCTTCAAACATTTAGTAATTTAAAATTACAATATGGTAAATGTCGAAGGAATACTCCTTGAACTTTGCATTATCAATTATGGACAATGTGAAAAGCAGCGTGCTCCCATCTATATTTTAGTTACAGTTCTCGCTTCGTTGTTGCTAGTTTGTTCCTAATAGGATGCAATTGTTTCTTATTGATTTCGCTAATAAATTATTTAGGCAAATGTTCCCCCTTGCTTCATTTATTTTCCAACGGCACAGGTGTGAGTGGTAGTTTTTCCTTCGTACACAATTCATTACGACTACGAAACGAAAATTATTTTTTATATTCCATGTACATAACAGAAGTTACTAGTAATTAAACAACTTATTTATGAATAACTGATTACTTTAATTAGGTAATGGCAGACTAAACAAGTATATGATAATTGATAAATAGAGCTGCTCATAAATTTGTTCGTATAACGGTGTTACACAACAAAATATTTATTTTATACATAGGGAATTTGAATGACATCCCAGATACGGATTTTTATTCGACTACTATATTCCGAAAAAATGCACCATAAAATAAATTGTAATTTCTGGCAGTGTACATACAAATGTGTATGGTACATGCAAAAAGAATAATTAATCTTTTTGTATGTAATAACGGCCGATAATCGGTCATCGACCGCCAAGTATTTTTGGTCCATAAGTAAGGCACAGTTGTTAAGCGACTCGCCGCCGTTTTGACTACCTACCGTATTCACCTAATTTTTTTCAGAGGATATTATTTTATTTACACCATTTGGCAATTTTGTTCAGTTCGAGAACTTTCAAGCTAGAGATCTGTTTTGTGTACCGCTAGTATAAAGGCAATTTTTTTTATTCGATATTTTATGTTTAGTGTAGTGCGGTAGACTATCATTTGTGTAAAATCGAAAAACCAATTGTTGAATGGCGGAGACAAACAAAGGCGGTGAAATAGGCAAGAACTCTTCTGTAAAGAAGAAAATAATGTTTACTCTATTCTCTAGCCCTGTTATTTACGTCATGCCATCCAAATTCCCTATGTATATTTATCACAATTGATACAATTATGGTCTATAAAATTACTTATGTTTTGATTTGGTTATACAGAAGACGGCAACGACTGAGATGCATTACGAGGAAACATTTGCATAAGCAACATAGTTTCCATCCGATAAAAATCCTCTTCATTGTGTAAACACACTTTAGAATGTTTAAAGGCTCTGATAATGATAATGATGCATTTTCTAGTTTACGCATACTGTCCACTTCTAATTGTCACGTATTAGTGTATATCCAATTCTACTTGTCGATTATTGAATTGCTGTATTCGAGGAATTTCCAGTACCACAAGCCCTTCCCTGGATACGCCACTGTTTAAATTTCATTTATTTTCGGAAAGTACTTGGTGCTTAGTAGTCGTGAGCGCTTTATAGTTAAAAGGGCTCGAAAAATAAAAACACTTTTTTTGAATAAACTTTTAGTCAGTGATTGAAACACCTCTGCTACAAAAATATCAATACACGATGTACGTGTACCTAAAATAGGTTATATATTAAAAATAAACTAGTAGAAACAATGACTTAAAATAAAAGCTGAATTAAATTTATTATGATTTAGTTGCTTCATATGAAGAGGTAAATTAATAAGTAAATTTACATGAAACGAATTTTTTTTACTAATCTTGTAAGTTTGAAATATTCTGGTTTAAGTAAATTGGACGCTCTGATATCATAATCGTGAAAACTCGAGTATGAGTCGTAGCCCTCTCTATTATTGTGTATTTCTAGTAAACTAAAATAAATATAAAATGATGGTTGTAGTGCAATTTCCAGCTCTTTATTGGCTCACCAGCATCTAACTGATTTGCGTTATTCTAAAAACCTGTTTTAATTGTCGAAAAATACGAGAAGTTACCCCGTAATACAGTATAAATTAAACATGAATGGAAATCTGTAAGCAGATTTCTAAGTATCCAGCTCAATACAAGTTTTACCTGTCTAATTAAAAAAATAATACCCGAAATTTTTTACTAATGTAATGGACATGACTCGCTCAATTTCAATTATTAACTATAACAATACCTTTTAGTTTAACTTCCTTGTTCAACTTCAAGATTTGTATTAGATTCGTGAATTATATTATAATTTTTATGGGACGAGATCAGTGTCGTGTCATGGTGACAAAATCAAGAAAATTATTATTACAAATTATGAAAAATAACAGGCCCATATAGATCTCTGCTGGATATCATTTACTTTAGACGAGGCGTTTCATATCAGCATTCCAGTCAATGGTGGTTGTGCGTATTACGGTTCTTGGTTATACTTATTGTTTAATATTTATGTTTAAGTTTAAACTTTTAAAAAATATATACAGAGGAATTCAGAATTATTGAAGGTGACGTCAGCAAAGATGACGTCAAAACGAGCAAAACTGATTTCCGTTTTATCAAAATTTAGTTCAATTTTCGATTTCAACACTCGTTTATTGTCGATTCTTCTAAGAATTCGGCAACGATTTGAATGAAACTTTTTTCAAAATTCAACGATTTGAATGAAACTTCTTTCAAAATTTTTTTAAATTTTCTAATAAATGACAATACATTTTTAGAAACATCAGTTAACTAATTTATCCAAGGTATATTTACCCTTTATTACAATTACAAAAAAGGTAGTAATAAATGATACATATTCTCGAAGTGTGTAATCGGAGCCAAATAAAAATGAGGCCGTTGTAGAATACGAATGAGATCTTTTGTAATTGCTTTTGAAAATATTGAATATAAAATCTGCTATAATCCAATCAATAGTACAGCAACGATTCAAGAGGCTTTATAAACCGACGACACCTGATTGAAATTCGTCGTCGAACTGCATTACACATTTTCACTCAACCGTTGCATTTTAGAAGCAATTCACTATTCACTCCTCTTTTACATTCAGTAATGACATAGGCGCATGAAGAGGGTTACCAGTGAGTACATAATTCGTAAGACATACACTGAAAGAATAAATTTTATGAATATATATGTATGTGTGTATTGTATATGTACTTATGGAAGAAAGCATATATGTATATCGCTTCCTAGATCGCCGAAACAATAGTCAATACAAAATAAAATTCACGATGGAGGTAGAAATTGACGGTCATGATACAGTTTATGGAAAAGCTTTTCGCCCTAAAACTAAAATCAGTGGTAAAGGTATTAATCACATGTACACATATCATATGTCGGTAATATCAATAAGGAATAATCAACATTTTAGAAAGCGCTGCAGAAAAACGGAATCACACAGTACAAAATGCAGCAGTCGCAAAACCAGCTGGACCTAACATCCAAGGCGACTCCGAGAAACTAATAGCAAAAGCTGATCTGCGATACGCACAACGGACAACAGACAAGACAAAACTTGATTGTAAACACAATATAGAAACAGTATTTAAACCTGACCGGAAGATGAGCACAATTCTCCGGAATTCAAAAACCAAAATTACTCTAGAAAATTCCATGACAAGATTGCAACAAATCATACATAGACAGATCAACAGATGGATAAGTGTAAGAAAAGAGGTAGTTGTAAATCCAGTACGAAGAAGAAAACAAGAAAACTTTGTCCCTTGCACAGGATACAGTAGTAGCCAATACTGAACATTACAAATCAAGAACCACCAGAGATGCCATAGAAATAGAAACGAGAGCACAAAACTTTAATAAGAGATTAAACAGAGGTTACATATTTCAAACCAGCTTTAATAGATAAATATATCACTGAAAATTCTCGTCTGAAAAGTACAGCATCACAGCGATTGGCAACGAGTGACAAAGACACAACTTACGAGAGCAGGATCAATTACCGGGACTAAAAGCATTTGTAGATTGTCTAATTGAATATGAAATAATATATAATAACAAAATATTTATATCTACCAGTTCAAAATAAAATTATAAACACCCTGTAGATGAATATCTAAATATTCAGTTTTTAATGGTGAACGAACTTGTCATTTTGGTATTCGAATATCTTTTATATCTAAAGTAAATGGAGTTCCTAGAGGTACAGCCCTTGGCCTCCTTGTATTCCTTGATTAATGTTTGGACGTTCAGCCGCATATTGATTTCCTTTGTTCATTAAGGTCTTAAAAATGATGAATACACCTCAAATTAAGATTTATTTTGCAGCTTCCTGAGCCTGTTCGGCAATATCCATTTCCATACAACGGCGCAACGATTTCGCAGCATATTATTTCTTTTAAATATCTAATTTATTTTTTAGCAAATTTTAAATTTGGTACAGCGATGCACAAAACATTATAGAATAACAGTGATTTTTTCGAAAAATATACTTTTGAAGAGAAAAACGATTCCCATTGAATCTGACCTTTATTATGACCGTGGATGAAAATAAACTATCTATTTTGTAGCCAAACCGAAAGGTCCTTTAATGTACTACAATATAAGTATGTGAACAAAATTTTACCACATACCAGTCCAGAGATATTGATTATTGAAATTTGACTGTAACATAAGTTGGTAATTTTTCTCTAAGCTCCTGTTTTAACATTTACCTCTGTTTCAAATATATTCGAGATCAAAATTTGCGGGTTAAATTATTGTTAAACGCATACACAAAATCGCGGAAAAATGTTCGTGGACCGAGTGAATTAACTCGTGTTTTAATTAGCAGGGGCTGGAAATATTTTCCATTTTTCATATAAAAACAATATAAATATAAATAAATACAGTACATAAAAATTCATGTGGTGTGTTTATTTTTATATTTGTATTATGTGCAACCAGTATAGCCAGTATCGAGGCAGAAACAACTCTGCGATTAATCGGGACTTTCCTGTGCAATCTTATAAGCAGTTTTGCAGTTTATCCGGTGGTATCCCCAGTTCAGTTGTCTTAGTAATATGAGAGCGTGCGGTTCGTGATGGTGTTTGGTTTGGTTCTCACATAAGACAGTCTTAGCAATGGCGCAGCTACTACCGTTTGTGAATAAATTACAAAAAATGATTGAAAACTATGATAACAGCAACAGATGGTTCACATATTCTGTGTACTCCATGCAGTCGACGTTACGTATTTCATACACGCCATGATTGTGAAAAACATTTAAATTCGGCTATCCATCGACAAAATATTGCCGGTACAGTTACAAAGGAGAATTTTTTTTAAGATTGGTGTGTCATGTTCTGTGCATGTAGTTTTCTTTTACCTAGGAGCTATACATTTCATAAAGCATATCTACCAAGTGTGTATAAAATTGTTTTTAATGTTATACTGAGAATTTTTAGTGTTCAAAAGGCTTTGTCTTTATCAAACAGCAAAAGTCGGGCTATAAGCAATAAACTAAAAAATGGTTTACTCATGAACCTGGGATACAAAAAAATATGTAAAATTCGCGAAAAGTAACTGCGCAATTTTTCAGTGTCTGTCCATATCAACTATTTAGAATTTTGCACCATTAACCTCGGTAGATGTGGAACATTTATTTTCCTTGTACAAATATATTATGTACAGACCAAATCGCTCAAATTAAATAGCCACAAACGCAGAACGAATATTAGTTGTGAGCATGTATGCAAATACGATTGCAGACTTCCGTCATTCTCTGAATAATACATTATATCAAGGGGTATGTATTTCATTATTCAATTTATACTTTTGCTTTTATTTGCCTACGTATGTCCTTCTATAAGCCATATGAGACAGTAGTACCTACTGGTCCTGGACTCCATACTAGTATATTTTAATAATATACAGAAATAGGTATTAAGTTTAATTTCGATAAAAGAAAAACAAAATTTATATTACATAATTTTCAGCTTACTGAAACCGATTTTTTTAGAATGTAAACAAACTAGATATTTGTGTAGATGAAAACATGTAGAATATGTAAATGAAGTTTAGAATCAAGTAAATAAAGTTTGTGTTTATATTTCAGCGTATCTGTATTTTCTTGTAACGAATTTTTTGCTTTATTCTCGTATTCAAATAGTATAAATATTTCAGCACCGCATATATTTTCCATTTATTATCCACTTTGGAAAGAAACTGGAAAATGTATTATTCCAAAAAGAGGTTTATTATTTTCCAATAAATAAGTTAGCAAGCTACTGTTTCATGATTTATCTGTTCTCTAAACACTTCAGACTTGCCTTAGAAATTATTTATTCATAAAATATGCCCTACAGCTGACTTGAAATCCGCACCC
Source organism: Rhamnusium bicolor (assembly GCA_029963845.1). NCBI lineage: Eukaryota > Metazoa > Arthropoda > Insecta > Coleoptera > Cerambycidae > Rhamnusium > Rhamnusium bicolor. The sequence goes on along the minus strand of JANEYF010003969.1, from coordinate 1,993,869 downwards.
GCCTTTATTAATATTTAAACCATTACCTTGGCTGAGGCCGTTATTCTAAATGGAGCAACGATTCTCGATATTACACCTTGTTAATATTTATTAAGGTTTACGTGAAATTTAGCGACACTGAAAAGCTTTGGCCAACAAATTTTGCCTTCGTCATACTTATGAATATATAAAGCTTTTAAAGCTGTTAAAAGTATAAATAAATATTTACTCGTATACTTTAGCGATTCGTTGTTTTCAATTAGATTTTGAATTTAGAAAAGGTATTGTATTTTTAACATTTTCTTGAGTGTTTTCGTTGCCATGTGAAAAGATGAAACATTAAAAAAATTACTAAGGTTTTATTTTATTGCTGTCTCATTATTCTTTAATGGGTTTTACTCCAGAGGCAAAAGAAAATGTTGAGAGTGTTTCTAAAATAAATTACAGTGTAGCATCTGCAAAAGAAATCAAGAGTTGATCATAAATGTTGTGCAGGGTGATCCAGATAGTTTCAACCCTCTTTTTTTTTTTTTTTTTTTTTGGTTTCCCGATGCCGGTCAGTCCTCCCGTGGCCTCCGACGCCTCACGGGAGTCGCGCCGGCGCATCAACTACAGCCACTCCCCACATCCCGCAGGGTTAGTGACTGTAGATACCAGAATCGTGTGCCCTAAGCAGACGGAGAGAACCCAGAATGACCGCCTTCTGCATTTGACCTGCCAGCCACTCGGCTGGTTTTTGGCAGGCCGGTATGATCTTCAGTTCCGAGAGCAGCGTAGGCTTTATCCCTCCGAGTACACCGATAATAAGGACGACCATTTTGACCGAGTAGCCTGGGTACAGCACTTGGAGCTCGTACCGGAGATCGCGATATTTGGTCCGTTTCTCCTCCTCCTTCAAGGTGATGTTTTTCTCCGCAGGTGCCGAGAACTCGATGACATACATCACCTTGAGTTGATGGTCGAGGAGGACTATGTCAGGCTTGTTGGCTTGGATTAGCCTGACAGTCGGGAACGAGTAGTTCCAGTAAATCCGGCATTTCTCGTTCTCGACAACGGACTCAATATTTCCGGGGACGTAAGGCAGCACTGGTGTCTGGTCTACCCCGTACGAGTGCCTTAGATGGTAGTATAGCACTCGTAAGGCCGCGTTATGTCGGTGGATGTAGGCCGAAATCGCATATATGGGGCATGCAGAAAGTAAATGCATGAGCGATTCCGGCGCCTTATGGCAGGTCCTGCAGTTGATATCAGGAACCTCTACACGCCACACGTGGCTACGGTAGACCAAGGTGTTGATAACACCATCTTGGCAGGCCATAATGAATCCCTCGGTCTCCGACTTAAGCCCTGCTGACCTTAGAAAGGCGAAGGTCAGCCTGGTCGATAAACCCAGTGTTTCGATGTTCTTATAGAAGACACCATGCTGGGGTTTATCGACGTGCTGCCGAAACAGATTTTCCTGTTCGGCAGCTCTAATTCGGGCTTTCAGACGATTTGGCTGAAGTTCGGTGACTGACTCAACATCAGCACCTCGCCGGCCTCCTCGCCTGATGTCAAATGCGAGACCGAGTTCATCTGCGGCTCTTTTTGCTGCCTTGAACAATCCTGCTCCCACTCCTACAGTTTCGTGATGTTTTACGAACCGCAAGAGGGGATCTGAGCTCCTGAGTATGTTACATGCCATACTCAGTACTACTCTGCCATGCGTACACTCCAGGCTCAAGAGTCCTCGGCCCCCCCGTTGACGTGGGAGGTACACACGAGGAACGGACGATCTAGGATGAATACTTCTGTGAATATTCATCATCTTGCGGGTATCTCTGTCTAATTGACGCAGCTCATCTACCCTCCACTTTACTACTCCGAAGGAGTAGAGCAGAGTCGGAACGGCAAGCATATTAGTTGCAGACACCTTGTTCTTCCCCGAAAGTTCGGAAGACCAAATCTTTCGGAGGCGGTGTCTGTACTTGCCGCGGAGAGAATCTTTTATTTGTGATACATTCTGGATGTGCCTTTGTTGCACACCCAGATATGTATAGGTCTCTCCGGCATCCAGATGTCTTAGGATGCTTCCGTCTGCGAGCTGCGCGTCTTCAGGAAATTCCCCGCATCGTCCTATCTTGAGGTGGACGACTGCACATTTGTCCAACCCGAACTCCATACCAATTGCCCGCGTATATTCTTCGACCACCCTAAGAGCGTTTTGTAGTTCGCGCTCTCCGGAGGCATAAAGTTTAAGGTCATCCATATAAAATAGATGGGTGACCTTATGCCTCCGGTCGCTGGGTGGCCCACATTGATATCCGCGGGTTTGGCGGAGCCCAACAGACAACGGCAGCAGTGAGATGCAGAAGAGGAGAGGACTCAGGGAGTCACCCTGGAAAACTCCTCTCCTAAATGCCACCTGCCCTGTCGTGACCCGCTGTGCACCTGATGTTATGGTGAAACGGGTCTTCCAGAACGGCAGCAGCTGTTCTATGCATCTCACTAGTGGTGCTGGTACCGCAAGACATTCGAGCAAGTACAACAATAGCTCATGATTTACGTATTTGATGTTAAATACTTCGTTTTTAAAAAGCGAATAATTTCGAAAAATAACCAACTTTATTATTAGTATTTAAATTAACAAGCAATGGTTCAAACAATGAGCTAAATCTGCCTTGGTAATCGCAGTTACATATATTTATAAACTCTGCTTTGCAATGTCAGCAGAAGCTGTAATCGTAAAAATGATATCAAGTTAGCATTCATAATTCGTCCATCCCTAAGATGAAAACAAAGGGGTAGGTTTGTTTTCTTGTTTGATATCATTTTTCGAATTATGGGTTACAAATAACTGGGTAATCTTATCTTTATTTTTTTGATAAGTACCTGTATAATATATATAATAATATGATAATAATTAAAGTTATACAAATATAAAGTAAAATATCATTAGTTCCAAGCTTTTTGAATTTCTTCTAAGTCCTGAAGGTGAGTGGTTTCGGCAACGCGATAAATATCGTCTAATTTATCGGTGTGTACTTCTTGTAGTACCATGGGTAACTCGTTGTGTGATAACATTTTTTTTGTTCTAATAGGTAGGAGTTCGATGGGTTTTCCTTGGATGGAAATGGCATTATTTTCGAAGTTATAATTATTTATGTGAATCGAACAGCTTTGTGGTAGGTAGATTAGATGTGGTTCGCTTATTTCAGCAAATTCACTTTCGGGGCATAATTTCTGTACCTTTGTTTTGTTTGCAGGTATTATTATAATGTGGGCGTCGTCCACTGGTTCGACTATGGTGGATGTGATTTTATGCACCTGGATAGTGGGGCAGTTATTAAGTTGATTTCCCCTAAGTACATGTGGGATACAATCATCCTGGAAAGGTGGTTGTTGTACAAAGTACACGCACAGGTCTTCAACCATCGGGCATGGATCTCTGGAGTAGTAATGGTTTGTCGAGTTCATCAGGATGTATGGTTTTGGGGGTACAATGATTTTATTGTTAACGGGGATCGGGAATAAGTGATAATAATCATATAGATTCTCGTCCGTTATAGGTATGTGGAAGATGAAACATAATTTGTCTAGTATGTAATGAATTTCTACTTTTATAATTTCTAAATAAGACTGTTCGAACTTAAATGTAGGTAATCCATTTTTATAGATTTCCTGTATAACATTTTTCATTTGTTTTATTTCATTTAGGGGCAATAGGTTATTATGTATTATCCCTAGTCTGGCGAATAATATTGAGTTTTCGAGTGTATCTAATATTTCAATTATATTCTGGCAATCAATTATCATTACGTCTAGATAATTTTGAATATTTAGGAACAGTGTATATTTATTCAAATTGCTTTCCAATGTTCTCATCTTTTTGTTGATTACGACCTGATTACTTATTACCGTGTTCAGTGTCTCTTTACTCTCATTCATAAAACTTTTTATTATTGTAATATAGTTTTCAAGATCATGGTGTAACTTTTTTTGATTTTTGTCTAAGGTGTTAATTGCATTGTCGTATCTTTCCGCGTCGTCTGAGTCTAATAAACCAAAGGCCCATTTGGAGCCTTTTCCTACAATATTAAGTAGTCCTCGTTTTGTACGTAAGTTGAAAGAGGGTTTTATTTGGTTTAACTTTGTTTGGGCCTTGTCTCTCAAATAGTTTAAGTGATTATGAATTTCGTTTATTGAGGGATATAGTTCATCCTTTTTGTCGATCATTGGTACTATCGATCTTTCGTTTGTTTCGATAGCTCTCAGAGGGTCGATAAAAAGATTTAAATCAATATATTTTATAAAAGAGTGTTTATGATTCGTTACCTTGGCTTTACTGATTAAGAAGGGCAGTAGGGGGTTAGTTAAGGGTGTCAATTTAATTTGTAGATGTACTGGCATCATTTGCAGAGTGAATACTAGTATTTTCCACATCTGAAACAGATAATGTTTCTTTAGATCTTAGTCGTATTGGTTTAATTTCTTGTTTATGATATATACGATTATCTTTGGTTTTTATTTTATTATCTAAGTCTTTATCAATTATTATATTTTTGTATTTTGGGGCTATTTTTCTACGTATATTTTGAAGTAAGAAAGCTTCAGTTTCTGGTTTAAATACAGGGAATTCGGTTCTGTCTTGATTTTGTCTGGTTAAGTCTTTTACCTTGTTGTTTTGTTTATTTATAAACTCGTTCATAACTTTCATATTTCTTTGTTGGTTTTCAATATAATCTGACATTATTTTATTTTCCGAGAGGTTAAAAGGCGTGTCGAACTCTAAGTTTGCTTTTATGATTTGAAAAGGTGTGTAACGTGTAGAGGAATGTATGGTATTATTATATGTTAATATTGCAAGGGTCATTAGTTGTTTTATATTTTGTCTTGGGCTTTCTAGTTCTAAAGCTCGTAATTCTTCTATGAGTGTGGAGTGTAGTCTTTCAATTGGGGCATTACTATTTGGATGTCGGGTTGTGACGTGATGTAATACTATGTTATGTTTTTTGCAAAACTCTGAAAATAGGTTATTTTTGAATTCGGTACCTGGATCACAGGTTAGTTTTTTGGGAATACCGTAATGTGAAAAGAATATCATTAATTGATCTAAGATATCGGTTGTTACAAAATGAATAGGGTATGCTTGTGCAAACTTCGAGAAAGAGTCAATTACCATTAGGAACTTTTGTCCGCTTATTGAGAAAGTGTCAATATAAATATGTTCGAACGGGTGTTCGCCTATTGGGGTCGGTTTTAATTCAAATTTAGGGGGTCGTCTTTCGTACTTAACTGATTGACAAGTTATACAATTATTTATATAATTCGTTATGTGGTTAGTCATTTGGGGCCAATAATAAGTTCTTGTTAGCGCTGTTTTCGTTTCGGTTATACCTCTGTGTGTGGTTTTTGTCTCATGGTGATTTTGGATGGTTTCTAATTGTTCGTCTTTGTCAACTATTTCTTTAACTATTTTGTTTGTTTGAATAAGTTTGTATGCTTTATCGTTAAAGTATTTTTTGTAAATTGATTATGACATTGTGTACAAAATTTGATTGTATTAGTAGGCCATAAGTTTTATTTGGTTTAATATAATTTTTAAACGTTTCTACTAGATGTTCTTCGAAATTTTGAATGGGCAATGTCACTTTTATTCGATCTTTAACATTAAAAGGTTTTTCAAGCTTAATTTTTGGTTTTATTAAGTCTCTTGTTACGTTTAGTATGATCTGGTTCCTAAATCCATTTATCGGTTGTTCGGTTATGGGTATATTTAGTGTGGGGTTCGATTGGGAGGAATGTACTGTTTCATTTGAAGGGTTTTTCTGTTTTATTATGACGTCTGAAATTATGTTTATTTTTTTTTTGTGTTGTCTCTGGATTTGTGTCTAATTGTTCAATAGGTGAATTTTCTAAAGTTATTAAATCGTCCAAAGCTATGTCGGGAAAATCATCGGTTATTCTGTTTTCGCTAGCGTCCGCGTTACCTATCATTGATTGTGTTTCGATCGGGTGTATTTCTATACGCGATAGGGCGTCTGCAACTTTATTTTCGCTGCCTTTTTTATACGTAATTTCGTAATCATATTCCATGAGTTTTAAGCGCCAGCGCATTAATCTAGAGTTAGGTTCTTTAAGGTTATTTACCCATTGGAGTGGTTTATGGTCCGTGATGATGGTGAACTTACGTCCGAATAGATACGGACGGAAGTATTTTGTAAAATTTACGATACTTAGTAGTTCCTTCTCTATGGTGCTATAATTTTGTTCGGCGTCATTAAGGGTGCGACTTGCGTAAGCAATTGGTCTATCTTTTCCTATCGGGCCCTGGGATAAAACGGCTCCTATGGCGTAGTTTGAGGCGTCACTAGTTAAAATAAAGGGCTTTTCGAAGTCCGGGTATTGTAACAGGGGTTCATTGGTCAGAATTGTCTTACAGAGTTCGAATGCATTTTTAAACTCATTGTCATGTATTATTTTAGTACCTTTCTTTAAACACTTCGTTAGTGGCTTTGTAATTTTTGCGAAGTCTTTTATAAACTTGCGGTAAAATCCTAATAGTCCTAAAAAAGATTTTATTTCTTTTGCTGTGTTTGGTAATGGGAATTTTGAAATGGCTTTTATTTTGTTCGGGTTAGGCCTAATTCCTTCCGGCGTAATTACGTGCCCTAAAAACTCGACATTTTGTCTTAAAAACTCTGACTTGTCTAGTTGGATTTTTAATTTCGCGTCTCTTAGTTTTTGAAAAACTTGTTTTAGATTTGATATGTGTTCTTGAAGGCTGGTTGAAAAGATAATAATATCATCCATATAGACTAGGCATATGCGGTTTTGTAAATCTTTTAATACGTGGTCCATGACCCTTTGGAAAGTGGCTGGGGCGTTTTTTAGCCCAAAAGGCATACGAAGGTACTCGTAGTGCCCGTGCTCTACGTTGAATGCGGTTTTTTGTACGGACTGAGGGTCCATTTCTATTTGATGGAAACCGCTCGCTAAGTCTAATGTGGTAAAGTAATTACACTTCCCGAGTTTGTCTAGGATGTCTTCGATGTTAGGTATCGGGTAGCGATCGTCAATAGTCTTGTCGTTTATCTTCCTATAATCTACAACTATACGCCATTTTTTCTTGCCGGAGGCGTCCGCTTTTTTTGATACAATCCATATCGGACTTGACCAGGGGGATTGACTATGTCTAATTACTCCGTCGTTAAGCATTTTATTTATCTGTCTATTTACTTCTTCTTTGTGACAAAAAGGGAACCTATAGGTTTTAGTGTGAATCGGTAATTCGTCCGTCGTTTTTATTTGGTGTTTTACTGTATTTGTAAATGTTAGTTTAGAGTCGTCATTATGAAAAATGTCGGGGAAGTTTGAAATTAATTTTAAAATGACATTTTTCTCTTCTTCATTCATGTGGTCTATTCTGATATTATTTAACATGTCTGTATTTTTTGTATTTGTCTGACAATTGGGCATAAAGTTTTCAATGTGATAAAAGTCAAATTGGTCACCTTGTAGCTGTTGGGCTTTAAAAGGTCGGTTAAATTCTAAACATATAGTTTTGTCTGTAACATTTTGTATTTCAAATCTAGCATGGTAATTTTCTGCAACCGTAAGGGTTTCAGGGATATAAAATCCATTAATATTAGTTTCGGGTATTAGTATTTCTCCATAAGGTATATTTACTGGGAATGGTCGTTCTAGGCATTCGCGAGGTGGAATTTCTATTTTATATTTGTTTTGTGAATTTTGATCTCTGTAATGAAATGGTATTTGTACTGTATCGTTAAATAGTACCTGGTTTGTAAAATCCATTGTTAACTTGAGATTTCGTAACTCGTCTAGTCCAATGATGCCGTCAAAGTAGTCAGAAAATGGGAACAAAGTGAATTCTATGTTACCTTTAGTTTGAAATTCCTCAAATGCAGGAATTAATGCTTTGCATACTACTTCGCGATTTCCCATTGGTGTTTTTAATATCGAAGGGGCTTTGTATATATATTCTGGGAAATATAGTTCGGCAATACTAGGTCTTAACATTGAGACATTACAACCTGTATCTATTAGTAATTTTATATTGGGTTTATTTATTTGAATATACGGCAACGCGTTTACATATGCGTTAAGGGCTATATCTGGTCCTCTGTATTCGAAGTACTGTGAAAATTTTCATCGTCATTATTTATCTGTTCGCTGTCCGGATTTTGCATAAAATTTAAGAAATTGTCCGTGTATAATTCTGGATACATGTCTGGAGGGTACTCATTAAATCGTTCTTTCATTTCGTCATTAAAATAGAAAGGATCTTCTGAGGAAATATTATTTAATTCTTCAGCTATATATTTGGGGGTTGGTTTAGGTTGAAACCACGGAAATTTACTTTGAATTTGTTGTGCATTCAAAGGTCTTTGTTGGGAGAAGTTATTTTGTTGTCTTTGTGTAGAAGATTGTCGGCTTTGTGTGGACATTGGTGTTGGTTGGTATTGTCTAAATTGATTTTGTCTGAATACATTACTGTTATTCGTGTTTTGTCTAAATGTTTGCGAGTTTGTTGGGAAATGTTGGGGAATAAATCTCGGCTGAATATTTATCGGTTGGCTGGGAAATACAGGTTTCTGATAATTATTTTGGAAATTTCCAATTGGCATTTTATAATTTTGATTTTGTAAATTTGGAAAATTTGGTTTTAAAAATTGTGAATTTACTTGTTTTTTCTGCATACGACTTCTAAATTCTAAATCAGCTTCTTCTTCTCTGACATAGCCTATGGCTTGTTCAATGCTATTTGGATTTTTACATTTAACAATTATTTGTGTATTTCCGGATAAATTATTAATGTACGTTTTTAAAGCAATTTTTTCATAGTATTCGATTTTTATTCTTTTGGTCTCAATATTCTCACCAATTTCGTTTAATTTTGCAACTAGTAGACTTCTAAGAGTCTGTAACCTTAAGCCAAATTCTATTAGATTTTCATTTTTATTCAGGGTGGTGGACATAAGGTCATTAAGTAGAGTGTCCTCGCTACGTCCGTCTGAGAAAGTTTGCGTCAGTATTTGTTTAATCAAGGGCCAGGTGTTTAATTCATGTCTGGGGCCAATAATTTCTGAAGCGTGCCCTCTGAGGCGTGAAACTATCGTATTTACTACACATTTATTAATTGGGTTATTAAGCTCTCTTAAATTTTGAAATGTGGACACTAGGTCCTCACAAGCTCTTATGAATGGTGTTAAGAGATGTTTATCTCCATTAAAAAGAGGAATATTGTCTGAGTAAATTCTGTATAAAGATGAGTCCATTTTTTTTTTTTATGCAAGTATGAACAAAAATACCTATATGTTACGAAGGGTAATGGAATCTGACCACTTACCTACAAATATAAGCAAATCTTATATTTGTCACTAAATGCCTGTTCTTATGATGAGTGTTGGAATCTGACCACACACTAACAATTGTAGAAAGTCTATCAATTGCCACTAAGCTAGAATTATTGATATGCGAGTATGAATAAAATACCTATATGTTACGAAGGGTAATGGAATCTGACCACTTACCTACAAATATAAGCAAATCTTATATTTGTCACTAAATGCCTGTTCTTATGATGAGTGTTGGAATCTGACCACACACTAACAATTGTAGAAAGTCTATCAATTGCCACTAAGCTAGAATTATTGATATGCGAGTATGAATAAAATACCTATATGTTACGAAGGGTAATGGAATCTGACCACTTACCTACAAATATAAGCAAATCTTATATTTGTCACTAAAAATATCTGTTCTTAGGATGAGTGCTGGAATCTGACCACACACTAACAATTGTAGAAAGTCTATCAATTGCCACTAAGCTAAAGTTGTTTTTATTCCTGTCGTTATGATGGATACTGGAATCTGACCACGTATCAATTATTATAAGCAAGTCTTATAATAATCACTAGACTATGAGAGCGTATTAGTTGAATTATAAAAATTGAAGAAATTTTTTTCCTTCAAATAAATATTTTAAACTGAATAGTATTTTTTTTTTTTCAGTCGAAAACAAATGAAAAATATGTTTCTCTTAAAATTACGTGTATCTAGATTGATACTCTACAGGATAATTATTTTTGTTAAGTAAAACCTTGTAGTTGTTCACAATGAACGGCCCAATAGCTACTTTTTTCCGGAGAGAATCTAAAATGATTTTTAGAAACTTGGAAAGAAACAGAAGGATTAAACTCGACTTACCTCGATGGTTTGCGTTGTCTGTCCGTCTGGAGATTCGTCACTGCTGGGCTGGAACTCGAACTTTCACTTTTCTAAACTTTTGAGCAATAAAGAATTGAGATTCACGATATTTTTCCGTAAAATACCTTTGCTCATCCTACCGACTGCGCCATTTACGTATTTGATGTTAAATACTTCGTTTTTAAAAAGCGAATAATTTCGAAAAATAACCAACTTTATTATTAGTATTTAAATTAACAAGCAATGGTTCAAACAATGAGCTAAATCTGCCTTGGTAATCGCAGTTACATATATTTATAAACTCTGCTTTGCAATGTCAGCAGAAGCTGTAATCGTAAAAATGATATCAAGTTAGCATTCATAATTCATGCGATGTTGTATCAAATGCCTTGCGGTAATCAATCCAGGCCATCGATAGATTCCGCTTGTATTGCACAGAATCCTGTGTAATACAGCGGTCTATCAGCAGGCTGTCCTTGCAACCTGCCATGCCCTTCTTGGCACCACGCTGTTCGTGTATCTGCTGGAAGACCGGATCAACAGACCTCAGCGTCCTAACATACAAGATACGTGTAAATATCTTGTAGCAGGAGTTAAGGCAAGTGATCGGCCTATAATTCCTCGGGTCGGAAAGATCCCCCTTTTTGGGGATTAGCAGAGTGCGTCCCTCGACGAACCAGTCCGGAATCTGCTGCCCCTCGTTCAACCAGGAGTTGAAAACTCGCGCCAGACGTCGGTGAGTGGAAGGAAATTTCTTCCACCACCAGTTGTTAATGCCGTCTGGGCCCGGGGCAGCGAAGTTCTTGGTACCAACAAGTGCTTGTTGGACTTCCTCCGTACTGATTGCCGGGCACACTTCTTCTGGCTCTTCAAGATGTCTGTGACAAAGAGCCTCGAAGTGTGCAATTGATGGAGTGTCGCTATTAAATGGACGCGGCGTTTCGTAGATTCCCTTCCAGAAGGTTTCGACATCTTCTACAGTCGGCGGATTCTCGACAACACGCTGTGGCTCTTGAAAGAGGCGGGAAGGATTCGTACGGAACAAATTGTTTTGTTCCATACTCCTCACCCGCCTCTTCAGTGTTTTCTTTATCGCCATGAGCGCTCGGATCCTATCTAGACAGTGCTGCTTGATGGTAAGCATCACTGTCAGATTTAGAGTATGGTGTTGACGTCTTAATCCGGCAGCTATGCGCCGGATCCTGGGAGTAAAAACTCTACCAGTCGTCTTATATTCCACCACACTCTGGATCCGAGAAGCGTGTTGTCTGGCCGACTGTATCTTACCTTCGATTTTTTGTACACGCCGCTTGGCTTTCTCGACCCCGTGATTGGTTGACCTCTCACGGGGGACGAGTTGCTTCGCGGCGTTGTACACGGCACAGTTGATTTGCCAGATGTCTACATCTTCCGGAATTTCCTCATCGATGACCGCGTCCATTCTAGCCAGGTCTTGTGGCTTTAGGTTAGCCCTGGTGTTAAGGCTAACCCTCGTCCTTAAGTCTACACCGGTAAGCTCTAAAGGATGTTCCCCATCAGCTGGTAATTGCCGCGGTGGGACTGCGGCTGGCAGTTCTTCTAGCTGACGGGGTGCCCTTACGTAACCTGTCCTGAGCAGAAAGGATACTTGGTCTCTCAGATGTTGTTGAGAGAAGGCGCGATGCTCTGGATGTATTTCGCACCAAAGTGCATGCAATCGCGCCATGTATCCCCTTCGCTCAGGTTCGCTACTCTCGCGGCAGGTCAGCAAGTCATCCCGAAGTTCCCTCGTCCACTTAAAGCGTCCTTGTCCGTTGCGGTTGTTATCATTGAGACGTTCCGGTGAGGCCCCTCCCACTTGTCTCTGACCCCCATCCGATTGGGGTCGGTCGTGAGGAGCCCTTCTTCGCAGGTTATATGGAACCCGAAGTAGAAGGGGTACCAGGTGGTTAGCCTTGGTACCCCCCGGCCGACATTAGTCAGGCAGAGTTACCTCTGCCTGTCCAGGGTGCACCAACGTGGAGGTTGCCGGTCCTTTGCACCCCCATTATTATTATTATTATTATTATTAGCTAAGGAGTTTCGTATCCACAATTTCTTAATGTAGTTTTATTAGTCGGTTTGGATAAAAATTAGTAAAGAAAACCTCAAATTCTCATTTAGTCGACGTTTCGACAAAATTTATTGTCTTCCTCAGGACTACAACATATAACATAAATTACGTATAAATTCAAATAAATAAATAAAGATATAGAACATTTAAACACACAGTATGACTCTTTTTTTATTTTATAGATAACAATATTTTAAAAAATTGAAAAAAATTTAAATTAAAAAGTTACATAAAAACACAAAGTTATTGTTTTGTTACTTATAACTTTGTGTTTTTATGTAACTTTTTAATTTAAATTTTTTCAATTTTTTAAAATATTGTTATCTATAAAATAAAAAAAGAGTCATACTGTGTGTTTAAATGTTCTATATCTTTATTTATTTATTTGAATTTATACGTAATTTATGTTATATGTTGTAGTCCTGAGGAAGACAATAAATTTTGTCGAAACGTCGACTAAATGAGAATTTGAGGTTTTCTTTACTAATTTTTATCCAAACCGACTAATAAAACTACATTATTATTATTATTATTATTTACTAAATAAAATTTTGACTGTTTCGGGCCTTTGAAAGTAGTGACGTAGACAATTATCTCTCCTCTTCTTAACAAAAAAATCTTCCGCCGGCTCTCGGTCTCTGGTTATGATGTTAATAGTTGACAAGCGACTAGTGACACAGTTTACATTTTTCTCTTTCATAATTTTACGTTACGTTTCACCACAGTAGCGGTTGAACGGAAATCACTTTTTTCACTGGAAATGTCCAAGGAAATAGGAATGGGAAATACAGTATCCATAGCCTTGTAGGCTGTTTTTCTGGTCAAAGATATATTCAATTTTGTCCAAGGGTGATAGTGAATATATCCTTAAAAGTCTCTTGTCATATTTTAAAATGTAATTCATGTAAACCATTTTTGTAACAATAATCAAATAAAGACAAAAACAAATACAAACCGGTATGTCATTTAAATGTATATAATATGAAAATAGTTCCAGTATGATCCCTTGGAGCACTTCAAAGTTTATATGGATCATTTTCCATCTATAAGTTTTATATTCAACAAATTTCATCCTATATTTCAGGTATTAAAATAAATCAAAATATGTTGTCAATATACTAAATATAGTTAGTAGAGACCGCAACTCAGGTATGCATTTCGCGAATATCAGTGAAATCAGCCGAAATCATAGGTATTATTGGTCTACTTGAAAAAAAAAATCTTTTTTCAAGTAGAGCAATAATCTTCATAAACAGTGGAATTTTGTGAAATTTTAAGCTATTTTTGGGGTTGGGAAAATATTATGACGTGATGGAATAATTTTGACATCATAATTACAAACGAAATGATTACAACTTTATTTGTTTATAAATCAAATTATGCGAAATTAATGAATAATTAATTTTGCGTAAATCAATTTATTAACAAATAAAGTTATAGACATAGGGAAAACTTATGACATGACGTAAATAACAGAGTCGCACTGGGAGCGATACAGATACAATTTTTCCTTCATAAAATTGTCCAGTATCTTATCTTGTAAATGTCTTTGAAGTAGGTTAGAGACCGCAGAAAGGTGCAACATATAACATAATTCCATGCTGTTTGAAGAGTGCTGGAAGTGTGGTGCATATAATAGTAACGCCAGCAATGTTACTTTTTTTTCAAGGCAGCTGAACTTATAAGAAGCATACTAACACCTACATTGCTAAATTATCGCCACTAACAGCAGATACCCATTCGTGAATTTATGCAAGAGCTGCGCGGATGGGCGGAATGAGGGGTGGAAACTACACAAAACACTATAAATTTATTATTCACTATATTCTGTAGCGTCTCTAGATCATGCTTTATATCCTTGGGTATATATAGTAACAATATTATTAATAAAATTTGTTCCATACATGCTGAGTTAAACGGCGTCCTCATCGAAAAATATCCATTTGTACAGAGAAAATGATCATTCAGTGTCTAAAGATGTAATGGGGACATAGCGAAATAGTGAATATTTATAGAGGGACGATTTGTAAACCCAGAGACAGCAAAATCAACTTTTTGTTTCCGTAAAAGTTTTTCTATGCGTGACATGTTTATCGACTAAAAAAATTATTCATCTTTCACTTTATACTTCGCGGCCGCGGCGGTGGAAAACCCACATCGGTGCCAATTTGACGTAAAAAGCTGTAAATATGTAAGGTCATTGTCAGAAATTACAGTTTTTTTTATTGCTATATATATTTATAGAATATAATAGAAGGGTTAACTCCGTTTGTGGTATGTTTTCTCTGCGTCAAATTATAAGTAGTATGTTCTCGGTAAATATGCATAAATATAGTTTATATCTGGGCCAACGTTGACCTGTATTTTGTAATGAAAATTTTCGGTGCATTAGAAAATGGTATTTCGGCGAACATTTTGATAGGGGTATTAGTACCTAAAAAATACCTTATTTCGGTATTTTGGTATATTTTGCTAGGCTGTATCTATGCAGTATTTTGTATCTCCTGGCAGACACGTCGAGAACCTCACAGTTAGAAAAAGATTTTTTAGAAGGAACGATACAAATGTGAAATTATTCTGTATTTATAAACGTAACTTGGAACTGGAACGTCAGAAAACGTTTAAAGAATAACAATACTATTTACAATAATACAAAGTTACAGGGATTATCTTTTAATTGTTATACATATTATACATCTTTTATAAAAAGGTTATTTGTTGCAATAAATTGTTTTGTTTTGGACTTCCTGTATTTGCTGGGGTACATATAATATTTTGAAGTAGTACCGGTATGAAACCGGTATTCCAGTATTTTATTTTGCAAATACCGAAATGCCAGTTTTGAAAATTTCGGTCAGTATTGCATTCAATACTACGACGAGAACAATGTTTTTGTTTATTGTGGTACAGCCTTATCCTTGTGGAAAGGAAATTTCTAACAACGACGAGAGTGACTACTAACCGACTTGTATTTGCTTAACAGTAGACCAAAATGCTTTACTGGGATCTAAATGTCTGTTTTTGGAATATTTTGTTATTTTTATTGAAATGATAGAAAATGAAATCAGATATAAATTTTATAAAAGATTATCTATGCAATTTTCTAGAATAAATAAATAATTTTAGTAATTAACTTTTATGCGCATAATGAGTAAAAATAATAAGTAACACGTATTTTGTATTATTAAAATTTATATGTTATACCTATATAATATTTAATTTTTATGTTGTAAATCTGATACGCGGTAACTCATATGTATGTTCCAACAAATTGGAAACACATTATTATATATTATTACATCTAGCCTGTGTATGTATTAAACCATTTACCGTGCGTGTTGGTGATGAAAGCATTATTGTTTTTCTATTTATTTACAAATTCATATTTATATGTATATGATTTCTATTTGCTATATTTCTGGATGAATTATTTATTATATCGCGATACTAAATATATACATACTAACCAGTCGGCTGTAAAAATACGACGTGTAATTCTTTTCATATATTTTGTATATACCCAAATCGTAATAACATTATTTCCTGTAAATAATATTTCCGAATAAAAATACTCTATTATTAAATAATCTAAACTTATCCTGATATGGGAGATGTTAGTTAGTTAAGAATCCTAAAAGATCACATTTATTTAATTCATTGTGACTTGCTTTTATAAAACCATCTGTTAAAGTTAGAGAGAGGGCTGGAGGAGAAAAATAAATTTGGGTGGGTGGGTGCGTGGGTGCGTGCGTGCGTGCGTGCGTGCGTGCGTGCGTGCGTGCGTGCGTGTGTGTGTGGAAACAAACAGAAAAATATTCTTATTATGGTATTTTCAGTTTTCTCTAATGTCTTACTTAACGACTACATTAAAAAGAAAGACAATCAATCCAGTGCCGGAAAGGTCGAATCGAAAAAGAATAAAAGCAGATTTACTACTTTTAATAAATAATAGGAGTAAAACACTTAGTTTTCTATAATTAAAAACTGATATGCGACAAATTACCCTATTGCGGCATCAACAGTTTTTACCTTAACTTTAATGTTTCGGCAACTTTAAGTTCCCTCCAAGAGAAATAAACTGTCAAAGAAAAATCTCAAAACCAACTCGTAACATTTGACAACAGCGCACCGAGGGTCTGTTCATAGCCTGTTTGGAGTCGGCTATGACGAAGCTCTTAAAATCTACCGAAAACGTCACAATAAAACACAAGGTAAAATTCTACTGTCCATCGTTCTAAGCACAGATTTAGTAGACAGTTATAATGATAGGTGGGAACGGCAGAGCTGTGGTGTTGATTCCAATGAACTAAATTAATTTAATTTATCAGAAAGTTCACTTGCACTAAATGCACGTGAAAATTATTTTAATGCGCATGCGTCCTCTTGTTTAAAAAATATACAATCTGAGAGGCTATTTTAACTTTGATATTGAAACATTAAATGGACGGAACAAACTTGAGATTATTTAAATTTGCTTGAAATAACGTTACAGCAATTAAGAGAACAATATCTTTTTCATGGGTTATTAAAGAATTAGATACATAATTTAGGTAATTATTGGTATTTCTGTCATTATCACTGGTATTTTGATAAGTAATTGGGGCAACATTAAGGCTAGATGTTGCCCCAATTGGAGCTATCTTTTAGTTGTATACAACATATAAGAAATTTTCTGTAATATTCTGTAACTACAAAGATGCCAGAATATATTCATGAAAACTGAAAAAAGTTAAAAAAAATCGAAAGCTTACTTTGATTCTCTAGCTCAATTAATCATCGTCTTTCCATACACAGCGAACCTTTCGAAAAATAATAATGACAAAATTGAAGTTGCATTTAGCTTAAAATGTATTTTTCTCCTTGAGCAAGTTAGCTGTATGTTAAAGAATGGAACCAAATTAAAGCAGGCGTTTGAAATATGATGGAAAAACTTTTAGAAACTTGTTATTTCCACGCTGTGTTTTAAAGAATCCCTGAATCCCGACTTTATTAACTCTTTTGAAATTTAGAATTTCAATTTTCTCTTTATCGCTTTACAGCACGCATTATATCCGATCTTTCTCGAACAAAAACTCACTAAGGAGATATTTTATGCCTTTTATATAAAATCAATTATGCCGCCCCTTATAGGACATCCATTTATTTTCAATAATACCTTTTTCTGATAAATAGTCTCTAACTTATGGATGACAGCAGCAGATATACTTATTTCCAGAAGTTTTTTATCGCCCCTATTTCGAATTCAAGCATATATAAACGTAGTAAAATTATACAGATCCGTATAGATGTCCTTGAGAAATAGGATACACTGCTTTAATGCTTTTTTACATATGGGTCCCCTATGTCTATGATTAATTTCCTTTGACTTTTTTGCAATGTAAATTTATTTCAGTGTTGACGAAATGTTAGTAAGTATAAATGTAGAGTAGAATTTGTAGTTTTTGATTAATTTATTTATTATAAATTTCGTTATCTGACACTAATGAAACAGTGAATACGAAAATCAGTCACAAGTTTTATCCTTTGATGACCATAATTAAGACAACTACGACCGAATTAAAACTATGAACGCAAAGTCACAATTTTGCACATTTGACATTTCGACAAATTTAAAAAAAGTATCTAGTAGTCCTTTCAGTAAGAGTTCGCCCCACTGCAAGGTCTATCTAAAGGAAGAATGCCTAATGATAGTAATATGTCACCACAAATTAGATCGTATTATTTGAACATTAAAAAAACATTTTTCTAAACTCACCTCTTGAAATGCTGATCGATTGAAAATTTGTAGTCGGATTTCGAGATTGAAGACTGAGAATGTGATGCTAACATGTACCAAGTCAAACTTATAATTAGTCAAACATTTGCTACTGTTGGTAATATGCAGAATAGCCAGTAATCTTGTAACATGTAATCGTTACCCGAATATTTTGGTTTGATTGGGTTTGGTCGAATGTGACATTATAAAAAGAGACAGTTGAAATCAATAGTTACTGGTTTCAGCAAAATGCTGATATGCGTCAAACTACAGACATGAGCATGAAACGTTAGCCAACGCAATTATGTGATTTGACTGTGCTAGGTTTTTTATGACGATACAAAATGTGTTATACAGGGGATCTGTTGAGTTTAAAAATCTGAAAATTCGTACAAAGAGATTTTTGGGTATGACGAATTTAACGAAAATATTTTCAACTTTGTGTCACTTCCGCTTATACCGGAAATATCACTAAACTTTGTTATTTTAAATGGAACACCCAGTATATTATTGTATATTTGGATTCCTCATAAAAATTTAGCTTGGGTTTGTGTACCATAATGCAGCCTTAAACCTACTATTTTCCGAGATAATTAATATTTTTGAAAAATTTTGACGGTTTCTATCCTTCGGAAAAAAACCGATATCTTCTATCATGTTACAGATTAAAAAATTTTCTTTTCAAACTCATACAAGTTCCCTACGGTCTAACTAAAAGTGTCCTTATATTTTCACAATTTTATAGAGGGTGTTTTATTTTCACAGTCAAACATTATTTTAGTTCAAACGTCAAAAAGTCATTTTTTTTAATGGAACCCCCTGTATATTTTTACAAAATCTAATAGATTATTGAATTCTGCATCAACTGATATTACCATTCCCTATGTCTATCTCTCTTGGTTTTCTCACCATTGACGAATATTTGTAAAATGTACGTACATCAGCACTGTTTCAGAATGTCATCTAATAGGCTGCAAATGTAAAAAATATTTTTTTTACCAATGTCAACACCATGTTATTATTGTGTGCGTAGCGTCACTTACGCGAATTATTAATGGAAAATAATGGCAAACGTTTATACAAATGCTGTAATATTAGATTTGTTTTCTATTTATGGAAATAATAAGGAAATAATTAGTAGAACGTGCAGAGAATTCAACGAGAAATACCGACAATTACCACCAATGACAAACAATAAATTCTGAAGAATCAGGTTAAATTTTTTAAAATTTGGCAAAGTTAAATCCGTAAAGACAATACCAAAGCCAGTTACAGATAACAAAGTAAATGAGATTAATGTTCTGGCTTACTTTTATGCAAATCCGCATGGATCTATTCCTGGTGCTAGTTGGGATTTAGGAATTTCATATTCGTCTATTCAACGAATTCTAAAGAAGCATAAGATGCATAGTTTTCGAAAAATAACTGATTTCTGCGAACAGATGATCGTACGTCTTCAAGAAAATCCTGATTTTTTTTAAAAGAATTATTTGGACTGATGAGGCTAAATTTTCCAAAGAAGGAATTTTTAACAGGCGAAATTTGCACAACTGGACACAACAAAATCCTCGTGGTACGGGAATCAAATTTCCAGACCAAATTTAGTTTCCACGCTTTCTGTTTAGTAGTAGATAACACTTTTAAGTATCATATCTACGAGGAAAATTTAAATAGTAACAAATACAAGGAAATCTTGAGAACAGTAGTTGAAACGTTTATTGATAGTTTGCCCCTAAATATTTATAATTCTATGTATTATCAAATGGATGGTTGCGGCCCACATAATACACGGGAAGTGTATGACGAATTAGTAGCATTGTTCGAAGATAGGTGGTTTGGATACCGAGGACCTTGGAGATGGCCAGCAAGGTCCCCTGATTTGACCCCTTTAGACTTTTACATTTGGGGTACAATCAAAAATATTGTTTATGCCACCCCGGCTACTTCCAAAGAAGATCTAAAGGATAGAGTAAGGGCTGCATTTCAGAAATTAAATTCCCACGAAATTCGCCGAGTCACGGTAAGTGCCGTAAATCGCAGTATATTGGCTTGTTTGGAGCAAAATGGAAAGCATTTTGAACAGTTGCTGCATTAAATATTTATTCAATGTATTCGTTAATTTTGTAAATTTTTTGTTGCAAAGTATTCTTTATAAATCTAATATTAAAATGATCTTTTGTTTTTGATGTTTATTGATTTTGTTTTCTTGATAACTAACAAATAATTATCAACTATCCACATGATTACACTCCTTTATGATAAGAAAGGAAGCAAGTTATAACTTGTGTTGCTTAGTAACAAACAGTGCTTTGTATGTTCATTTTACAAATATTCGTCTATGGTACGAAAACAAAAAGAGATAGGTATAGGGAATGGTAATATCAGTTGATGCAGAATTCAATAATCTATTAGATTCTGTAAAAATATGTAGGGGGTTCTATTTAAAAAAAATGACTTTTTTGACGTTTGAACTAAAATAATGTTTGACTGTGAAAATAAAACACCCTGTATAAAATTGTGAAAATATAAGGACACTTTTAGTTAGACCGTAGGGAACTTGTATGAGTTTGAAAAGAAAATTTCTTAATCTGTAACATGATAGAAGATATCGATTTTTTTTCCGAAGGATAGAAACCGTCAAAATTTTTCAAAAATATTAATTATCTCGGAAAATAGTAGGTTCAAGGCTGCATTATGGTACACAAACCCAAGCTAAATTTTTATGAGGAATCCAAATATGCAATAATATATAGGGTGTTCTATTTAAAATAACAAAGTTTGGTATTATTTCCGGTATAAGCGGAAGTGACACAAAGTTGAAAATATTTTCGTTAAATTCACCATACCCAAAAACCTCTTTATACTAATTTTCAGATTTTTAAACTCGACAGATCCCGAGAAACGTCTAATACCCGCTTTCCGTGAATAACCCTGTATACAAAATACAGTATACAAAATACCAAATACAAAATACAAAATACAACATACGAAATGCAATATACAACATACAACATAGAAAATACAAATATAGAAATTGAACGGTGGCAGGTTCTGTTCCTGTTTACTGCAAAATAATATTTAATTATAAAAATTATTCCCAAGTGGCTCGAACTCCACCGTAAACTTTTACTCAAACAATAAAATTCTTGACGTGATAGGTATTCAAAAATATTTTATTTTTAGCATGATATACGTTTATTCTATATATTTTCAGTTGTATGCCAAAATATCTATAAACGTATTTCCTCACTGTTATGTACAGGGTGGCCCATTTTCGAGCCTCATCATTGGGATCTTGGAAACCGCAAGAGATACAGGATCGGTTAAATTATGGCAAAGTTGCTCAATTTGATGCTTATCAAAATGCTGTGTTGGAATTTGGAAAATTCCGAATACTTTCTGAAATATCCGGGAAAAAACGAAATTTCATAAAATCTTTTTTATTTTTTTCTGACGTTATTTGAAATCAAATTTTAAAACGAATAACACTTTCCCATTGCCACTTTTTATCCTCTACAAGATGGCGCTATCAAATTTGAAATCAGTCGTTTCGTCTTCCGGAAACCATCATTAACTAATTTTTTTTTAAATACGGACCTGGATTTATTATTTTATTTTTTGTTACCTTTGGACGACCTAAATGCTATGAACCATCACAGATTTTGATTTTCAAACGTATCAATGACAAAAACTGAGATTTTCCGTATTTAAAAAAAAATAATTAATTCAGCACTGTTTTTAAAACAAATTATTCTTTCAAAATTCTAAATTTGTTAGCTAGGTAAAAAATAAAAATCTAAATTTATGATGAAAAGCTATATTAAAAGCGGATAAAAAGTTATAATTATAACTAAAGCACTTATTAGTAGGTAACTAATTTAGATTACAATAGTAAATACCAATGTAATATTTCTTATTTATTTCCAAATCCTAAATGCTTAAATAGAATTTTAAAAAATAGGATAAGTCAAATACTTTTATTTGAATCTAATGTGTCTGTCCACCTCGTTTATATTGAGCTTATTTCTGTAATATTAACGAAAAATTAAAAAGGTGGCCTTGATATTAAAACAAGAAATCGCCCTAGCTCCTTAAAATATGACAGTTTAAATTTTTAAATAATTTGAGACAGTAAAAATGATGTTTTCTAATTCAGAAAAACGTGATATGCTTCGGATTTATTACGGTGTCAATAGAAATTCGCAAATTTTATGTGAACGATATTTAGAAAGATACCCCGAGCGTCCACAACCCCATTATTCGTATTTTAATACTTTGGATAGAAATTTGGTAGTTTTGGTAAACTCCGAAATGCTTATGGCGGACGAATAGAAGCTGAAGATGAAGAAGCTGTTATAAATGCTGTAAGTTTTGTTATAAAATGATAATGTGCATTTTATTACATATAAAATTTTGTGGTAAAATTTCACCGAAACGTTATATTAAAGGTTACGGAAAATCCTATGGGTTCCCCTTGGCAATTTGCCGTAGAACTAAATATGCCTAGAATTCGAATTCAGAGGATTCTCAAAAAACATAGGTATCATCCCTATAAACTACATGTCAGCCAAGAATTACGACCAGGAGACAGTGAAAGAAGGATTGAATTTTGCAATTGGCCTGATAGAAAATTGCAACAAGATGGCGATTTTTTAAATAAAATTATCTGGACTGATGAGTGTAATTTTTCCACATGCGGTCTTTTTAAGAGATACAATGAGCATTATTATGCAGTGGAAAATCCGCACCAAAATCAACAAGTGCGAAGGCAGGGACGGGCATCATTTAATGTTTGGGTTGGGCTGTACCGAAATAAAATCTTGGGGCCAATTATTTACGATGGAAACTTAAATGCTGAACGCTATCTTAATTTCATCCGAAATTATATATTAGATGCGCTTGACGACGAGCCTTTAAATACCGGGTGTCCCAGCCTCGCGTCGGCCAAATGTCCTGGCTCTCTTATAAGAGATATCGAAAAATTTCAAAAACGGGGTGATAGAGGGCGCAAACGTGCATAGTTTAAAAATATTTTGAAATATGCAGGGTGATCCATTTAGGCGCGACGACATAAACTTATGTTTTTTTAAATGGAATACTAGGTATATTATTACATATTTGAATTCTCCTTTTAAAGAAGACTCAAACGATATGCCACTTGATGGGTCTGCGATGGGTCGGTACCATGATATGGGTGAGTTTGTACCAAAAACATGCCAACTTTGTGAGCTCACTGTGACGTAACGGAAGAACATTTTGAGATATAGATTGCGTCAAAAATTGTCAAATACCCTGTAGTTTACGTTACTGTTATCGGATCTAACGAAATCGGTCATTTTATACCGAGTGAGTCAGGAAGCGCTAAAACTATTTTTTCTTATTTTTTTCAAATGGAACGCCCTGTATATTATGACACCAAAAGAAAGCCCTTTGAAAGAGGTTTCCACTGATATAAAGGTTCAAGGGTCTATCTATCATGGGTGCCAAGAATTTGATGGCAAAGTGGCACAATTCGAGGTTTATTAAAAAATTACGCTCAATTCTCAATTGTTTTGTGAATTTTCGCTGAAATCGGCTCTTTTCAGTAAGACAATTTCGAAAATAATGATATCAACTTATCTGCACCATGATAGTTCCCTGCAGACAAAAAAAAATCAAGAAAAAGAGGAAACGAAAACTTTATTTGGAAAGAAACTGGGTGGAAGCACTGGAAATTAAACTAAATGTTCAAAAATGTTCCCATTCTCCCTGATACATAGCTGTAAACGATTTTCAGTTGTTCTTCGAACATCGGCTAGTGTAGCTATTGACACATTGCGAAATGTTGCAGCGATTCTTTCCTGCATATCCTCCCTGGTTGTGGGCCTCACCCTGTAGACTTCCTGCTTCACATAACCCCATAGGAAAAAATCCAAAGGAGTTAGGTCTGGAGACCGTGCCGGCCATCTTATGGATCCTCCACGACCAATCCATTGTTCCCCTCTCCAATTAATTAAAAAATCTTTTACTATTCGATGGTTATGTGGGGGCACCGTCGTGCTGGAACCACATGTTCTCTCTGACGTCTTCATCTACATCTTGAAGCAGCCCGTCTAAATTCAAACGCAAGAAATTGTGATATCTTCTGCCATTTAATGCCCCATCCTCAAAAAACCACGGTCCAATGACATAGTTGTCTATTATATCACCCCATACATTAATTGACCATCGATTTTGGTGATCCACTTGCCTGACCCAGTGCGGGTTTTCAGTCGCATAATAATGCATGTTATAGTGATTTACTGTCCCATTACTGCGAAAGGTAGCTTCATCGGTAAATAAAGCCTTTGTTAAAAATTGGGCATCTTCGTTAATTTTATTTAGCATTATATTGCAGAAATTAATACGATTTTGAAAACCTTTCCCATAAAGGTTGAATGTGATAGGGGTGATATTTGTATTTATTGATGATACGATTTACAGAAGTTTTACGTACATCGGTTTGCTGTTCAATTTCACGACAACTTATGTGAGGATTCTCTTGCACATGAAGCAAAACTGTCAATTCGTGTTCTTCATTATTTACAACCATGTTTCTCAATTTTCTTTTGGTATAACACACATTACCAGTGTCCTCAAATCTTTCTTTCAAGTTTTTGAATGAGTTCGTCTCTCGGGGTATTTCATTCCATAAATCCTTGATGCCAACAAGCAATTCCTATCAGCTTCTCCCAATGGCTTCTCCCAAACAATATATCATATCAGTTAACTCTTGTTGGGTGAATTTCATTGTTACTCGTTCGTTTATACTAAGAAAAATATCAACATTCGAAATTTTACAACAATAAAATAAATTATTGACAAGACTGGTACTTTTATGACAGGTACCTACTTGATTTTTTTGAATTTATTTCGATAAATTGAAAGTTAGAAGCAATTTGAAATTCTCTACAATTTTTTTTTATTTATTCTTTCGATGATAGTACGTGGAACAACAGCTTCCCAAACAACAAAAATTTTACTATCTTTCATTGAATTGAAAATAAAAGTATTTTTTGGTCTTATTTTAGAAGAATGAATTACACCATTTTAAAGCTGAGAAAAAAATACTACGAAAAGCTACGTTTTATTAAGCACCGTTCTAAAATAATAAATCATTTCGCGACAAAATTACGTCGGGCTAGAAAAGACTTGTCATGACACGAATTTATACACGCATTTCAGAAAAAAAAATTTAATTTATCAGGCGTTGACTATTTTATACTTAAGTATTTTTCTGCACTGAAGTACGGTATTTTTCTCCAAGTATAAGAATAATTATTTTTGAAATTTTCTTACTGAAAAGCGCCGATTTCAGCGAAAATTCACAAAACAATTGAAAATTTAGCGTAATTTTTTAATAAACTTCGAATTGTGCCACTTTGCCATCAAATTCTTAGCACCCATGATAGATAGACCCTTGAACCTTTATATCATTGGAAAGCTCTTTCAAAGGACTTTCCTTTGGTGGCATAATATACAGGGCGTTCCATTTGAAAAAAAATGAGAAAAAGTAGTTTTGGCGTTTCCTGACTCACCCGGTATAAAGTGACAGATTTCGTTAGAACCGATAACAGTAGCGTAAACTACAGGGTGTTTGACAATTTTTGACACAATGTAGATCTCAAAATGTCCTTCCATTATGTCACAGTGAGCTCACAAAGTTGGCATGTTTTTGGTACAAACTCACCCATATCATGGAACCGACCCATCGCAGACCCATCAAGTGGCATATCGTTTGAGTCGTCCTTAAAAGGAGAATTCAAATATGTAATAATATACCTAGTGTTCCATTTAAAAAAACATAAGTTTATGTCGTCACGCTTCAATGGATCACCCTGTATATTTCAAAATATTTTTAGCCTATGTACCTTTGCGCCCTCTATCATCCCGTTTTTGAAATTTTTCGATATCTCTTATAAGAGAGCCAGGACATTTGGCCGACGCGAGGCTGGGACACCCGGTATGCTTCGGCAACTGTGGTGGCAACAGTATGGCGCACCAGCCCATAATGCAAGGGCCGTCACACAGTTTCTTAATGAAACATTTCCTAATCAGTGGATTGGAAACCAAGGGGTAGTGCGCTGGCCTGCTAGAAGCCCGGATTAATTTATATGGGGATTTTTAAAAAACCGTTTGTATCAAGATACTCCACGTGACATAAACATTTTGCGCCAAAATTTAATGTTAGAGATAACAGATTTAAGAGCAAGAGGAAGAGTAATCCAGCGGGCGGTTACGGGCAATCTGCGAAGACACATGCGAAAATGCATAGAGGTGCAAGGGGGGATATTTGAGCATTTACTTTAGGTTTTAATTTTGTTCCTTTTAAAGTTTAGGTATATAGTTATTAATTAATTATTAATTATTATTAACATTATTTAGCCACAAGTAATAATTTGTTTTATAAACAGTGTCGTATTAAATATTTTTAGAAATACAGAAAATGTCAGTTTTTGTCATCGAAACATTTGAAAATCAAAATTTGTGATGGTCCGTATTAAAAAAAATATAGTTGATGATGGTTTCTGGAAGACGAAACGTCGGATTTAAAATTTGACAGCTCCACCTTGTAGAGAATAAAGAGTGGCAATGACGAAATTTTATTAGTTTTGATATTTGTTTTCAAATAACGTCAGAAAAAAAATAAAAAGATTTGAAATTTCTATTATTTTCTGGTATTTCGGAAAGTATTCGGAATTTTCCAAATTCCAACACAGCATTTTGATAAGCATCAAATTGCACAACTTTGTCATAATTTAACCGACCCTGTATCTCTTTCGGTTTACAAGATCCCAATGATGAGGCTTGAAAATGGGCCACCCTGTACAAATAAAACAATAATTAATTTAAAAAAACTACATATCGTTATAGTATACAAATGTATACAACTTAAAATTATTGACTGGTAATTGTTACAAATTGAGATTCATTAAAACCGAATCAATCATTATTAAGTATGTTTTTATTAAAAACGACCATCGTTTAACTAGCAAATTGATGTAGCAATTATAAGCTATAAAAGTAAATTATGACTGTACTGCCTCTTGGACTATTTACTAATTGGATAATTACTATATAAAAACTCACGGTTGTATTGCTGCATAATTTTAAGTGAAAAATTACATGCGCCTATTTAAAAAATTATGTAGACTTTATTACATTATGCAATTGCTTTATGGTGTATTTAAATATTAAATAGTATGTACTCAAATATATTTAAGTTTGGATTTTAGTGTAGCTGAGCTACATATATTTTATATATGTACTCGGCAACAAAATTCTAATCCATTTTTTTTATACGATTTTTATAATTGTCAGTATCTTTGTCAGATTTTTTTATTAATTTTTATTAATTATCTCAAGACCGGTTCACTTTATTTAAAAAATGCATAGAACTACATTAAAAGAACATAACATTTCCAATGAGATAGCTATTTCAATTTCCAGGATGTCAATAAGTTAAAAACTTGCATTTTTTTATTAAAAGTTTAGTTTTCGAGAAGCGAATTATTTCTACAATGTTCACTTTTTACTTTCTTATGCCTAATATAAGGAAGTATAGTAATCATGATTTTTGTCGACCTCGAGATTTTGATTGATTTATACGTTTTGAACCGAATGATCTCTGTCTGTGCATGTGTGTGTGTGTATGTGTGTATCCGCGATAACTCAGAAAATACTAATGGGAGTTCCCACATTTGGCTGTTAAGATTTTCAACAACATTTTAGATGACACATTAAATTTGGTGAATGTGGTACCACTAGAAGAGACATAATGAATGAAAGAAGAAAAAAGGCACAATTTCGGGAAAAAAATAAAAAATTTTATTGCATTTCTGGACGAATCTCGACGAATTATAATAAAAAAAACATCTTTATGGAAAAAAAATCTGTCGCATGTCTGTAGTATCGCGATAGCAACCACAATTTTTGAGAAAGCTTTCAAATTTGGTACACTTTTTCTAAAGGCATGGTTGCGACGATTTAAATCAATTTGATTTAAATCGTGATTTAAATCATGATTTAAATCAACTGATTTTTTAAATTTAAATCATGATTTAAATCACGTTGTGTAAAGCCAGTAAATCAAACTTCAGAAAATTCAAATAAAAAGTATAGTTTATTTAAAAGCAGGATACAAATTAAACTAAAAAAAAATCAAATAAAAAGAAGAAAAGAACAGAACAGTTAGGTTACACATATAAAACAAAAATTATCTTCTTAAATGTACATTATAAATTAGGTGCCTACTTAAAAGCAAAAACATAAAGTAAACAAATTAAACAGAACCAACTCTAAAAGAAAATAAAACATGATTTACTCCAAAACAAAAATTTTAAATTAGGTTAATTATTGTAAAGTTTGTACAAAGAAACTAATTTAGCTGTTTTTTCGGTCACTAAACGTCCAAGATCCCCTTAAATAAAATAAATAGTTATTTAGATTTAGAATACCTGCAGTTAAATGAACTTCCTGCACTTTTCATGAAGGCTTTTTAATTTTTGAACAAGTCCTTGCATTTCTTTTTTACAATTTTTACACACCGGTTTTTCCTTTTTCTGTTTTTTTTTTATAAAATAATCCCAAATTTCATCTTTCTTCCTTCCGCTCATTTTTATTTTACACCTCAGTCGCGCGTCGCGTCAGCATCTATGAAATTAATAAAACCGACCACCAAGCTTGTCAGAACAGGAAAATGCTGATTTTTTATTGTTTGTATGAAAATATAGACCATATAGAGATTTTTCCAATGATGTGAATAATTTATATGTGCACATTGGTAGTTAGAGAATACAAAAAAATAGTGTACGGAGAAATCGTATTTGTTTTCAAAAAAATTAGAGTAAACTGAAAAAAATCAAAAAAAATCAAAAAAACCTGATTTTTTTTGATTTTTTAAATAAAAATCATTGATTTTTGATCTTTTTAAAAAAAATCATGATTTCTTCCAACCCTGTCTAAAGGCCAAAGACAATGAGAGATTTGGCGATAAGCAAAATTGGCCAGCTGAAAGGAGGTCCATGGAACCCAAACTTTTTTGTATTTGCCTTTACAAAAAAATATATTCCTGATGAAGAATTATAAATTATGTCTACTATATCAAGCCAATAAACTATATTTTCCAAGTACTTAAATAAAGCTGTTGTAAACTGAAATATTGTACGCATTTGACCTCATAAAATGGGGTTAGGATAAATCTGGCAGTTTGACATTTGAAATTCTAATTTAGTTACAAAAATGTCAATGTCAATAAGAAGAAATTATTAAAATATATGACGAATTATTATTGACAGTATCGAAGGACGCTGATAATTAATTATTAAAAAATTTTTATGAAACATTTCAAGGTACGTTTTTAAAATTTAATTGAGGACTAAGGTAAGTATAGAATTAAACAGAATGATTTTTTTTAGATCAGGATGATATATGTATATACTGGTATAAGAAAGTTATGTGCTGGCCACATCAGATATTTTATTTAGTTGTTAAGAAACTGTTCTTTTTAATTAAATTTAATCAGAATCAAAAATTTTTTTATATAGAAAAGTAAAATCTATTCATTATATTTTCAACATAAATATGCATTTTTATTATAAGTTATGCAATGCACAACAAACAAAAATTGTTAAAAAAAACCCAAATAAATACATTTGAACATTAACAAAAATAAACATAACTAAAATATAAAACAAAAACATATAGTACTTTTGAAATATTACATTAGAGATTTTTTAAGGATTCTATGTTATCGTTTATGAAATTGATTATCGCTCCTGTTTCTTAAGTCAATTAATTTTTTTTCTTATTCAAATCTGTTAATCTTATGCAGTCTTTTCTATGTAAAGAATTTTTTTTGTTATCATCTTTACATATTCTTTTTCTCAGCGCCTCCTTCCACTTACTATTAGAGTTTCTTACATACCCAATGACAGATTTATTCGTCTTAAATTGCTGTATACCTCCGATATTTATGACACTGTCATATGTTAGTCTTTGAGGTATCAAAGATTTTTTCCACAGGAAAATCAGTCTTGCATAATATCTCTACTAATTTTATCAGCCTCATTACCCGTTAGCCAGATGTTATCTACTAAAATTTCTAATGCTATAGCGAGTCTGGTAAGGCCTATTTCAAAATGTTTGACACATGTTATTCCTTTTATAAATGTCAAATTCAAAGGACACTTCTCAATTAATTTTTTTGCTAAGGTGTAGTAACATTGAAAACATTCTTTCTTAAATTCTAAAATATCTCTATCAGTTGGTTTTGTCCTCAGGGTTTTAATGTCGACTTTGTTCCAAATGGCACCTGTAGATCTTTAAAGAACAGGCGTTTTTCTCTTTATTGTTTAAATCCACTTTAAGCATTTGTTTAGCTGTGGTTATTTCTTCTTCCATTACACTAGGCTTCAAAATTTTTTACATTCATTCCATTCTGTCAGAATGGAATGGAAGACATCATACAAAGAATCATATACATATGGTATTAAGGGCATTACGATTGAAATTCTCTCAAAAGTGATTCAATTAATCCCGCCACTGATATAAAAAATGCTAATTTAAATTACTTTTTAAGGCATATCTATCTATTGCATATGAAGCACATGTAATTGTTTTCTTATCCGTTTCTACACATTCAACAAACTTCTGTAAAATTGGTAGTATTTCTAATGCCCTTTGGGCAACATTGATGTTTTCTATCCATCGTACAGCACAGAACTTCCGAAATCAGGATGATTTTTTTTTAAGTCAACTTGAAGGTTCTTTAAAAACTTCAGTTTTACATTTGGTCCATCCACAGATATTTGAATAATTTTTTTCATTTGTATACCAAGCAATAAATCGTCAGATCTCAAGAACCATGAATTTAACAACTTCATTTTTTGTTTTGAGGTATCTGACGGTAATGTTCATTTGTTCTCTTTGGCTAACTTTATTTAATGATTCGTCAAAAGACACCACTATAAAGTCCGTCTTGTTTATTTCTTTCAATAATAAATCTTGAAAGTACGGCATCAAACCATATACCAACATATGAATTTTATCTTTCTGGCATATTACAGTTTTAGATATTTCGCTATCTGGGAACACCAGAGGAAACATTTTTGAAGTGCTTGCACAGCTTCTTAGTGATGTATGTGTAGTGACAACATTTAAATACCACAGTTTTTCAGTTGACGTCACATTATCTCGATGTGTAAATTTTTTCAAGAACGTTTGGTACTGCGACGGGCCCCTTTGGTACAGTACCATTTTCTGGACTAGTTTTTGCACCAACAATATTTTCCAGCTCAATATTATCTCTATTACCGTAGACCTATTATGTTCAGTTTACTGCTATTACATGTTCTTTACTTTTACTATGGCTCAAGAGGGCTTGCCTTCCCATATAACTCAAATATATTTCACTATAGCACAACTTGCAGTATGCTGATAATGGCTTTTCTATTACTTCTAGAGCACCAAGAATTAAAATTATCATCTCGAAGCCAAGCGGAATTGAATTGATAAGCTTTCTTGCCATTTTAGTCTATAAAATCCAATGACCAACACAAAACACATCATCGTGCGTTATTCTATAACGAATTATTCGCGTAGACTATTTGAACTACCAGAGACAACGAACTCTGCAACTACTAGAAAAGAACATGAACTATGGAGTACGTTCACGCTTTAATATAGATAATATTTGTATCGGGGAGCGTTCATTATCTTCATTCGCAAAACATTTCTGTCAGGTTTAATAGTTATTATTAATAATTATTATCTGAAAGTGAAAGTTCTAGGTTTCACTGCTTTCTTTCAGGAATTCCCTGATATTTCCAGGTTTTCCCTGACTAAAATAAATTACCTGATAATTTCAGGTTTTCCAGATTTGTAGGCACCCTGGTTTTTCTTTATTTTTTGTCATTATCAAGAAAAAGAAATAGAAGTAATCGAAAAGAATTTTACCCAACTAATTTTTTTTTAATTGTGTCCTTACCACTCTATTACGTAGTCATATAAAAATGATGAGAATGATTCTGTTTTAATAACCTTTGCTATTGCTAATTATATTAAAAGATTATATAAGGTTAGCCAATAAGTATGGATGGTTTTTAATAGGCGATAAAATAAACAAATAAGTGAATCCAGTTGAATATTTCTTGATAAAACTGCTTATGCTCATCGATGATGCTGTTTTCAACTATTTTTATGATTCATTGGCACTTTGTTGTTATAGGTCTTGATGGAAGTAGTTGATATATTAACCACTTATAGAATTTTTTAGGTAGTTATAACCATACCGTCAATAAAATCCTGTGTAACTACACCTTTTTCGCAGCATCATATTATAAACTCATGTAAAAGAAATGAGTGAAGGATCATTTTCGGTTCTTTGGAACTTTCTTGCCATGATAAGAGTCAAAGGACGAACAACATTTTTTATAGAGGAACGGCCACCACTTTGGAAAGTCATAAAGTTGATCTGTTTGAAGTTGTTTTTACTAAAAATATATCACTTGATTCATCCACCATCTTAAAGTATTCATCTGGCAAGTAAACACGATTATGTTTTCTGATTTTTTTGAAACACATAGTTCTTGCACCTCCAATCAAAGAGGTTGGTATATATTTAACAGCGTTTAATGAAAATACTAAGTTATCCTAAGCAAAGTGTAAATCATAAATGACTTACTTCCAGTTTTTGCCTGCTTTTCTTCAAGGGAAAAGAAATTTAGGCTTGAATTTCAAGTTCAAGGACATGGATGTATACCCACAATGCACACAGATTAAAGATGGGTTAGTGATTTTCGTGCTCGTGGAAGTGTTACCTCAAAGTTATCCGGTACTACTCCTTCGTTTCGTACTCCTGAGATCGTGTTCGAAGCATTCAACAGTGTCCGACGTGTCCAGCCGTAAAATATGTTCAAGTTTTTTTGGCAAATTTAAAACACGATCTTCATTTTCGTCGATACAAAATCCTGATTGTCAGCAATTAAAGGATCAGGATAAAGGCTCACATCTTTAATTTTGCAAACAATTTTTAGTAATGTTCAGAATGAAAACGTGCTGAATACTGCCTAGCCGGCGGCGAATGAAGGCCCGTGCGGCAAGGGGGAATATTGCCGATAAGTCGCCAGCTTTCTGCGAAACCATGTATCAGGAATATAATATCTCTCTCAATGAGTAGGTTCGGATGCAAACGATCACAAAATTTGCCATGCACTAATTCGTTTATTTCATTTACGCTTAATTGTCAATAAAATGCAGAAGTTACATTCTTTCCGTGGGTCTCCTTTCTCCGACCAGGCAGTACACATTTCTGCTGCGAACACACGTTGATTTAAAGAGAAATGTGTCATCATTTTATAAACTGCAACAATTACTGAACGTTTTTTGACACATACAACACATTTGTTTATTTCATCGCCTACTAAAAACTATCGATACCTGTGTGCTAATTTTGTAGTATTAATGCTACTTAAAACGGTTTGAATTGTATCTTTAAACGTCGCAGGCATATATAAAACTCTAAAGTCTTTTTTCAGTGTGAGATTGTTTTCGTTTTTACTTTATTTTATTTTATTTTATGTTGTATACACAAGGTGGCAGCCTGTTTCGATACTGTACCCTGATTCTATGGATGGAAGGATTGCCTAGTCAGGATATCATTCATAACATTCACCTGAAACACAAACCATCCATTACGACCGGAAACATCGATCAGACCCCAATACACAATATTAATTATTTTACGGTTTATGTAATTCGACGAGATGTGTGTTTCATTGGGCAGTTGGGAAGTACATCATCTATCATCTCCAAGCTTTTTTATTGTAATGGTAAAATGAAAATGCTTAGGAACTTCTTAGGAAATCAAGGAAGCGGAAATGCTCTTATGGCAAATGGAAGACTGTAACATTTACTTACATACGAGTTGTTTGTATAAAGGGTTAAGGCTAATATATTTATTAGTACCTATTGCATTTATTTTAAAACAGTGGTAAATTGATGGCCGATGATTTATGAATAATAGACCACCTGTTTCAATGTATGTTTTTGTTCATTACTTAATTTGTCACCTATAAGTGTTCCTCACACCCATTATCGCATTTGGGGACATTTAAATACTTAGTTATTGGGTATTGCACATAACCAGGCTTCTAAAATTACTTTAGATACAAAAATTATGTAGTGGTAGTGACTTACTGTTAATACTCTTACGTGTTTACTGTCTCCACAAACACTGGAAGCCTTAGATTCGTTAATTGAAACTCCAGGTAACACTTATTACTTTATTAATTAATTAATAATTAACATTAATCACTCAATGAATGACAATTATAACCACAATTAAACACATTTAAATCACTACTGTAGTCTCTATATTTTTTTCTTCTTTACTAGCATAATTCCAAATCAATACTGATCTCCTTGACCCACTGTATGCTTTATATATCCATGTATGCACAGTGTAAAACTTTCTTGAATATTAACTCGAACCTCCTCGAACAGTTCTAGATCCAAGTCTAGACTATCTTCGCTATTTCATTTACATTTTAACTGGTAACATCATCTTTGGGCACATTTTGGAATTATTATTCCATAGGCGTAACACTGCCCCTTCCTTAAGCCTGAATATTTCGATCAGGCAATTTGTTCCCTGCTTACTTTGCTAGTCTCTCTATATGCACAATCTTCATCTTTGATTTGGGACTTGACGTCATTTATTCTGGTGATGACAGCATATGGTCCTTGCCAAGACGAGTGAAACTTCCGGCACCTGTCTTTCTTTCGTTGTGGGTTATATCGTCAAACCAGATCTCCCGCTTGAAACGAGACTTCATGTACGTCATAAGAAAAAGTGGTTAAGTGTCGATCCCAATACCTCTGATGTTTCTCAAATTTTCGGACGGATGTTTTTCCATGGTTTTATTATATCACTTTACCATTCCATCTGATTGGGGATGAAAGGCTGTTGTCTTTGTCTTAAAATGTCTAGTAAGTGACACATCTTCCATCCTTCCATCCAATGCAGTTACAGAGGCACGGCAGTTCGGCATACAAGATTTATCTACCTGAGCATGGGTGATAGTGGCTGGTTTTTGATTTGTTACGGCATAAACTTCAGGTCACTTATTAATAATACACAAATTTTTGCATTTTGGAGGGCAGTCACCTGTAATGTCACAAATAATCTATACATGGATGTCCAGAAGATGATCATTTACGGAGGTTAATTGGTTTTTCCCGGGGTATCCGAACTAATTTCTGGGCGGAAATGTTAGTAAATATATAAATAAATGAAGTGCTGCACACGATCGTCGAGTATGGAAAAAAAACTAACTGACTCAGTATGCGTCACATTATATAACAACAATTACCAAATGGAACTGTATTAAAATGAACTGATGCAATACGCTTGTCAATTAAGAATACCTTTTATTTGCTAACCGTCATAACAAGGTTCTGATTTTGTCTTCAATTGCTACCAAATTCATGAAAGATAGTTGTTTATTATGCCGCGATTACTGATCAATCGGTGAATTT
This sequence comes from Rhamnusium bicolor, assembly GCA_029963845.1. NCBI lineage: Eukaryota > Metazoa > Arthropoda > Insecta > Coleoptera > Cerambycidae > Rhamnusium > Rhamnusium bicolor. Next base: position 1,958,275 of record JANEYF010003969.1, on the reverse strand, counting down.
TTCGTAACTAAAATGATCAGATTTATGAACCTAATAACGTGGTATGTTTGAGTCAATCCAAAAAATGTTTGGCTTTCTTCGACTGTCCCTATTTATGAGTGTCAGCAAATCTGTCAATTTATCAATAATTGCATTCCGAATCGATAAAATTTGTCATAAATTTGACATTAATAGGATCTAAACATGAATTTGACAGTAATGGGGTCTAAACCCGAAATCTTAATTTACATAATTGTTCGAAAACGGAATATATTCTGAAATAAATAAGGATTAGTGTCAGTCTACATTTGGCAATCCAGGATGAGAAGTGTTCTATACAAGTATTTCAATATTTGTTTAATGTCATAAAAATAAGGCCAACAATAGTTCTTTCGTATTTCAGTTTTTCTTACTCGATTAAATCGTAATTTCTAACCGAGTTTCCTTAACTAATTAAATATTGTCAGATATTCAGTATGCATTTATTGTAAGATACTCAGTCAAAGAAAGTACTCACCTAGTCTTCTGGAACTAGTCTCGAAAGATAATTGGGAGGATTAGACGTTCTTATTTACTGTCTTGGATATTGGGAAAAGAAGAAGAAGCAGGAATTTCGATAATTGATATCTGTATCATTGTCATCGATAATAATAATCATATTTTTATTTTAGATTTTACTCATCACTCCACCAATGACCACTCTCAAATATATATAGTTATAAAATTTTCATTGTATATGTAATAGTACTATTTAGTTAATTGCTTGTGTACTTAATTACACACTGCCTAATGGAAGTAAACACGTTTATAGCAAACTCGTATCCAAAATATTACTAAAGCGGCTGTTATATAATAAAAATTAAAGGAAACAAAATAGCCAACTCAAACAGTTTACTTTCATGCAGTCATGTCATGTCAGTAAAAGACATTTTCTTTAAAGTTTATATTTCTACAAGTAGGTCATGGGATAAACTGCAGATGTTTATATTGTAATTTGTAATATATTGTCTACATACAGGATATTACCCTTTTTAGCTCTTAGCTCATAAATGCATAATTTTTGTTTTATGGCTATTTCTTTAAATGTGACGTTTACATTATTATTATTAACCCAGACAACATCTCTTTTACTTTATAGATCTAATGAAAACAAACATTTGATTTTTGTCATTACATTTCATACTCTTAAGTCGCACAACATATGTAAATTGATCCCTTCTAATTTTTTAAAGAACTAATGTAAAATCAAAATTGACATATAGTGTGTATATGTGCCGAAGCATGACTGACCACAAGTCACTCATGGCCGTGTCGGATCATATTTCGTACAATTCGGGCTTTTTGTCGAAAAAGCTCTCCTCCATGGCACATGGTACGGTAAGTAGGAATGGATTAGGGGTTTAAACCCATGTTGTTACCTTTTAACTAGTAAATGGTTACGGTGTCTTCTTTGTATCTGTATGTAATATTTCATTTTCTGAATATCAGCTCTCCCCTTCTGTGGCGAGTCGTTGTAACTAGTTGTATCTTTCCAGCGATCATGTTTTGATCAGGGAGAGGAAACTGGACTAGAGTCCAGGACGGGTAGCTGCTACTGCCTCATATGATTGCCAGAAGGACATACGTAAACAAATAAATCTATATCAACAGTGTATGGTTTGAACAAGATGGGGCTACAGACCATACTGTTAGGGCATCCATGGCAATAATTCAAGAAATATTGGCAGGCCGTGTGATTTCCAGAGGAGACATTTCATGGCCTGTGGGTTTCCCCGATTTACCTATATGCGACTACTTTCTTTGGGGTTACCTAAACTCCTGGAAACATCAACGAACTCAAGGCCAACATTAGAGGCAGAAATTCAGGCCATACTAAAAAATGTGTTACAAACGGCAATGCGAAATTTTTGTGACAGATTAAAGCAATGTATGGTAACTGTCGAAGGCCATTTGATAGACACCCTGTTTAAAAAATGAGTGAATCAACAAGATATCATTAAATACCATTGTATATATTATCCTTACATAACAAACAATATGGATTTAAGTTATGTCTTATAATTTTTATTTCAATTTGAAAATCGTCAAATTTCCGTGGCCAACCCTATATTTACAAATTCCTCTACAGGTAGTGTAGTATACTCTAGTTTCGTAGGTACATGAATTAAAATTTGGAATCGCTCATATAAAATAGTAGTAGTATTAGTTTCTGACAGCTTTACACATAACAAGAGATGTAATGGACAACAAATCCACAAGTACTAATTTTTTGTGTCAACATATTTGTTACTATTTATTTTTACTCTTGTGCCGTGTACACACTGCGACGTTTGTAGGTAAACTGAATTGTGAATAAGCAGTCTAGATCTCGCTGTGCATACGCTTGCTGAGCTTTTCTATGGAAACTCGGACAGGCCCGTTGAAAAGTCGGTCCGGGACTTACGAACATTATTCGGTGTCTAATTAGAGTATTAGCTACCGTGGATAGGACATTGCACTAGGTCTGACCTTTAATACATAGATGATATCTAAATTAACAGTAATCAGTGATAAGTTTGTTTTGTAACGGTCCGTTTTTTTGCACCACATTCCTTATAAATTATATGGAAATGATTTGAATTAACAGTTAAATTCCAAATTCGAATAGAATAGTTGTACTAAACTTGATTGTGTTAGCTATTTAGTGCGCCGCTACTGTGCGGAGGAAAAGAGTTATTTACGAAGCAGTTTCGTCGCGCGCACTCAGGAACGAATTTGGCGGTGCTTTCAGCTGAAGAGACGAAAACGTGGCAGACAAGCTCGAGCCAGGCTCGGAACACGATAGAGAGTGGAGCTGTGTGGTTAAAAATTTCGTTTAAGCTTGGTAACGTTTGTGTTAGAAAACTATAGGAAAGGCAATGCTACTAGTGGAGGTAACTGAAATTGCTGGAGTTTCTTAAAGCCCAGGCCGTATATTGGGCACAGGAGCAACAAGTGAGACTGTTTAATTATATTGTCTTTTCGAGGAAAATATGTAGATGCAGAAAAAGTTTAACTTCGAACACCCTAGGTACCTAGGCACCACCACCCATTGACTTGTGGTCAGACATTGAGTGTCTCACTGGTAAACAATGAATTTTTGTCATGAATTCTTCTAAGATTTGCAAATCATCCCCGTGCTTTGAAACTAATTTCGTTTAATGTACTTTACATTTATTTTGTGCTTGATTATCATTGACTATTTAAACAGCTACACATTTTTCCCATCTTATAATGGTAGCCCGTTATTTTTAAGTTAAGCAAAAACATTATATTTTAGGTATACAAGATGGTGGCACCCAAATAATAAATAAATGAGTTGGTTTTATGATTTTCTACCATTTGTATAGGCGATTGTCTTGTCTGACTTTGTTCTTATTTTACCTAGTTATAAGTTGATTTGATTTATTTGATTAATCACTTTGCTTCCCCGCCCAGAGAAGAGAGTCGTAAATATTGCTTATTTTGAATAAATGTATTTTGCTATTAAATTTTTGTTTCATTCAATAAAATAAAATGTAACTATTTTAATGATAGTTTCTGAATGTAGCTGCCAGCGTGTCTCCCCAAAACCCAAAATATTATTTTTTGAATTACTGTATATTTACTTTTTATTTTTTATTCCAGGTAAGGAGATGCATTGGTATAAAGAATAGTGCCTGGTATTGTAAGCAAGCGTTCCATGACTGGTAAAAAAAAATATAAAATATCTTTTTAAAAATGATATAGTATAAAAGCGTATACAAAGTACAGTTCATTCCTAAATCATATGAAATGGCAAGTGATGTTAAGTAATATTTCATTTAAAATGATTGGTACATTCAATACGTTTCATCTCACATCTTATGATACATACTATAATTGCTTGATGCTTGTGGATATTTTTTGCATTTGCATTTTATACAGGGTTTTTGACAATGACATCTTAATGAAAATGGAATGAACTGTAGCCTAATAATACTGCATTTACATTTACTTTAACCAAACGCTGATACTGGAAAACAATATGTTATAATATATTCTTATAAGAAATTTTATGCCGAATATGCCTTTGTGGGAATATTTAATGAAGGCATCACCCTCCTCTAACGGGGGTGTATATGATTTATATGTAAAATGTAAACGTAAACAAGACATTATAAAATAAATTCGGTTGAAAGAATTTGAGTGATGTAGGTGCGAAAACTAAAGCAAACAACTCCTATACAGTCATTCATCATAGTCATCGACCGCTTCAGAAATACATACATTATCCCGCGAAATATATATTGAGATATCCAATCCAGATAAGTAACAAATGGTTTGAACATTTCCACAAAAATGAGCCTGTTTTGTGTACACGGTGAATATAATCTTCATTACATTGATATAAATGACTTAAATTAAACATATTTTATAATTAACTAAAAACGTAATGACAAATTAAACTTTGACAGCAGTATAATGAGAAAACGGCAAATTACTTAGATCTGATCTTACAGATACTAATATGTTAATATCTGTATCTGTTAATAATTTAAATTATATTTGAAATACCCCAGGGATCACTCTTACGCCCCTTCTTGTTTTCTTTATTTATTAACGACATTGGCAGGTCAATATTCAGAGTACACGCATTTTATGCTTATTAACCTCACATTTTTTATCGGTAACCTCCATTGATGACTGCAATCAGATTCATCTAATATTGATAGATTAACTCAAAATTGTAAAAAAAAAAAATGTTCTTTAACTTTTAATCGGTTTCACTGTCAATTATTGTGAGTTCATCTTCACCAACCTACGCATGCATCGGATCTGCACCCACGAAATTAACATAATGTTACTTTCAAAGTTTAGTATCGTATAAACTACAGAAAAATGAGATTTTTTTTCTTTTATAAACTTTCTTGGTCTTGTCTACATAGTGGTTATATTTTTTCTTTATAGTTTTATCTAATTAATATTAGTTTAATTTTGCGTAAATGGCTATCAATAACTGTTGTGGTTTACTCGATTTCCCGACTTCATTTTTTGAGTTAGGACAAAAACTCAAAATGGAGGTTATAACTTTTTCCCCAGGGAATCCAAAAATAAAAACGGAAAAACATTTGATTGTCAACTAAAGCAGACATGATCGACAAACTAAAATTTTTGGATAAACATATGTTTACATATTCACTTGGAAGTGTAAGAAAAATTCAATATACAGGGTGTTATTGAAATACATGCATATATTGAAGTCGGTAAATGTTCACATTATCCTAATGTTCGCAAAAATATTTATTTATGAAAATGTCTAAGAACAGCTAAGAAAAATAATATTGAAATACTACCGCGTAATATTACCTACGCGTATGGTATTTGTCATCGCTTCCGTTTGACTAATTTGTTACTGCGTTGCTAAACGATTTACGTCCCACTATGTCAGTATTTTCTAGGCCGTACAGTGGACGGAAACGCCAAAAAGCTGGCCAAAATTAAAAAAATGAAATTTTTTTTTTGAAATGGAAACATTTTAAATCGTTGTAGTGTTACCCCTAGCATTAGAAACGACCGTTAATACCGGTCCGGGTTCACTACCTGAGCGAGGAAATTACTTATTGTGCGACCGTGCAGCGCGTCACTTCGGCAGCTCGCAACGCTTCAAAAATCGATAAATTTTGTCTGCAGCGTAAAAATTCTCAAAGTGCAGTTTTCTGTGTCATAAAAATGGATTCTGCATCAGAAAGTAAGTACAATTAAAATATCTCAGTATCAGATCAGTTTATTTATATGGTAATTAGTAAATAATTATTGAAGTGGAGTATATTTTTGTACATGCAACGATTCATAAACTCCACAAAAAAAGCCATAAGTTACGCGGTTGGTGATGGTTGGTCTTGAAACTTATTGGAATGTGTTCAATGAACATTTTTTTCGAAAATGTATAAAAAATTAGCTGCATCTTTTTGCATCTTTGCAAGATATTGACCAAATTGTGCGCGAATGCACGGATGCATGCACATCCGTGCACCATAAAGTGGGCTCCTTTTGAATGCGACGATGAATGTAAATCAGATAGTAATTGAATAAAATTAATTTTCAAAGTCATTACACATTTTTATTCCATTCCCCAGATCCTAATTTTCCCGAAACAAATGAAACACATAAATTCGCTTCAATTCAATAATAATTTTTGAACTATGTATATATTTTTGACCGTAATTTTTTTTGAAATTCTATATGGGATTCTTCATCAATGACCCAAAAAAACTGTATACAAAGTTTTGTAAAAATGCAGCGAGAATTGGCGATTTTTGGTATGTTTTGGGGGGATTTCATGGCCGCCATTTTGTTTTTTCAAAATTCAACTTCGGATTCTTGATCAGCGACACAAAAAACCCCTGTATGCACAATTTCAGTAAAATAGCTCAATGCCTTTATAATTTGGCCAGCTTTTCGACGTTTCCGACCACTGTGGGCCGCCTAAGTGGTGCGTATCTAAGTAAAATCATGTTATTGTTGGAAATATTTGTGTTCTAGTTTGTTAGTGCATTCAACAGTTTGTGTATTTGAATTTTTAATTGTGTGTAACTGTTACGAATTATGAATTTTTCGAACATTGATTTGACAAATATGGTTATTTCCTTTTAATAAAAACATAAATTTGTTATTAAAAGTGACAACCTGATGTGTGGTGAAGTGAAGTGAAGAGTTTAATTTACTTTTCATGATTTCATGCAGACTTGGCAACACTGGAAGTTCAGTAAATATGCGGTCTACATTCCTAATAATCTTAGCGTCGAGATTGGGGTCCAAAATAATTTAAATTTTTTTTGAATTTTTTTAAATTCAAGTGTGGGGTATGTTTCACAGTTTCATAACGACCTACAGATTTGAATACATGCATATATTTAAAAACACTCTGGATATTATAATAATTCCTTCTGGTTTAGATGGAAATGCCATTACACTTATTTATTTCCACCGAAATTAAATAAACTTTCCCAAAATTTATTTTTTGAAAAATGTTTGTTCCTCGATCATATTTGTTTTAATTGATGTTCAATTGTTTCTCTGTTGCCTATTCTTTGGGAAAACGCCTATGATCTCCATGTTTAAGCTATCAAATATAATGAACCATCTAAATCGATTACCCTGTACGCTGTAGTTTTTAATTTAAGAAGTAAATAGATAAATGGAGAAATATATTAGAAAACTAAGTACCTACGTATTTTGAAATCCGATATTTTGGAATTCACCTTGTACCGCTTGGCTACATAAAATACAATGATGCCATCGAAAGAGAAGAATGGGAATGAAAATGAAGAGCAATGAGACGGATTCGAGATCCTTACATAGAATTATATCCTTTGTGCTGCACGCAGCCCGCTGCGAAATCGAAACCCCTTTTATTTATTTGAATTTCCTCTAAAAGGTAGCATTGTTATCCAGTGTATTGATATTGTTATTATACCTTTTTCGTATATTAAAATCCAATGAAATGGTCGCTTTGTGGAAAATATGTTTTTTTTATTTTCGTAGGAAAATATAAGAAGTATAGTTTATTGAATAGAAATGATTTTAATGCACCACGTTATTAAAGGAATTGCTATATATTTCTTTCATGTTGTTTCTGAAAGAAATGTAATATAGTGAATGATAAATCTGGGCAACATATTTTATTTCGTAGATGGAATTTATATAAAATTTAAACAAGATTATTGATTGTAGACCAAAAAACTGCACCCTAGGCCATACATTAAATAAAGCATGGCGGAAAATAAGATCACATCTGATCGGTGAGTGCGTCTATGTTTATAATTAGTGTTTGGCGTCTTTAAGCACCTGTCGTCTCCCACTTTACTCTCGACACGATTTAAGTTGAGGTCTGTGATCGAATCATTACCTACATCTCATGCAGGATATGCGGTTTATGAACTTAATCCATATATCCTTATCTTTAGTGTCCTCATTCGGAAAATGTAGTAACAAATTACAAACTAAAATTATAAAAATTATAGAATACATCGTTCAGTCGTTGATGTATGATATTTTCATAAAAACTTGATACGGACATCTGCATTATGTTTTTTAATAATGTTATTTTAGTGTTTTTTATATCTCGTCCTGCTGATTCTGAAAATGAATTTTGACATCAAACTTGACCTGAACCTCAGAAACTAATGTCCAGGACTATAATCGTTTGTTACCTCTAAGGTCCGCGAGTAAATAGCACATGGCGTAACAATCAGCGGCTGATCCAAGGACACCGCACTGATACACATATAAAAATATGATAAATGATATATTACCTTTTAATTGATGATTTTGTACTATCTAAAATAATAGGAGTAATAAGTATTTCACTAAATACATCGAATGTACTATTTACTCGCTCACCTTGCATTTTTAAATAGCGATCACAAGAATAAAAGTAGATTACTAATATTAATGCACTCACTAATACATTTGTCACCTGCAAGCATTGGTGGTTTCATCCACGCTAATCCACTAAACATTGTCATTCAGTTCAGAATAATTTTTTTGTTTAATACTGTCACATCTTTGTGATAAATATTTTTTACTTAGTGTCGTTTCTGATGCTATATGCCCACTTTTGCAAAAATTGTCTAAATAGTAGATTTTTTAGTTTAGTCCACAATATATTACACCCAACCGTCATTTCCACTAAATCTAAGTTAAAATCTGTTTGCCTGTTACTGTTAGAAATATGACCACTCACACACTTTTTATGACTGTCTAAGGAAATGTGTCCCTTAATGTTTGTTTTGACGTTTACAGCTTGTGCAATATAATTCTGTGCAGTTGAATTGCAACTCCGGGAAATCACTAATATATAAGTTCACTTTATCCTCTGAAGGAATTGAATAAGACATTTAAAAATAGTTAACCTAGTCGCGCACTGTTTACGTATCTAGGTGTTATTCACATAGACGTTTTATATTACATATTTAAGGTATATTCATTTTTAACATGGGGCAGTGGGCGTAGCAAGCGACGTGATCCGCCTATCTAGCTATGCATTCGCATTGCTATTGGATAATAACGAAAAACGGTCGGTAAATAATTGTTTTTTATATCTGTAAGCTCTCCAATTACCTGATAAGTATTATTTGTTCGCATTTTTATAAAGAAAACAGATTTATTGCATAGTACATAAGGATATTTTCTCATAGTACAGGCAGTACAATGATCCTCCATTTTGCTATATCCTAATACTTGTGAAAGCAGCAAATTGCTTAGGTATCCTGATGTGGACCTTAAACCTAAGCTTCACCAACTAATCTTTATCATCGTGACGTCACTGCGTTACTCAATAACCAGTAAAACAGACTGTATGGAATAGATCCTCTGTCGCTATTCATATTTCATACTATTTTTGCATTTGATAATTTCTAAGCTTTCAAATGTATCCAGCTGTCTATTATTTGTTATGTTTTTAATTAATTCCAAATTTCTAATAAGAAATGAACTTGTATGTTGAACACACTCTTTCTACATATTTGGGATGAGCTATATGTTTTTTAAACGTAGTCTAAAATAATCGTTTGGTTTGCCCAGTATACTTTTTCCGTTACAACTAATTTTGTAAATCCCCGACCTTCATTTATTCCAATTTTCTCTTTTGGATGACCTAAAAGTGTTTGTGGTAAAGCGCATCATATTCCATTTATTTCTGATTCCTCAGACTGTTGTAAAATTAATTAATTAATAATTAATTTTATCCTGTATAAAACAAAATTCCTTTTAAATATTTACTGTAATATTTGATTAGACTAAGTGAAAAGGTTTTAGTAGTAAATAAGATTAAAACAGCTATATAAAAATTTAAATTTATAAGTACCAGACATAATTCTGCGTGGAAATAATAACGTTTGAACACGAACTCGACAAGAAATAAAAGAACGCTTTCAGGAAATGGGAGAATAGGACTTTTAAGTTAATGATTCAAGAAGATATATTAGTATACAAATTTTGAGGGAAATAAAAGTTAAAAATAAAAAGTTAGAGTATCATGATTCTTTTATGATGTGGAACCGCTATTTAATTGACTTGAAATAAGATATTATCTTTAATGTCATTCTTATATGGGGCTCGTTTTATTCATATATTTCTAACAAAAAATCACGGCATAGATTCAGTTCAATTTATTTTATGAGGTTTTATTAATGTTTTGAAGGAAGTTTTGTTTCGGTTGCAGAAGTGTAGTTTTTGTGTATTTACTTGTTGTGTTAAACAAAAGTGAACAATTCCCTATGGTGGTTAATGCAAATCTAAACAAATCCACTCTAATTTATCAAAACTGAACAAGTCCTGATATTTTTTTTGTAAATAGTTTGAAAATATAGCATATTTTTTGTTCATGTTTACCCAAAGACACAGAATTGTTTCAGAACGAAATTGTTATATTTTGGAGAATTTTGTATCTCGGACTTATCAAATTTTCTGCGAGAGCTCGTCAGTTATTCCACAACGAAGAGGGTTTTTGAACTGGATTTTACTGGAAAATACGTCAGAAGGACGTTTTCATTAGCAATATTATTCACGTGCTTTTCCTCGCACCATATTTCAAAGCGGTTGTAGGCCAACTTAGATTTAGCATGCGATTTTTCGAGCAATAATGACTCCTTTACGATAATCGCTGCTTCTTCGATATCCACCGGAACACTATCTAAAGCACTTATTTTCAACACAAGAGATAAAATTTTATTTCCAAAGCAATATTTTTTCACTGTAGCTTGGTTGTAAAAAATCGCCCTGGTAACGAATAACTAGGTGGCATGATTGATTTTATATTTAGCAGAATAAGTACCAAAAAAATATCATGACAACCGTTTCAGATTTATTAATTTAGTTTTTCTTTAGTTCTGGCATGAAAATAGATCATTTCCTTAAAGTACGCACGAAAGAAAATAGGCTATCTGCGTACTGGTAATCTGCGCTGGAAATCGGTACTATTTTCAGCTTGGGTAGCGTAAAATAAAAACTGGTTCCTGCCTGTCTGTCCCAGTCTTTAATGAGAGTTTAAAAAGTTCAACTTCATCAGATGACCAGTTTGATAGATAGTCCTTTTTTAAGAGTAAGAAGGAAAAATGCAGTATCCGTTTCCTTACTAATTTCCTTCCATTATTTTCCTATAACGTTTCTATTCCTTTGAGGCATATCTCTTTTATCCCAAAGAACACCTTTGTGACAGTTGCTGCGATTGATGCATTAATATCCATAATAATTAATTATGTATCAATAAAAGGAACGACCATCGCCTGCAACCAGCTACCAAGCACAAAAATTCATCGGTAATTTTGTCAGCGTTGGCTACCGGTACCGACAAGCTCCGAATCTATGAATCTGATTTCTAGGCATTAAATTGTGAAAGATATCTTCTATACAATTCCAGCAAAAGGATGACCTTTCAACGTAGCCACTTGTTAAAATAGTTACAAAACTTAAAATTTATGAAGAAAATACTAACAATATATTATTTTTACTACCATAATATCTTGATTTTATATGGAACGCGTCTCAGAAGTATTTTAAATCTAAAACCGTGAACATTTGATCCAAAGTTGGTTATATAGGACTTTCTTAATAATTTATGACCGAACATAAAATAATAAAATATTTTTACGCTGTAAATTTGATATATGTCCCTAAAACGTTTAAATTGAAATATACGTTTAGCCTTTTGCAGCATATTAAACATACCTAAGTTTAAAGGGGCATGTTTTACATGACTTAGAGGTAGTAAAGGGAAATAAGATGTCAGGTGCTAAAACGTGACGCAAATGTGTGCCTTTCTTAATGAGTTTAACAGAATAAATACACAGAGTGTTTCAGATTTAAAGCGACTAGTGTAATGGGAGATAGAGCATACTTAGCCGAGTTAAAAATACCTCCAAAGTTACCATTGAATGTTAGCCGGTTTTGAGATACAGGGCGTTTTATGGTTGTTGACTAAAATTGTAGTGGGCCACATTTCTGGAAGGGCTTTAAGTATTTGAATAAAATTTGGTACAAAAATTATTCTCTTTTTGTCCAAGCAAGAGCATAGTTTACTTTAGAAAAATTCCAGGACCCGACTCAATTTTTATAATGTCGCTCTCAGTGCCGATAACTTCACCCTGTGTTTGATTTCTTCATGAATATTAGTAAACGTTTAAAAAGTCAATGTTCCAGTGTATAAAATAATGTCATAATATTTGGAGGTTATGGTTATTTTTCAATAAATTTTCAAAAAATATTGAATGACCAAATTTGAAGTCCTACAAATAAGGCAGTCACAATTTTATTAATTTTACTTAAATAACCTATACTGATTAAGCATCTTCATTTCTTTGGATAGTAAATAGACATTTTTTAAAAATTATTGAATCGTGCAGGGCCGGACTCGCTTAAAATTACAACTAAAAAAAACTAATTAATTAACAAAACGATGGAAATAATTATAATTTCAACGGATTTTCAAAATAACCATGCCCAACGTCAATACATTTTTGAAAACATTTAAATGGTTTTTCATTTCATCAATCATTACCGGATTATCTGTATTGTTACCACATACATTAATATCTGTTCCCGTATGTCAAATTCATCATTGTACACCTGTTAACTTGAGTTGGCCCTATAAAAATAAAATTCAGAGATGTAAGATCAGGAGACCTCGGTGGCCAGTTAACCGGAACTCTTCGATCCATCAGTCATTGTGGTTATGCTGATTAAGATGATCTTTGACCGGTACCGAAAAATGGGGTCCAGCACCACATGCTCCTAGTATTGATGCCTTGTAATAAATCTGGCAAAACGCCTAAGACAATTTGAATAAACTTTTCTCACGGCCCTATTTGTGGTTAAAATAATATTTTTGCGTACGGTTCTTGCAAGGAAAATCCACGTATACCAAATCATACGATATTTTCAAAGGTATTTCACTTTAGTAGTGCACATGAATTCTGTAACGAAAAGGTAAATCTGAAAATCGACCTTTTCCTCCAAAAAAAGAATAGTATTTTAAAAGATCGATTCATAATCGCTACTCCTACTATAAATCGTCATAAGTGAATTGTTGAACTGGATAATAGCTTTTACAATGCTATTACATGACATCAATTTTAAAATTAAGTACAGCTGGTCACGATCTATGGTCAAAATATGTCTGTATTTTCGAGACAAGATGCTTTAGGAGGTATTTGTAAATACGATTTAGGTGAGAATGACTTTTTCTAAAAGTTGTATGAATCGTGCTACTGAAAACGGAAACGCCCTGTAAGGTCAAACTAAAAATTTGAGGTGCGGATTTCTTCAGTTAAAATTGAATGAATAATTTAGTTACCTTTCTATCTATTATTTTATGATTTGTGGCTTTCTCTTCCTAGAAATCGTAGTAAATTTGCTACAATTGGCAAAGAAAAATACCTTCAGATTCAACTAATAGGAACAATGTGAAAAGCCGCCTACCAGGCTATTGAAAAAGAAAAAGTTCCTAAAAATAGGGGTTTTAATAAGTAGGGCGTTGAACAATGAATTTTGCTACGCCCATTTTATTGTGTGTGATAACCAGATAAGAATGGTTTGATATATTGGAGTTTTATACAAAAAAAAACTCGAGGCTAATTTCTAAGTGCGTGTTGTTTAGTTCAATGGCGAGTGACAACGATGATTAATTAATTTATAAATAAAAATAATTAGGGAGATTTCAAAGTTTTTCTTTGTAATTTTTTATTCTAAGTAATTAAGATGACGTCTAGAGATTGTGACACCTCGCATTTGCCTTGTTGATGTTTTAGAAAACAAAATATAACAGGATATGGTAATTTGAACAAATTAAATCGTTCAAAATTAGGATCAGTTGACAATGAAAAATGTCCTTATTAATGAAAGGCTTAAAATTATTATAATAAAATGATCAATGCCCCGAAATAGTGGTTGTTTTGAGACTAGAAGATAACACACAGATTGAAAGTTCATATTTTATAAGTATCATATACAAAGTCCTCCAAAAATCAACCTATGCAAAACGGGGCTATTCAAGTACTTATTAATATAATGCGAAAATTTTAATGCAAAGAGAATCGAAGTACCTACTCCAGCAAAGATCTTTAAATCTGTGTTACTTTAATTAAATCTTATATAGAGGAAATTTTCAAATTGGGGTTTATTTTTCGTGTATTAATGATTATCGAGAATTCGTTACAATTTATGAGAAACAAAATATGTTGCTTGGAAACCACACGAGCGCTTTAGCACAAAAAATTACATAATATTAAGGAATATAATTACAGTCAAGGATTCAACAACCAATTTTTGCATCTGCCTTATGCAAAGACCAAATTTTGCAAATACCAGTATAATAGTAAAACAACTTTAATTAAGTATTTGATTGTTTAAAAAACGGTGCAACAATCTGCCCAAAAGAATGTTGCAATATATTTTAGGACATTTTTAATACTTTGTAATAAACATTAAATATTAAGAACCAAGTAATTTATGAAGTTGTAAAATTCCAATAGCGGTAATAGAAAAAATTATTTTCTAGTTATTTAAAAACGTTTTATTTATTATTAAAAACACATTCAAATTCATTCAACTTAAATTTATGAAGACTTTGTTGATTCTAAGTTCAATAAACATTAACAGCAGTTTTGGCAGCAAACATGTGCTGGCCCACGTGATACATAAAACTGCACTATGATTGGTTAATAGCAAATACCAGGTTATGGGTCTGACCGAAGCGAAACAAATACCAAGTTAGATTTTGACACCTACTTTACCATGCAAAATACTAACTTATCCCACAAATAAATACCTATGTTTTATTTACTGTGCGAAATTCTGTGCATCAGTAAAAATTCTTCTAATGGTGTAAATTTTGAATATGTTATTCATCACATTTTTCTGTATTAGATGCCGAAAAAAATTAATTCCATTGGAGGATTTTGAAGTTGCTACTTTTTTACTTACTAGAAAATTTGAAATATGACTGATTTAAATAACACGTAATATTTACATACCTACTTACGGAACGAATGTTAGCCCCATCGTAAATTAGGTGGTTGTTTGATAAAATAGCGGTCCGGCAGTAAACGCATATCACTTGTATAATTTTCAATGGTAATGCACTTGGGAGCATCAAAATCATAAACTCAACGATGAATTTAAGCAATCTCGTCTCGTGCCCTTACAGTCATTAGTAATTGTGAATGGTAGGTGCGAACTTTGAAACAAATTACATCGCATAATTGCAAACACACAAACCGCAAGTCCCAGCCAAGTTAGAGTTGGTGGACCTGCTGTGAGAAGTTAAAGGAACTTTGCCGGTCAAAGATAAGCTTGAGCACAGATGAGTTGCAGGATAACTTGCATGTACGGTCGATTTACATAAATTTGAGTTATGCGTCGACTGGTTTAGGCATTCACAGAAATTGATAATTAGAAAACTTTCATATCCATTCAGGGTCTACAAAAGAAGAGAAGTTAAGACTAAATAAGTAATTATAATATAAAGTAAAATTTCTGTTAAGAATGTAATAAACATACTGTTATGCGGTTTTAAAAATTATGAGAGGTATTATCGAGGATAATACGCCTTTATTTCTCTTTTAATGGATTTGGTATGCAGTTTCCAAGCATTTTGATAACTGGTGTCATTAATAATATATTAATTTTATTATTCCAGTTATGCAAAATAGGTTACATATTACACTTGACAAACAATTAATCATTTTAACATTTTTTTTGCCACCATTGCTAATACATTCTAAAGTCGATGAAATATACAAGTTATGTAGCCACTGACCTCTTAAATGATTCCCAATAGCTATTTGGCTCATTTTTTTGCAACCCACTACTTCACAAGAAATTATTGATGTTGTAACGTCAATAAAAATTTTTACCGTACTTTTAAGTAACTTTTCCAATATTTGTTTTGGGATTGGATTCTTTCAAGATGTATTTAAGGTGACTAAAGTCACACACATTATTAAGAAAGAGTATACGTCACTGCTCGATAATTACCGTCCAATATCGATACACATTTTTGGGAAAATTGTGGAAACTCTACTAAAAATTAGACTGGTCAATTATCTAGAATCCAACAGTTTGAATTGTCAGTTCGGCTTTAGGAAAAATTGTTTCACAATCAAAGCTGTCTCATCTGTAATAGATGATATGGTTGAGGCACTTTCGCAAGGCCTTCTTTCTTCGATTACACTATGCGATTTAAGTAAAGCTTTTGACTGCGATTCTCATGAAAATTTATTGTAGAAGTTTGAATATTATGGTATTCGGGGAGTACCTTTATCTCTTTTCAAGTCTTATCTCGTAAATAGAAGATAGTGTGTTTGGCTAGACAACTTAAATTCAGTTTGAAAAGTTATGACATATGAAGTTCCTCAGGGCTCCGTAATAGGACCCAGTTTCTTCATATTACATGTTAACGACTTGTCGATCTTTCTTAAAGGTATTAATAGTGCATTATTTGTCGATGACTTAACCCTAAAAATATAAGAGAATTTAATGAGCAAGCAAGGGTTGCAGTTGAAAAGTCAAAGCTGCGGTTCTCAACAAATAAACTGAACTTTGGCAGAAATAAAACCACCTATCAAAATGGTTGACTGAGGAGTTCAAAAGGTTATTAATTAATTCCAACGATTTCATTATTAAAGTGAATTTTGATCTTTGATATATAGTATGTCCTCGGATTGAGTTTACAAGAGAAGAAACTTTTTTTCTGACATTACAAAAAAAGTCATTCTTCATAAAAAAGTTTTGCTTTAGTCGTAAATAAGAATAACATTAACAGAAATAAGATTTCTTGTACAAGGTGTCCAATGAGTCAAAAATGTGAAGAAAATTATGCAAGAATAAAGTACCGTTATTTTTAGTTTTTCTCGAATAAATAATTTTGCTTGTTTTAAAACTACCAAATCAGTTATGTCACGACGAATATTTCATTATAAAAGAGAAATAGGTACGGTATTTCTATTAATATATTAATTTGTTGGTGGTAAAGATTTTAATTTAAGGAACAATGTAAAAATTAAATCAAATTTCCCTATCAATCGATGATTATTTTTACAACTTTAAATTGGTAGTAAAATGTAAGTAGGTATTACTTACATTTTACTACCAATTTAAAGTTAAAGAATTCCAGGTGAAATGTAAAATTTCATAAACATTTCTGTTTTACATTTTCCTATAAAACTAAAAATAATGGTAGTTTCTTCTTGCACAATTTTCACATTTTTAAATTTTTTGGACACCTTGTACAAGAAATCTTATTTCTGTTAATGTCATTCTTATTTATGACTAAAGCAAAACTTTTTATGAAGAATGACTTTTTTTGTAATATCTAAAATAAGAAAGTTTCTCCTCTTGTAAACTCAATCCGGGGATACACAGTATAATCAATGTTTTTAAGCATAACACTTTCTTTTACAAACGTTAGATAATCTAAGGGATTTATTGAATTAAATAATTTTTTTCAAGAAATGGTAGAAAAATATATTAAAATCGCAAAAGAGTTTTTTTCGAATATAAAAAGCGATGGTTAATGCTTTTTTCTGCAGTATCAGTTAACATCGACATATTCAGACAAATTGGTCTCCACTTGGTGTACTTTGACAGTATTTTCTCATTAACTCAAATTGTCGGTATGCATTTAAAAGTAGTTTCCACAAATACTATGACACTGCGCACATTTCGTCAACCAAGTTGGCATTATCTGGAAATGATTAAATTGGTTAATCAAGTTTTAATCATTCCTGATAATACCAATTTGGTTGGCAAAGCGCGTGTTGATTGTAATATATAGAATTTTGAGGTTTGTAGAAACTACTTTTCATAACAAAGGTTATAATATTTAAGATCGAACATAGTTCCAAAATCAATGCAGTAAGACAAACCTTGGATTAAAATATTTGACCACGATTGACTACTAAAATACATTATTTTATTGGCCAGTAAACTAGGAAGAAATGAATGTAATGAAATTCTTAATGAACGAGACTAGTAATAGCTATAATGCAATTCTTGATTAACAATATTCGGCTTTAGAATTCCATTCACTTTCCTTTAAATTAGAATACGGTTAAATTTAGTTACAAGTAACCTGGAATATTCTTTAAAATTAAATGGTACTATTACCAGTTGCAGCTTGTTGTATATTAATAGAAATTTATTAAATCAATGTGACCGTCTGGGTATAAAATTAAAAGGAAATTATGTATTAATAAACATTGATTTTTTGATGAATTTGCTATTTTAATGTCCTTTCATCAAGGTGTCACTTAGTACTGACAACTAGTTTTATCATTTTAATATTTTAAACCACAAGTGATGAAGATACAAGAATAAAAAATTATAAGTTT
Organism: Rhamnusium bicolor; assembly: GCA_029963845.1. Taxonomy (NCBI): domain Eukaryota; kingdom Metazoa; phylum Arthropoda; class Insecta; order Coleoptera; family Cerambycidae; genus Rhamnusium; species Rhamnusium bicolor. Next base: position 1,939,928 of record JANEYF010003969.1, on the reverse strand, counting down.
GTTTATATTACTTATTGTCGACATTACCTGACGATGTAATATTTTTAATTTTTTGAAACTGGTGTGATTAAATGATAATTATTGTGAGAGTTAAAATTTGTCAATTTGTTTCTTCATTTGCTGACAAACTCTAAGAATTTTTCAAATAGACTTGGCATATTTTCAAAATTATTTGGAACTGATGGCAATCATTTCAATTAGTGCTTATGAAAGTCCACATGCAAATCGTAAAGAAATCGGTAATTGCGAAGTAGTATAAACTTATGTATAGGTCAGTTAACGAATGAAGTAATTGGGCACTATTTTCTACAAGAATATATCTGTTATATCATGTTCCGTTATCACTATGCCAAAATATTATTTTCCAACAGGATGAAATATCTGTCAATTTTTCTTTGCAAGTTCGAGATATATTAAACCGAAGATTTAAGAATAGATTGATCGGGCGCGGTGGATCAGTATCTTATCCACCTCGGTCACCTGATCTTAATACAATCAATTTTTGGCTCTGAGAATATCTGAAGAATAAAACTTATTATAGAAGTTAATGACGAAATGATATTATTGTTTACATTTATTGAGTATTACAAGACATTTCTGATGATACTCTTAATCAATTGCTGTATATCGTTAAGAAAGTAAAGACTGTTTATGTGTTTTATGTTGTATTTACCTAAACCTATGTTTCGTACCAGTTCTCGTTTGTTTAATTTATTACTGATTATGAACAAGAAAAACACAATTTAACTAGTCCTGAGGATGCTAATAACTGTAGCGAAACGTCGACTAAATTAAAAAAGTAGTTTTTCTGTTTTGCTTGATCATTTCCCACTAAGTCGTAATATGTCAATAGGAAATAACCTTATTCGACTATTGCATAAGTGTGATCTTTTTGAGCATTTGCCTATAAATATTTTTTTTGAATTCATACAATTTTTTTTTAACCATTAAGTAACCGTAGATTCTTTAGAATTTTTTTGGAGTTTTAGTATACTTGACCTTTGTCTTATTTTGACGTTTGGGAACGAATTTGTAAGCACTCTGTAGGAGCTTACAAAGATAGATAACAAAAATATTGTTTTGCAAATTAAGTACATTGGCTACATTGTAAGTTAAGCAAGCATTGGGTGGTATGAATAATAAATATAGTTTAAAAAAACTAAAAAACACGCTTTTATAGCACATCAAACTAAAAAGTGAAAAATAATTATTAATATAAACTGAAAACAATAATGAACGAAAAATACTAGTGTTATTGTGAAAAAAGCGTGGGTTGTTCGATATACGAAAAATATGGCACAAAGCGCCCCACGCTTTTTTTCACAATAATACTAGTATTTTTCGTTCATTATTGTTTTCAGTTTATATTAATAATTATTTTTCACTTTTTAGTTTGATGTGCTTTAAAATCGTGTTTTTTTAATTTTTTTAAACTATATTTATTTTTCACTTTTTAGTTTGATGTGCTATGAAAGCGTGTTTTTTAGTTTTTTTTAAACTATATTTATATGGCTTATTGATTCTGATATTATAACATATTACGATCCAACAGATACTTCTGAAAAAAAAAATATTTTTTTTTCAGCCATAGACGAGATTTGAACTTACGCCCGAGGAGTCCGTCGTCTCGCGTCGACTGAGACTTGTGCCTTAGCCCGCTCGGCCATCGAACGAACTGAGAATCACGGAATATATTAACAGTAATAAACCACTTGCTCTCACGCAGAGGATACGTGAGGAAAGGAAATTATTTAATTCTTGCGATCCTGATCAGGATAATGATATAAACTTATCAAATTATTGTATTGTTACTGGTTCTTCGTAAGTGTACAAAGTTTCAATTAAATCTGTCCGTTTAAAGTTGGTCAAAATCGAGTCCAAAGAGTCGGTTACAAACAAACAAACAAACATACAAGTGAAGCTAATAAAAGCGTGTTAAAAAAATGAAATATGCTAACACTTCAAGTTTTATCATTTTCTGCGAAGTATTTACCCCAACATTTAAGGAGGTTCTAAATTGCAGAGCAGATACTGTTAATTTCCGGAAGTTACTACTATAAATAGTATTCTTAGGGAAATTGTCACAGTGTTTACTACAAGATGAAGTACCTATCTTGGCTACTAGATACTACTCAATTTTAACAAAAACTGCAGTGTTTACTTCGACTTGTGCGAGGTTGTATCATAGCAGCTTCACCTTACATACTACAATTGTAGCATTCTTGAAAATTTATAATATAAGAAGGAATTACGACAATGAATTCCATTAAATCATAAATTTTTTAATGCCATTCGTTTAATTTAATTTTTTTGTTGCCGTTTTTTTTAATCTGTTATTTTTTCTATTTTTTTTTTCATGTTACTAATTTTTTTAAAAAACTTGTTTAACATCTAAATTTTGTTTTCTATTTTTTGTAGAAATGCCCTATTAATTCCTTAAGAGCTGAGTCTTTTGTCGTTTTAATAGCCGGTGTCATTATTACTCGCTTTTCTTTAACTCACAATGTAGTTTTCCAGAATGTTTGTCTTCAAATCTAGCATTCTTTATTTAACACACTTCCTGACAACTAATTGATGAAATTTTGCACAGTTACTAAGGTCTGATGACAATACAATATTCCACCGTTACTTTTGCAAATATCCCCACTTAGGGGGGCGCGGGGGTGAAAATTGAAAAATCTGCAGCAGAATTATGATAATAATTTAATTAACGTATGACTGAAAAGTTGAAAATAAAAAAAATTAAAAAAAAATTTAAATACTTGCTTTTCTTAGTCGTACTAAGAAGTAAAAAAAAAATAGTTTCTTTGCCAAAAAGAAACAAGGCATACTTTGTACAATCTGCGTACAATTGTACAAAGTGCGCACTCCTTACTTTTTTTGTTTTTTTTTTTTTTTGGCAAAGAAATTATTTTTTTATTTTTTTAGTACGACTAAGAAAATAAGTTTTTAATTTTTTTTTATTTTATCAATTATTTTAAAATTTGTTAGCATAATAACAGATTTTAACTATAAGTCTTAGTTTTGGAGTTTTTCTTAGGTAATTTCCTCATCTGAAGACATCTTGCACAGGTTGTGTACTTTATTATCCTAAGAAAATAAAGACAGAATATAATGGATTAATCACCGAGATCGAAGCATTACTAACAATCTACAGGTTGAAATTGTCGGAACCAGGATAATAGGTTAAAATAAAACGCTACCTTGCCTACGTTTCGTTTAATATGCTTAAACTTCTTCAGGGCTCAGTAGCCAAATAATGATGTAAAGGTTCCACAACAGAAAAAACTTTTTTTAAAACCACGTCTGTAGGCATAACAATTATAAGACCAATCGATTTAAAAGTCAATAAAATATACATATATGTAGACATTCGACACACAACAGATTAAAATTTATCAATGTTCTTAGCCAAAGACCGAAATCAAAAAAAAAAAAATAAAATAAATAAAAAAATATAAAAAAATCTTTCAAGGACACAAAATTCACTTTTTAATTACTAACAATTTTAAATTTGTCTCAACTTGAAAGCAATGACCCCGGAGTGAATGCCATACATTTCGAGGAATGTACTACACAACAGAAGTAGATACTTCGTGAAATGAAGTATCTACTATCGGAAGTAGTAAATGCTACACAGAAAATGCTCTAAAACTTGCAAATACTACGTTTTTATTCATACCACCTATTGTTTTCAACTGCCGAGAAACAACCTATGGATTATTAATTGAATACTGATTAGTAAACAAGATTCTTCAGACTGTTTGTACTAGACGCCTAGAACATGATTTGGAAAGCATATGACTGTTAAAAAAAATATAGATTATCACTCTATAAAAAATTATAATCCATACTGGAAATTCTGGCCCAGTATTTCTAGCAAGGACGGCCATAATGGGCGAGGGCTTATCATACACTTTGATTGGATTCAAGAATAAGAAGATATGGTGAAAGCGCTTCCACTTCTTGTGCGTGTAGCACAATGAGTCGTCTGTGGTATCTGATTACTGATTGGCATGTGAACGTGAATTCACTTCACATCTAATGGTCTAGAATTCAGTAGCGATACTGATACTGAATAAAATTAGAGTTACAGTATATTTGTATCCTAGAATCTGTACTATTGTCAAGGAATTCATTTTAGTCAGAGAAAACCTATACGAAATGTTTAAAAATAATATCGTTTTTAAAAATAATTGTTATATGATTGATCAAACCAACGAAACAAGGAAACTGTTTTAAATTGATTGAATTGATTTTGTAGAAAAAAAGGAAAATCTGTAACAATGGGAGACACTTTTGGCAATATCTGTTAAGCAATTAAAAATTTCTTACAAGATATGTTTAAATAACTATAGAACTACCTCAATGCTAATATGGAAATTACGAAAATGTACATGTTTGTGGTGTTATACGTCTTCACTTCTTTATGCTGTTGTTATGAATATGGAACAGGCAGACAGTAATTTATGGGTTTGTTTACAGAGAGTATTTCATAGTTATAAATGTAGAATTAATCCAGATTTAAGGTTTCATTTCAACGTAATATTCCATATATGTCTAATAAACGATGTGCATCGTTGTATACAATGTATCAGGTGTCTACTTTTGGATTATTAACAATACATTAAATGATTATCCATTTTGAACCATAGTCAGAGTTGAATGAATGAAATCGTATTTTACACAAGAGGGTAAATTCGTTGAATTGCTTATATTAGGGAGAAATGCGTATACAGGGTGTTTCTAAAAGATATGTTAACATTTTTAGCAGTACGTTTTTGGGATGAAAACAGATTGATATAACCCTATATATCCCATCTCAATTAGGAAGTCATTGGGTGGGGAGGAGTAAATGACAACTTTCTTAATAATTTATATATATTACAAAAGTGGTTCCTAAAATTAATATGTAATAAATCAATAACTTACCCTACTCGTAACCTGTTTGACGAAGTCTTAAATCTGCGACAGCTGTTCTTCTCTAGTGTAGTAGTAGAAACCTTTAAAAGTAAAGATATGATCAAGCATTTGCAACATAATTATGATACTAGAAATAAAACGTAAAAATGTAATAAAACAATAGGGAACTTGCACATTTTTTTTTACTTCATAAAAATGTTCTACAATACTAAAAAATAAGATATGCAAAATATGACGCCTTAATTCCCAATAATAAAATTGTTATAAATTATTAAAGTTTCGCGCGCGAGCAAACCGTTTCAAACAGGTTCAAAAGCGCGGGAGTAGTCGTGACATCACACCATACAATTTACAAGCGACGACGGAGATCCCAGCACTCGACCGCTTGATTTCAGATAAATTTTAAATGTATACTTAAAATGGAAACAAAAACTCCTTATTTTATATTGCATTGTACCGTTGTGTAAGAATACTACAGTGAAAGTGCCAGATAAAATATTTATAATATTGCCAGAAGATAAGAATCGTCGATTAAAATGGTTAAAAGCGTGTTGAAGAAATGAAAAAGACATTTCACAGAGCAGTAGGTCTCTACATGTGTGTGAAGATCATTTTAATGTAAGTACATTATTAAATACTATATGTCTATCTACTAGTTTTTCGCAGGCGGGCAATAAAATATTCCGAATTCCGAATTGGTGAATTTTAATTAGGGTAGGATTAAAGAAAGAATATGTATACAATGTTAGAAAATAAAATTAGTAGATATAATGTAATTTAGTGATACTAAGTAGAGGTAATTTCCTGGTGCGAAAGTAAACAGCTATTTATTATTATACTCTACGCAAATACGATTACGAAGAGTATATTGCATTTGATCGAGACATTTCTAAAATCGTTAATATCTACTAGTTTTTCGCAGGCGGGCAATAAAATATTCCGAATTCCGAATTAGTGAATTTTAATTAGGGTAGGATTAAAGAAAGAATATGTATACAATGTTAGAAAATAAAATTAGTAGATATAATGTAATTTAGTGATACTAAGTAGAGGTAATTTCCTGGTGCGAAAGTAAACAGCTATTTATTATTATACTCTACGCAAATACGATTACGAAGAGTATATTGCATTTGATCGAGACATTTCTAAAATCGTTAATATCTCTCGCAGAGAAAAAATCATTTCGTTCGTCATCGAATTCTGAACAACTTTCAAAATGTCCGTCTGTTCATCTGTCCGTCCGTCACTTGTAAGCACGATAATTAAAGAAAGAAAAGTCCAATCGAATTAAAATTTGGGCAATAAGTTAGTGTTAGCTAGAGGAAGAAATCCATTGTTTTTGAAAAAAATCAAATTGTAAATAAAAAAGTTATAGGACATTTTATTTAAAAATATGAATCTACAGAGGGTTGCAATTTTCAATGTGCTACTAAAATTGAAGTAATTTTCTATAGACACCAAAATGCTGTACTACAAATTTCGCCTACGCAGTCGGCATCATCGGGAGATGAAAAAAAATTGAAAATTAAATATGTGATCAATATATTAGGTATTGTAAGAATGAATCTTAGTTTATACTATAAAATATACTGCCACGCGTTTCGCCAATACAGCCGGCACCATCGGGAGAGAAAATTAAATATGTAGTCAATACATTAGGTATTGTAAGAATGAAGTTTATAAGACAAACACTAGATTCTTTTCAAAAAACTGCGAAGAGTATCCTACAGAATGTGCAACAATTATATAAAAGTTCAATAACACTACTGTCTGCGAAGAGTAACATGTTTACCTCTAGTATATATAGTATATTGCAAATACCTTTCCCTTGCCCTTTAATTTATTCTATTCAAATCTTACAGTTATCTATTATGTGAATGATAACACGACACAATCACTTATTTCCCTTGCCCCAAAACATAGTACGAAAATACCTACGATAGGTAATTATACATTTGCGCAACATTTCCTTTGCAGCAAATGTCTTCTATAGAGACACTTGACGCGTGTGTACAAAAAAAACATGAAAAATATAGAAGTGGCTGTTGTAAAGAATTACCCTAAATTCTTTCAAACATAAGACTAAGTCTGCTAAAAATGCTTAGTTGCGACTAAGCATTTTGTAGTTATTTCTTTTTATTCCGTGATCAAGTCATAACTATTTTATGTTTATAAATTATTAATAAAAGCTAAAAATATACATACTTCTCTGCCTTGACCCCGCGGACCTCTCCAAGGGAAAAACTTTCACTATTTTGTATAAAAGATCCCACCATAAACATATCCACGTTAGGCAAATTATCAGATTGGCCCTTTGAAAAACCTTGATCAGTCATTTTAAAAAATCTCTACAACTACAATAAGCGGTACTATAAAACACAATTATATATTTATATCAGAACAGTCACTAACAAATCAACCACAGTCTAATAACACCATGTTGTACATATATTTATATAGAATGTCATTGTTAATTTGTTTGTATTATTATTTTTAAGTATTTTATGAATGAATTGATTTTTAGTTTTCTTTTTTCTGTATATATGTATATATTAATATAAATCTTACTCTGTATCCCATACAAGTTGTAAATAATCTACTTAATTGTGAATAAAGATTTTAAATTGGAATTGGAATTGGTAAACATCTGATTATGTTGCTTCCCGGCGCGACGACTACCGAATATTGTATGGTGTGACGTCACAGTCAATAGTAGCTCGTTTCGGGCCACTTCAAGTTTATCGCTGTTTAGATCCTTCATACTGATCGCGTGGAATTAGAAATCTTATTTTTTTTGTGAAGTACACGTTTTATTACAACGTTACGCTCTGTTTTTTAGTATTATTTTTATTTTTAAAATTATAGGCAAGTTCCCTATTGGACAAAGAAGCTATTTATATCTTGCTAAGAAATTTTATAACCAAATACCGGCACAAATTAAGACAGTTAATAACGTAAATCATTTCAAAAGAAAAGGCAAAGAATGGCTATTAACCACTAATAATTTCATATGGGTTTATATCTCTATTGTCGCGTTTTCTGTAATATAGTGAATAATCTCTATACTTACCTTATTGTAATAGCCTAATTAGCCAAGTTTAAAATTATCAATAAATAATCAATTTAAAAACTCACTCTCTCTATACCGAAATATTTTGTTTTGTATTACTTACGTTACTTTATGTTTTGTATTACGTTATTTTATGTTGTAGAAATTAAACTAAGGCTAATACTTATATAATACCTACATAATGCACATCTAGTTAAATTAAACTCCACACTCACAAACAAGATCTCAATGAGATTTTCGTGAGTTCAGTTGGTTTATTCATTTTTCATTTATTTCATTAATAACACAGCCCCACAAAAAAAAAAGTTTTCTGACCTAGCAACGAGACGAGTATATCCTTATGTATTTTTGATCGCTGATTCCGAATCCGGGGTCAAAAAAAGTCGTACACCCCCAAATAAAAATTTTAGAGCCAAAAAACACCCCCTGAATCGTTTTGTTTAATATTTTCGGGAAAAATTGAATGTATTACGATAAAAATAAAGGTGAATTGCAGCGCTCACCCTATCGGTATGAATCGCACCCCCATAGAGGGTGGTTGTCACCCTCTACTTTCATGAATTGTTTCATTAGCCCAAGCTGTTGATCTCTGAAAAGAGACACGAAAGAAATAATAAAAATTAAATTAAATATTAAATAAATTAAATATAAGTAAGTCTAAATATATGTTAATAGGTAACAAACTTAAATTATCTAAGTACAATCTCTCATATCCTAATTTAAAACTCGAAATTATGGGAAACAAACTTGATAAAGTAAATGAAATGAAGTATTTAGGAGTAATTATTGATGAACATCTTAATTTCAAAAGTCACTTCAACTACATAATGAATAAAATGTCAAAAAAAGTATATTTTTTAAGAAGAATAAGCAACTGTTTAAACATGTCTACAAAAAATCCTACTTTATAAAAGTTTGATTAGTCCACAAATAGATTTTTGCTCAACAATATTATTTAACCTGAACCAAAATGAAATACAGAAACTCCAAGTTATACAAAACAAAGCTATGAGAATAATTTTGAAATGTAATAGATATACACCGATAAACATTATGCTTGAAGTACTCCATTTCATGAATGTTAAACAGCGAATTCTTTTAGAACACTAGATATGATTTTCAAAATAAAAAACAAATTGACCCCAGACTATCTGAGAAATAAAATTCAATTTGTGAGAGATGTACATACATACGATACGAGAAAAGCTAATGACTTTTTTATAGACACTCCTCAATCAAATAGATTAGCCAAAACGTTGTTTTATAATGGTCTAATGGTATTCAACCAACTTCCAGAGAATATCAAACAATGTAATAATTACCCTAAATTTAAAAAACAATTAAGTGTATATGTATTCGAAAGTCAAAAAAACTAAAAAAGGTTTTATACATTATTGTAAACTTTAACTAAATATATGTTGTTAATAAGTAAATAGTCTTAAGCTTAGGTTCATAAAATTATTAGGATAATTAACTCTTAAGGTACCCTTTACAATGTATACATTAAGATTTGCTCTATCTTATACCCTTTAAGTGTTTGTTAATAGCTTATTTGCTAAATAAAGGTATTATTATTATTATTATTATAAGAACAACACAAACGACAGCCAGTAAGAAGATCGTTTGAAAATAAAGTTAAAAGATACCATAAAAAAAAGATTAAAAAAAGAAGAATTAAAAGCTACTAACGTAAGAGTACTTCTCACCCCCTTCAGGGATGCGTTTTATACCCAAATGGTGTTAAGATCGGTGACAAATGACTGCTAATATCCTAGCCATAAGGATCTCTGCACATAAGAACATCCATATAATGAAATCGTTATCAAATTTTACGTTTTTTCCTTTCTTTTTTTCTGTAATTGAAGTTAAGGGTTGTTTTTCATAACGCTATAGAAGTAGTTTTGGGGTATTACGTGAATTCTACGTCAGTTTATTGCAAACCTATCGAAACTTAAACATTTTTAGATGTTTTTCAGTCATTGTCGTTATCAATTAGTTTGATGGCAGATGAGGGTGGTTTTCACCCTCTATGGGGGTGACTTTCATACCGATAGGGTAAACGCTGCAATTCACCTTTATTTTTATCGTAATACAATCAATTTTTTTCCGAAAATATTAAACAAAACGATTCAGGGGGTGTTTTTTGGCTCTAAAATTTTTTTTTGGGGGTGTAAGACTTTTTTTTACCCCGGATTCGGAATCAGCGATCAAAAATACATAAGGATATACTCGTCTCGTTGCTAGGTCAGAAATTTTTTTTTTGTGGGGCTGTGTAATCTTTCTGTAATTATTAAGTTGTATAATTCTTGATGAATAAACTTATTATTATTATATCTTTATGCAAAAAATGCATCCCCGAGCAATAGCCTTTCAAAGTCTACCTTGTAAAAATAATATTTTGCGGTATTTTTTTCCAATTCTGAAATTTTTAAAAATATTTGGTGTGTGTTGATATGTATCACCGTTAGATATTTTAAAAAATTTCCAGCTCCTTATCTCTACATTAGCAGTTTGAATTAGGGTGTAAGACCTCCTATGTCCCTCAAATTTTTGTATCGCTACGCCCATACTCTTGAATTTTTTTCATAATGCACAAAAACATTTTATTGATCTACACTTTTTCTCATACAGAGCTATTTGACTATAAATTAATTGTCATGTGTTAATTAACAATAATAAGTAACAATTATCTAAAGTTAGGAGAAATATACTGAGGGTGGTGGCACAGAAATGGGGTTAAAATAATTCCTATCTTGCCAGCTTTTAGCCCCTCTTTTATTTTTATAATGTATCTACACATTAGAGCAGATTTGTGATGAGTTTTTTATAAACCTTTGTATCCTTACTCCGAACACACAACTTTAGAAGCTATAATTTTATATTATTCGAACAATGTTGACACTGAGGCTGTAGGTGTCACGACGCACTGAATAATTTCACTCACTGATATCAGGAGATGAGCTTGTCAGTATGAACTCTGATTTTACTGTATGGCAGAAACCCTAATTAACGTGCATCATATCGCAGACTCGAAATTGCATTTTAACATCCCTTTTGAAGAAGGTAACGTAAGCAATAACGCTTATCCATTACACTGCATCGATTTATTTCTAGCCTTCTGGGTGCAAGGACAGTCCACTGTTCATCACACTATCGAGCCAATAAATCTCAGCTTTAAATCAATACGTATAAGCAGTTCACACGTCAACAATCTATTACAATTAGTTGGCTATATAAGAACTGTGTCCGTCATTCTTGTAACAACTTAATATATCATCTCCATTACTTTCTATTTCCAATTCTGGAGTTATATAATTTTATACTATTATCATGTAATAAATTATTTCGACACCAGCTGTCTTTAGCGATATAATTTATTCAAAAAGCACTATAAATAAACGGTTAAAAGACATGTCATTCTCTTTGCCTTATAATTATACAAAAGAAAATGTGAAAACGCTCTAATGTTGTCCAGAAATGAACAAATCAATTATCCTGTAATTATTAGTTTAGTGCGGCATGCAAACGTGAAATATGGCGGACGGTCAGGAATTCTAAAACTGGCATTAACATCCACATATTATACCAAGTACTTACGGTCTTTTAAAATGTTTATATATATTTTTTTATTTATGGCATTCTTCAACAAATATACAGGGTGTTTTTACAAGATATGCCAATCTCTTCACGACATATTCTGAAGATAAGATAAAGTTGAATTAACCCAATTTACCTATATCTAAAACACATTCCTAATCAGCTCAGGAGGTAACGTATTTTGCAATATCTTCCTTAAATTTTGAGATATTTTGGTAATATTTGGTGTTTATTGATTCTTATAATTGTTGAATATTTTGGAAAATTTTTAGATCATTAGCCTACTTTAACAGTTTGAATTGAGGGGGTATGACCCGATCCACCTCTCAAACTTTTTTTATCGCTATAACTGGTTCCAAGAAGTTTTTCTGAATCTTACATTTCTAAATATTTCTAAACATTTCTAAATGTTTTGATCTACGTTTTTTTTTCACAGGCTTTCTTTTTCTGAGTAAAAAATTCACCTCTTCACAGATAGAGCATCTTGAAATGGTACAAATGTTAAGCCAACCAGCGTAACTTGGTGTGTCATCAATTCGTAGTAACGGATAGCTGTCTTTTATTGTGACATCATTCAGCTTCCTGTAGTCGATAGAGTCTTAAAGTTCCCTCCGTCAACTAGAACTACTGACGACGGCCAAAGCCTCTCTTGCATTGCTAATGGGAGCCACCTAGGTTGTTCACGAATGGGAGCGGATTCACCAGTTTTTATCCGGTATTGGACTATGTCGGTCTTTATAAAAGCTTCTGTGTCCTTTGTAAATGCTGTACTTACTTTCTTCAGAAATATTAAGGCTTCCCTATGTTCTTCCGGAGTTAAATATTCATAAACTAGGCACTTGAGATCTTCATAACTTCTTGGTCCATACTTGTAGATGAAGCTCCATCGATTTATTCTTCACATCTTGCTGTTCATACGACTGATTAGTAGGAGCCAATTACTTCACCTTCTTTCCTGATCGTGTATGATGTGTCTTAATTCTTCCTGACGCTCTTTTTTGTCTTCCGTTTGTTGAACCAATGTTGCAAGCAAGTCCTATGTCTGTTTATTCGCCATAGTTCTTGTTGTTGACATTAACATACGACCATGTCGCTTAGATATTATTAATAGAATGTTCTAAAAAATCTCGAAAGTCTTATTTGGAGTCTATATTACATTAATTTTATGTTGAAGAAAGAAGTAAAAAAGTGTTTATAAATTTTTTAAATTGAAGAAATTAGCTTATCTCCACTAACTGCAAAATGGAATGTTCTAGATCTTTCACGATAAGTCACTATTAAATCTTGTTGTATGTCGTAACGTGTTCCCATTGACACAATAGTTTACGTATCTGCTGTGGTTTCAAAATAGAATGTTCTAGATATTTCCCTAAATAACACTAATAAGTCTCTTTACACAATTCACGTATCTACTGTAGTTTCTAAATAGAATGTTCTAGAGTTTTCACAAAGTTACTTAGTCTTGTTTTTACATCCACAACACTTCCTTATTAACAGACCTTTAGTATCTCCTTTGCAGTATCAGTCTTATTTGCAAGTCCACAACACGTTATCGTTAGCGGCGCTTATGTATTTGCAGCAACTTCTTATTAGAAGTTTGAAGAATGAATTAGAAGAATGTTTTGGAAACTTCTCGAAAATCCACTTCAAAGTCATTACTCGGTCCAGAAATAGTCCGCAACAGTCCTGTAACTTAATTCTCCGTGTTACCACTAATTCATAAGAAGAATAATGTAGTACCTTGTCGAATAATCTAGAAATATTTTCTTCCCATTCACTTCCGACACCATTGTTACGTGTTTGCTATCCCCACAAATAACTCAAACCGTGGATTTGTTGTTTGAAAATCCTGAAAACTCTTACTCACTACTTTATTAATTAATTGTTAACGACAATAATTTGCACATAGATAAATAATATGCAACAAGGCACTAATACACATATAAATACGGGTTGAGTATTTGATTGCAAACGAAAATTAATTTTTCCTCTTTTAACCTACATCAAAATCTCAAAAAGTACAATATTGTTAGTTGGTTTCTCTGTGCACTTAATGAAAGACTTGACTGTAATCACAACTAAATACTTATAAATACTATTGTTTTAATTATTTCTTCTGTAATCGCACAATTCCAAATTAGTACTGAGCTTCTGAACCCATTGTGTGCCATATATATCTATCTATGTACGATCTAGAGTCTAGAACCTTTTTGAATATTCCAGGCCATCTCTTGGTACATTTTGAAACTATTACGTTACGGCATGTTTGCAGAGAAATAATGTTTACAACCAGTAACAAAATCTATCTAATTATTGGGGCAAGAATCCCATAAAATTACTTTAACAGTGTAAAAATGTTTTTCCAAAATATTTGATACGTTACTAACTGAAAGCACAATAATATCATGCCATTTTTATCATTTATGGAGATTTGGTTTAATCTATATATCTTTTAAATATAAACAGAGGAACTTCTTACATTTAACAACTTAGATGCCATATGATCAGACCAATTTCCAGTCAAAAGACAATCTTGCTAATATTTAATTAGCAGTATACTAATTTCCAGGCGTCCAAAATTAATGTGTCATTAACAAGTGATATGTTAAGTACGTCACTGTCTGTAGTGCTAGAATTATAGGTAAAAGCAGCAGAAATTGTTCCCGCGGAGGTTCTAACCTAGCAGCAGGCATAATCTGATCAGATATCAGGACTTGGAGTGGCATCTACTTCGAGTTCAAGAATACAAAGATTTCAATTTGGTCTCGAAATTGCCTTTCAATAAAAAAGAAAAGTGGAAAAGTATATGAACACTAAACTAGATTGGCGGCCCGACCTCGTCTTATTGTGTTTGACAAAGGACATGCTTGTGTATAAAATACGACGTCAACTGATATGATGGATTATTAGGAAAGGGTGGAAAACTACGAGCGTTTACAGGGAAGTCCCTCCTAACGGACAGCTTTGTAATTTTTAATCTAAACCTGATAATTAGAATATTTAAATTTCACAAGTATGAAAAATAATCTAGAGATTAAAATTTAGGTACCAAATCTGAAAGATCAATCTTGTTAACGTTAATAAAACAAAAATGTAAATTTCTTGTAGCTTGCCAAGGTGCTTTAACCAAAGGTTGCCTCATTTCATTAAGTGGATGTCATTGGGTGATCATAATATAATCTAGTCTTGCACCATCTTATTAAAAGAAGTCGTTAGAGTAATCAGAAGTGGCTTCAGACAGAAATTCGTAAAATGACGTTTTTTTTTTCTTATATTTAACGTCAGACTATTTCGCTACCAAGGCCAATCACCGACTCTAGGAAACGAGCTACCCCCAAGTTAGAAATTTTGCCGAACCTCTTCTTTTGTCAAAGAATAGGGATATTTTACTTGTCTACAATTTTGTAGACAAGGGGCCATCTTCTTTACATCCCCTCCGAAATATGGTATATCCACTATACAATCCTCGCCTAAGATTGAATAGCTTCTGCGATTAAGCTCATATACAAGCAGATAGAAAACGAGCGCAGGATTGCTGCGTTTCACTCGACTGGTTTTTCCCATCCAACTACTAGCGTCAGTACCCGTTGCTTTACTTTTAGTATCGAGTTCTACACTATGCACAGTGGGATGAAATCCCCGAAAAACTGGCCAATACTCTTAAAGTAATGAATCTGGTCCAAAATGAACTCGTCATTACGGCAAAAATAGTGAAAAAAATCCCTTTGATGAAATAGGGTTGTTTTTAGAGGATGGAAATTAAAAAAAAATTGTAAAATTCTGAAATTTCGGATTCTTATAGAACTAACCAGCAAATTAATGAAAAAATAGTGACAAAAAATTCCTTCGATGAAATAGGGTTGTTTTTAGGGGGTGTAAATCGAAAGATCTTTGTAAAATACTGAAACCTCTGATTATTGTAGAATTCGACCCGAAAATTAACGAAAAAATAGTGAAAAAAAATCTCTTGATTAAATAGGGTGGTTTTTAGTGAGTAGAAATAGAAAGCAAAAGTCGACAACTTCCGATTCTTATAGAATTCGTGCCACGAATTAACAAAAAAAGTATTGAAAAAATCCTTTTGATGAAATAGGGTGGTTGTTAAGACATGGAAATCGAGAGAACTGAATAAAATTTCAAAACTTAACTGAGTATAATTTCAAAACTTAACTGAGAAAAAATTGTAAAACTTCGGATTCTTATAAAATGCATAATACTTGTTAAATGTCGGACGATTAAAAAAAAATGTAGTTTAGAAAATTTATATATTTATATTTAGGCATACCTATATGTCAATATTTATAAATAAAAAATCTTTGACAAGGATTCTGCAAACTATGAAGAAATTTTAGTCTGAAAGATATTCTTCAGAGCCTTCAGAGTCTTCCTAGCAGTGTCTTCTTCAAAACCTTCTTTGCCAGCTGTAGCTATTCCAGTTTCTGCAGATAATAACAAGGCCACAACTTCCTTGTCAACGGTTTTGCTTTCTCCTTGGGAGTGTGCGAAGACTTGATATGTAAGGATCTGAGTACAATAAAAGTCGATTAAAAACATCTTCTAAGGTCATTTCGCGTGAGCGTTTTCTTGAATATCCCACACGATATTTCCTTATGTGTTTATTTAATTCTTCTTGGGTCTCTTCCTAAAATCTGTCCAATTGGCAGTATTGCAAACACTATTACAGCAGGGCTGTGTATTAGAATCTTGTGTACAGTTGTTGGCATACTATACCAGGAATATTTTTCTGCAAATAATCTGGCTGTCGTCAAAGCATAGTTTTCAAACATTTGTATATTTATACTGTATCCACTTGATATTGTTTGCAAAATTACTTTAAATCTTTTTATAACCTCTATGTCTATTCCTGTAATGGTGGATGAAATTTCAGAATTTTCAAAATACGGTGCGCTGTATTTCCATCATTACTACTACTAAAACCGGGTTTCGGTCGATCTACTATGAGACCCAACTTAGATTTGAATTCATCTTGAATTTTTTTCTTCGTTTCTGCAACTATTCTTTTATTGTTTTTCCTACGAGCCTGCCACGATTTGATAGGCAGTTTGTATCCCACGTGTATTAAATACTCGAAGAAACGTATCCAGGCATGCAAAGTAGATAAACCGAAAAGGAATGTTGAAGTATCTACCTTCTGTTTCAACATTAAATCTATGTTATTAAATGTCTTCGAGGTAGCACACATATAGCATTCTTTCGTAGAGGTTGTGGAGGATGCAGCATTGGAGAATATATCATTGTAAATACTAGAGTATGCGTAATAAAGATTTTCGTTTCTTCGAGTTTAGCGGAAGTTGGAACAAGTTGATGAATTTGAGTTTCTATATAATCCTTTTGTTGCAAAGTAATATTCGTCGTTTCATATACAAATTGGAGCCTAATAGGAAGACAATAACAAGGAGAAGACGGTCGGAGGTTTTGCATTACCATAATTTTGCTGGATGAGTTAGGTTCACCAGATATAAATTGAAGTGGTACAAAAAAAAGTAAGAAAGAGGCTCGCATCTGAATCTTCTTCATCATCAAATTCTGTTTGTATTGACTTTGTCCTGAACTCCCATCACACCCTCACTAGGCTACTAAGTTGCTCTTTTGAAAGTGTTTGTAAAACTTCTTCCTGTACTTTCACAATTCGCTTAACTGTGTGATCCAATAGAGCCTGCAATCCTACAGAAGCGTTCTTTTTTGTTATTGTAATAGCTTCACGTTCAGTATAACAGTGCTTCTTTGTTCTTGAATCTTTTTGTAAGAAGGAAATCTTTGTTTCTCTGTTACTCTTATTACTTTATACTGTTGTCTTGTAAGTTGTGCCTCAACTAGTACAGATAGAGCTTGCTCGCCAAAAAGTAGGATTAATTTAGTTTGACTCATTTTGTAAGCTTTTCAATACTTATGAGCTCGTTTTGGCGTTGAGAACTTATTTTCTTTGACTACAATCGCAGCATCCACTTCTCTCTGTGCACGAAGACACATTTAAGCGGCTACACCAGTTCAGAAAAACTTGCTTGTGATCTTAATTGTTCCGTTTTTCTGCGTTTAGAACGTTCACCGCTTTCGAGAAAATCAACCAAGGGCCGCCCACCTGAACTTGACGGAATAGGATTTGCGTACAGTGAAAAAGTAATATTGTTATCAAGCCAGTGTTCACATCTGTCCTTAAATTTGTATGAAGGAGATGACAACATAGCGTCCAATAATGTTCTTTTATTTAAAATAATATTCTTCTTCTTGGAACCTATAAAAAACCCCACCATTAGGATTGAAGGAGAACGGATATTATAGCAAAATTGGACGGGTCACAACGCACATTCTAATTTTTTTCACCACAATATGGCTATATCCCGGATGTTTTATTTCACAGTAAAATAGCTGAAGTATTGTACTAATAGGCTGTATAAAACCTTTTGCCCCAAAATGCCTGGACGGTAACTTTTGTTCCAAGCAAAGAAAAATATATCACGAAAATTGCCACGTTTTGTGAACGTTCAATTAATCTTTTAAATATTTACCAATAAATGACGTTACTATACAGGAAAGTTTACTATAATATAGTACTTACCTCCAGGTACATGTTTCATTTTATTAGGGCACTTTATGTTTACCGATAAATTACGTTACTATACAGGAAAGTTTACTATAATATAGTACTTACCTCCAGGTACATGTCTCACTTTATTAAGGCACTTTAAAATCTTTATTTTTAAGTGTAAATATGTGAAAATAATCGATAAGAAACTGTTACTTCAACAACACTCAACTATCGACTGATAGGGATCGGTACGGAGCAACCCTGTCCCCTGCAAACTAGCGGTAATTAATAGTCAGGTGGTTTTCCTCAATGACTCATGAGTCAAAAGACTTGAATTGCTGATATTAAAATTTCAGGGTCTGACTAGCTTTTCCGGAATATATTCCACTGTGCGATATAAACTTGGTGGTACGCTCACTCCAAAGCGGACAGTAACTGTTAAGTATTTTCTATTGAATTAGAAGGTGAGACAGGTTTTCGACTGTATTGATATATTGATTTTCTGGATGTATAATGTACAGCATTCGTAAAAAAAAATATGCTTTGTCATATTGTGCAATCAAAAATATAGGTTCCCAATTGTCGGTGCCGGTGACGTGATAACTTGTTAGAAATATATCGAATTTATTTTATGAACCCGCTGTATATAAATAATTCAAAATTTTTAGTTTGATGAGGGCCCAAACTTTTATAATTTTTTGCATGAAATTAATTCAATGTAGCAGAAAATGTATATATTTTATGCAGAAGTTACCATAAGCAGCAAATTCCATCTGGATAATTGATTCAGTAGGCAATCTGTTTTTTGATCAGAAGTATGGGCCAGTGAGTGGCATGGCAGTAGAGGCGAGTCCTCAACAAGGGCATTATATAAACTTTCTGGAGCTCTAAAACTTTTTAAAGTCTCTACGTTAAATTCTACTTTAAGAGGCAATCGCCCGCCTCGAATCGCAATACTGGAAGAAGTTTGTGTTCTTGTATGCTTTTTCTAAAACGTTATTTACTTGTTTTACTACAAAAACTTTTCTCTTATATAAACATTAAATTGCATTTAGTGTGCTATATTGCCCTCCAAGACTTAAATTCCATGCATCAAGCTGGATATTAAAACAAGAGCAATTAATTATTTTTTATTGCAAACATAATAGTCCTTATTCTCTCAACTTGGAAACTTTTTAAATGCGTACTTATTATGCATATAATATTTTGCTGTGGATTTATTAGTAAATTAGTCATTTATTACCAAGACTTCAGCAAAATAGTGTCCTTGTTGTATGTTTTCTATTTTTTACTTTTGTGGACCGATCCAACTTTCAGTGTAGTGGGATATCCCCATTGCCACGACTCACTGTCAAATCTGATAACAATAATAGAGCAAAAATTCTTATGAATTGAATTGAATTGTACTGGAATTAAGATAAAAGTAGAAAGAACAAATTGATATTATAGCCATTACAATACATTACAATCTTCCTCACCTTCGGTTTCTGTTTGTTTTAACGTTCACCCTCATAAAAATAAGCTCTTATACCCAGTAAACCATTTCTCTTGCATATACAAAGCCAACCCGTTTTAATTCAATCTACCAAAAGGAAATAGAGGGCGTACGTATGACATATGCCGAGAATTACGCATATCAAAACACAGTAGGATAAAAGAACCAGTGGTTCTATGGTTTTGTTCCATGCGATTACTGCGTCCCAGGTTATAGATACTTTTATTAGTTTTACTCTAGTGCCTATTTATATACTTTACATGGAAAAATGTAAACTATTTTTAAGACTACTATTCTCAAATTAAGACGTTATTGTACTTATATATCCGCAAGAGTAGATATTTTTCCATCAAGGAAAACGTTATTCTTAAAAGTCATTATCTTACAATTAGTCTCCTTTTAATGATAACTAATTATTAACTTTAGAGAATAATGGTTCTACTTCAGCTAAGAGAAAGTTTCGAACAATATCCAATACTAACTTATACTTAATCTAAGATTTCATTTATTTAGTTCAAAAGTAGAGATTATTGCGATCTGTTACATTTAACATTCAATATATGAAATGTGTTATTTCATTCAACAACTATATTTAAACAAAACTGATGAATTACTTGAATCGATAAATAATATTATGTTGACTGAAATCTAAATTTCATTTCGTTCAACAATCGTTTTATTTAAATAAAACTTTTTCCTTTTCTTTTTTGGAACTTATTACCACATGATTAATTCTTCTTTATCTATATTATGTGTCTCATATTAGTTGTCAAAAAACACCCTCTGACTAATGTTTTGACGTAAAGTCAGAAGCGCAGAAGTTTATTTTTCCAGTAACATACTGGGTAACTAACTATATTTTATAGCTAACGAAGAATTATTCATGTGGTAGTTAAGTCCCAAAAAAGAAAAGGAAAAATTTAGATAATGCCACAAATAACGGATAGACAATATTTATATAAAACTGATAAATTATTTGAATCGAATTTGAATTTCTCGGATTGGCTAAAGTCCTTTCAGGATCAGAAGAAGCTTTTATGAAGAGTGACGTTTTATTAAGAAACCAAAAACAAACAATTTTACAAGTATAAGTCCATTGGTAAACACACTGTATATGAGACTTCAAATTTACCACAGGAAGGCACATTATTTCTTTATGTGCTTTTAAGTGTTTTATGAATTTTATTCTCTTTCCGATTTGAGGAATAAGTTCTATAATCTGTTCTTCTGAAATTTTCAGTAAATTGTCCAACGTTAGTTCCTTTTCTTGACCTAGAAAACAATTATTTATGTTATTAAAGTATAAATAATTTAAACAAATCATTGTAGCAAACTATAAAATAGAAAAATATGCTCGAATTTTCAAACAGGTATGGCATCATAACAAGTTTTGCACATATGAAACCGAAATTTTTAAGCCCATTTGAATATGCACAAAATTTCCATGCATATATACAAATTGTAAATAGGCAGTTAAAATACATAATAACCAATATGTTAGCTTAGCATTTTTGGCAAGAACAAACAACTGTAAGCCTAGAGTGATAATAAATTAATATCAATGACTTTAAAAAGTCATTGATTGATGATGTATATATGTATAGGTACACATCAGGGTGCATGACTGGTAAGTCGTCGTATTCCTTTCAAGGGATGTCAGTAGAGTTCAATTGCAATTGATTTAACTATAATATGCATAATGCAAAACCTGACAGTTTTTGAGAGATATTTTTTTTAGAAACTTCCCTTATCCTTATGAGTTTCAAAAAACATGTCCATAGCTTAAGCGGAGATTTCTCACTCAAAACTAAGACAAATACTATCAATATGGGTCCATTGCTGTTTCGTACTTGAAATGCAGAATGTTGAAGTTCTATTATTATTTCGGTTAATTTTGTAAAGAAAATATATACACCACTGACTTCTTTGATTTTAGATGACACATATATGTAGACAGTTAATTGCTGAAAATAAGTCACCTCTTGATTTTTGTTAGGTTTAGGTTTCATGTAGGAGATAAATGCAATTTTTTATGTAGGGTACTCAATAGCATTATTATTTTTTTTTTAATAGACTTAAAAAAAGATTTTAAAAATTGCATTTATCTTCTACACGATGCCAATATCTAAAAAATGTCAAGAGGTGATATTCTTTCGGCAATTAACTTTCTACATAATTGGGCCATTAAAAACTAAAAAAAATCAGTGGCGTATATATATTTTACAAAGTTAACGCAAAGAAAAATTAAACTTCAATATCTCAGAAACGAAGCAAAAATAGACCTATGTTGATAGGAATTAGGTATATATATTCTTATTTTTGGGGGTAGAATTTCTGTTTAAGCTATGGCACATGTTTTTGAAACACCCTATATCTCTTTAATTTGAAAACAATGAACGCTCTACCTGTACCTAGTATATTTATATTATATGTGGAAGTAAAATATAATTTTTAAAACTTCATATAAACCTCATTCGAAAAGTAATATTATGAAGTGGAGAAGTTTTTAAATAATTTGCACGTTTAATGTATTATCAAGTTTTAAAAATAAATTCCTATGAATGTACGATTGGGTTGAAATTTTTTTCACAAGTGTAGTTTTTAGCTCGTCTTTTTATCTTATTAAAATATTTAACCTAATTTTTGTTACACGACTATGTAAACTAACGTAGGAAACTGATATATTAAAGAAAGTTTTATTATTTTTGTATTTTAAAAATAAAATGTCTCAAAAAATTATTAGATCTCTAAATCAATAGCAAATGAGTTCTACTAACCTACCCTCAAAGGAATAAGCCGACTTAC
Source organism: Rhamnusium bicolor (assembly GCA_029963845.1). Lineage (NCBI taxonomy): Eukaryota > Metazoa > Arthropoda > Insecta > Coleoptera > Cerambycidae > Rhamnusium > Rhamnusium bicolor. The sequence goes on along the minus strand of JANEYF010003969.1, from coordinate 1,917,491 downwards.
CAGTCACCCTATATATGTATTGTTTAGTAAAACTCCACTACAATAAAAATGCAGATCTTGCATATAGATCGTATATAATACGCAAGCAAAAAAACCGCTGCCAATTATTTGGAGATCGGAACTTTCTCACCGTAGTAAAACTCGACAGGTGGTGGAGTTTATAATAAAAGTAATTTTTGACGTTTCAAAAAAGTCGCATTTTTTGACCTTTCAAAAAAGTCATATTTTGACGTTTCAAAAAAACTCTATGTGTGCTGGAGTTTGTAATAAAAGTAATTTTTGGCGTTTCAAAAAAGTCAAATTGGTGGAATGTCACTAATATTTTTTTTGACATTTCAAATTGCCGTTTAAAAAAAGTCACATTGTGGGATGTCACTAATATTTTAAAATTTGAAATGTCAAAAAAATTTACATTTCAAATTGACGTTTTAAAAATGTCACTAATATTTTTTTTTGAATCAAATTTTAAGAGCCGATTTTCCTCATCAATGAACTCAATCTCTTCCTTGACCTCTAGAATGTGTGTACCAAATTCGATAGCTTTATCTCAAAAACTGTAGCTGCTATCGCGAACCACACAAACAGACAGACAGATAAACACACACAAACAGAAAATTTTTCTGTCTGAAATTTTGTGTATCGTCATAATTCGTCGAGATTCGTCCAGAAATGCAATAAAAATTTTCAAAATTTTTTTCACGAATACATACCTTCCTCACTTTGAGGGGCGAGGAAGTATCAAAAAGGAAAATAACTTGGGAAATCTATACACAACCATTAAACTTCAGATGAATACCTTCTCACCTACAATATAGTGACGTTGTGTATACATTTCTTGTACAGTATATAATTAATGCAGCAAAATCAGAATTATTAAACACCTTCAAATATTGAAATTAAAGACTCCAATTCCCAACTTGCTAAAAGCTCTTCCATCGTAGATTCATTAACTTCTATTTCACAGTTCATAATGTTCATATACTTCTTTTTCAAGTGTAACTTTACCAATATATATTATTTCATAATAATCAACATGTACACAGCACACACACTTCGACGCGTACTAGGTAAGGTAGGTATGTCATCTTTGTTTGGCAAAGGCATAGCTTTCTACTTCTCACCACTGCGCGATTCACTTGTTTGAACATTAGAACATTTCATATCGAGATTAGCAAGTATTCAATCAAGGATAACAGTTATTGGATTAATAGTATGTACAATTCTTCCAGCAAAGTTTTTGTAATTTTATTTCAAGAGTAGTATTCTTATGTCGTGAAAAACGTCGGTTAAAGTTGATTAATTACTTAAAGCATATTTTTGATATACCTACATAAATAAGAATTTACTTCAAGATGTCCTTATAATTACTCTTACGGTTAACAGTACTCGAAAGAAGTGTAAAATTAAGAGTTTAATAGATACTTATACTTCGAAGGAATCAAACTTATATTAACTTAAAGACTTGCGCTAATGAAACGCAAAAATATATCGGTTCTTGGTTTATAATTGGTATATTATTGAAATAATAATAATTTACTATGCCAAGTAATATTTTTCTACTGACAAGTACAAAAATTCAAGAATAATCAATTACTTTGATATAGAATAGTTTTCTTTCCGTGTATTTATTTTTTTGTATGTGTTTTAATGTGGTATGATGGAAACAGCAAGAAGAAAGCAGGTCACGTCTGTAAAAATAAAATATACACTGGAACATTGGAATTTTTTTTCCTCTCCTCGTGATCTTAAAAGCTAAATAAGTTTCTCTGTGCAGAATATAAAATATAAATTTATTGACACTAATCTTAATTATTATTAAAATAAGTGGTTACTCGATAATAAAAAAAATACTTGTGTTCATTTTCAAAATAAGCATTACAATTTACGTCCTTGCGAAGAAACTTAGCAGAGGATAATATAGAAATTATATTAATGATCCAAGTGTACTTTCACAATCATAAACAACTGTTAATGAACATGATATAATAAGTGAATCTTTGTAAGTTACATCGTGCGCCTCACCGATGCCAGTTAATTTCTTAAAACGGGCCGGCTTTAATAATACAGCAATAGCGATGGAGCAGAATGCAGATCACATGAAATTATATAGTATTCATTGTTACCTTCCATTGTTATCTTTCATGAGCATATTTGATAAACATGGAAAGTATTAAACTTTGCAATATATTTTGCAGAGGTTATCTATTCCGAAATGTGACGACAATAACTTCTTGTAGATTCGTTTATGCAGATTGATTTGAAGATGAAGTAGTGTAGTATTGCAGTAAAAACTGCTTTTCCGCTTAAACCGCGACTTAAACATAAATACAAAATATAGCAAAGTCGGTGTCCTATTATGGACAATTCATATGAAGATATGTTTTTAGTCTTCTCTTGAAATTAACTAATATGTAAAATGTAACGGTTAAACTCCGAGGATAACTTATAGTCATGGCAGGCATTGTATGAGAAGCTGCGAGTAAATACGTCAGAAGCGTGACGAGGGGTTTTGTAGGAGGTGTATATGGTTTTACCCACGTGGATCCAAATTGTGGAACATCTGCAACTTTGCATGTAAATGGATTTTTTGTTTTTATGTTTAATGGAAACTACATTTAACTTACGAAGTTTGTATAATTGTAATTGGCCAGTCTGTTATATTTTATCTCTTACGTACATCGGTTTCATATTTCCCTATTGCAAAGGAAAATCTGCGACAAGTGTTTTGAATCCGTTGAAGCCTGAGAAGCCTCATTACATCAGGACTAAGAAGAGCTGATCTAGAGTATGAGAGCTTAGCCATAATTAAACTGTTACATACAGGGAATTTTCGATTACTGTTTATTACATCTTTATGTGAAAAAAGCTGCATTATATAAGTTGGAAAATTGACACAAGTTATTAACATATTTAGCAAATCTCAAACCTTCATGTAGCCATAAGCCTACGTTTTGCGCATTCTGAATGCTGATTGGATCTCAATCCATATGTATGTTAAGTAGTTGTTTAGCTTGACTTCCCGGCTTCAGACTGAAAACCATTACCTCTGTTTTATTTGAATTTAATTTCAGTTGGTGAGCAACAGAGATATTTGGAAGTGACTCCAAATTTTGTGTAAAATATATTGAGTAAATTTAGATCGGCAAGATGAACACTAATAATAATTTGTGAATCATTAGCATATTGGGGAATAGTGCAAATTTTAGGGTTATATGAAAGTCTGATACGTAAAAAGAAAACTGCTATTTTCTGTTTACATATCAGAGGTCCAAGAATAGATCCTTGTGGAACTTCATATATAACAGGCAGGGGATTTGACAAATTATCATATAAAACAACTTTCTGTTCAGTTAGTTGGGTAACTATTAATGAGTGCAAGGGAGTTAGCATCGACGCCATTAAAGAGGAGCTTCTTAAAATGGATCTTGTGATCCAATGTATCGAAAGCCTTGCTATAATCTAATAAAACAGTTTTCATCTTTATTTCTAGGGTTTAAATACGATGCGTTTTGAATATGCCAACATCGTTTCCTTCACTAGATGCTGAAAGAATAATTTCTCTCGCAGTTTTTATAATTCTATGTCGTATTTTCCTATTCTAGTTAGAAATACATACGTGCTGCTGTTAAATGTTATGTTTTTGTCGAACTGTAAAATAACCACTAATTATTTTAGTCTGATTAGCTGGTTATGTAATCAATAAACATAAAACGTACATAAATATGCCATCGTGTCAATAAAAAAAAACCTATGTATAATATGAACGTTATCGCTGTATGTTTTGTTCAATAGCGAGCCGATATATCAAATGTAAAGGCACAATTATAAAGGTTTGAGTGAAGGCCAACAAAGTATCAACTTTCGAATGACAATTTCCAGGTTATTTCTATAGATTATAACAATTGTCTGGTTGAATTGTAATTGATACTTCCTGTTGTTTCTTAATGGCGTGTTTTGCTAGTTAAAACTTATGCAAGTTAATTATCGTCATTGTTTTCTAATGTAATTATTAAAAAATTATGGGAAGTACATGTAATAAATTATTTGTGATTGCATTGTCGTCGAAAGTGCAAATTAAAAGTATGATTATTCTTATGTACATTGAGAAAAGAGAGATTTTTAGGTCAACAAATTTTGCAACCATAAATCACGTTTTTTAGGACGTTCAAGTCTTTAAATCAGTAACAATTTATAGCATTAGAATCTACAACAAAAATTATTAAAGGTGTTCAAATTTCTTTAACTTTTTCAGTTTTTTCACTTATATCAGCAAATACTTTTTTGATTCAGGCAAGAATTTTATCACCATTTCTGGATAATTAATTGTTTCGATACGACACTATCACTTAAAGTCATTTAGTTTTGGTATTCCAATTTGGTGCAAATCTTCATTTTGTTGAATATTTATTCAGCTAACTGAAAAGCAGCGTATTGTAGTTTTAATAATTTTTGGGTATAGTGATAGAAAGCATTCCAAAACAGAAGTCTGTACCCTCTTCAATGAACTTTTACCCTAACAGACCACCAATAACAGAGTCTTGTGTAAGTAAAATTTTGAGAAAATGTAATGACGCAGGTAGGTGTTAAAAATTAACAGAATCAGATAGACCAAAATCAGCGACAACAGGCGACAAAGCTCTCAATATTTTGTATTCAGTTGAGGAAAATTCTAAGGTTTCTAATATACAACTTGTTCTTGATTCCCAGATGTGCCTTAATCGATTAATAATCTTCTACGAAAGGAAAGAGTCCTAACTGAGTTCACTTAGTCCATGACTTAAGCGAAGATGACTATTACAGGAGGTTTGAATTTTGCTATTTTAATGACGCAGACTTATAATAATAATAATGAAGATTTCACCACTATACCTAGTATTTTCGTAAATTCTGCAGAGTAAAGGAATGCGGATTTAATGGCGTGCATGCGTAGGAAATAATAATACAATAATAAAGATGAAATAATTTGATTAAGAATACCTATGAACTCATATTGATGATTATTAATATTGTCTCTTATAAATCGATACATTTCATTTTAGGTATGAAAAACAATCATTAGGGAAACTTATGTTGTCATTAAATTCATGTATTTATATGATCTGAACTTTATAAACATTAAACAATATATTATTTATTATTTACAAATATAGGTACTGATTAAAGTTATAATTAAAAAAAACTCGCAAATGGATTATCTGTGATTTTCCTTATAAAAAATTGTATTTACAACACCCAAATAAAAACAATGAATATCTTTCTTACTCTCTGGTCTGTCTTACTTCATACGTTTTCTCCCGCTGCTCGAAAGTATTTCCTGCGTGTTACGCTCAATACACCATGTTTACAGGAATGGTAAGATAAGTAGATGGTCTAAGATCAATTATATGTCAATTTCCGTGTGTGGACCTACATATGTAGTATCGGAATATTCGCGACGCATAACGTTCAAATTGGTACATGTGAAAGAACTGCTCTTAACTGCATTAAATGAAGTGAAAGCGGAAAATTGGATTAAGTATATAGACCATATTAAAAAGATCGAATTACATATGTAGAACCTTGATACGAAGATGGATAATCCCGTTAATCTAGTCATAATAAGAGTAGGTGAAAGCAGTAGTGAAGGTGAAGAAATGTTCCTTCAAACAATGAATAGTGCAATACTATATATGTATAGTCAATAATAAATCAGTGATCGTGTATAAATAGTTTTCGTCCACAACTTAAGTGTTCAAGAATTTTTTTTTAATGTGTGTATAACATGTGTTACATATATCCTATACAGTGTATTAATAATATGTATTGTGCTCGTGAATTCTGTGTAGTTAAGTTTTGGTGAGTTATTTTTTTCATTCAGAGTTTATTGTTAATTTTACTAACTGGCGTACCTATACTAATATCTCCCTCTACCCATTCCCCTCCTGGCTTTTACCTCACCATGGTCTTTGCTGGGCAGTAACAATTTTCCAATGAGGTATCGTATTTTTTGCCATGTTTTATTTCTTTAAATTGTTATTGGCTAAATAAAGCAACATATATTCTAAAATATTTTAAATTGCAGGTACATATTTTAGAGAACTAAATTTAATTATTCTGTGCTGATTACTAATTACAGTAATTCAAATTTCATTTAAATAAATCTTTTAAATGCTTCAAAATACTTAATGCATAAATATACATCTAAATCACACATATACAATTTTAAAAAACAAATTCATTTTCAGATCTATCTATACTATGTCCAACGTTACGTTACGCCCCTGACTACATCGCTTCACTCGGATTTATGCAATTAACTTTTTTCTACCTGTTCTCGAGAAGGGTCGCCAAGTCGCCCAACGGTCTTAACATTCGTCTCGTAGCGATTGCACTGGTGACCGCACGACAGCTAGATGGAAAATTAATTATCAGCTCTGCTACGTCAACGTTGACCAGCGACAGGTTGTCTGCCTCTGGTTTACATTGCAACATTGCCTTTTAAGAGACCCATGTCTAATAAGTCAATAGACATACTGTATATTATGTTTGGTAATAATAATAAACATGTTTAAATAAGCAAACAATTTGGTTGTCTTTAAAAATTTTGTATTTGAACTTATTTTAACATCAGGAAGGAATTATCTTGACAACAAAATTTCTTTCGTTGAAATTGTCAGAACATGTTGTTTAATAACAATAAATTGGAACTAGATTAACAATAAAACACTGCAAAATTTGTTGACCTAACAATATTTCTTTGCCTCAGTGTGGGCATTGTAATAGTAGGTACGTATTGTATGTAAATAATTTTGTATTTTGTATACTTTGTCTTATCAATTAGTTATTAGTATTCCTCGAACGCTTAAATTTTAATCTCAAAAGCAAATTGTCAAGTTATCATCAGTAAATATAAATTATCTCGTGAGTTTAAATCTTAACAGCCGATGTTAGCGGTTTCTAGCTAAGTATATTTATGCAAATTGGTTTAGATTATATTGTGTTAAGCAGTATAGGAGGGCCTTTCTCTGACATTATTTGTTCTGCACTAGTGCGGTCTCAGATTATGTCAGTCCTCTGTATAATACACAACTCGAGAATATGAAATTTCGCTTTACGTTAACAAGATACAATATAGCTTTATGTCTAGAATGCCACTGACTCGAATCAAAAAAGAAAAGAGCAAGAAAATTTCCTACATTTATAAAAATAACGATAGAAACGTCATTGTAGAAATTGGTTACTACTAACAAAGATTATATGCCTTTGCTACTAATAATGTTACGAAGAGAAAACGTTTCTCTCTGGGTACCTTTATATTGACGATTATGTGGCAGATTAGTTTGTCGAAGCGGTAATTATAGTACAAGGTATTAAAAGTTTTAAGACCAACAGTTTATGTTAAATTGAATCCATGTATTTGTATAAATATACTATATTTGTGCTATACAAAAAGAATTGGGAGCTGGAGGTGCTTCATAAACGACAGGTCTAAAAAATTAAAACAGTTGAGGGAGTGAAAGAAACAGGTTATTTATGTCATCGGTGATCTTAAGGAGGCGTTAGCACGCCCTGGTCGCCAGGATAAAACTTTAAATCCCTCTTTAAAATTTTCTATCGATGAGAATGAAAATGGAAGCAAGTGATTTATCTTAAAAACCATGTGGATTTAATATATAAATTTTTTTTTTGTTAATAGGAAATACGAATATTTTATTTGGTGTCTTTTTATGAAACTAAATAGTCGTATTTCTAATGAATAAAAAAATACGCTTCAGTATTGCCTATAACTTTCTATATACCTATATGGTATTTAGGATGAATCATTATTTTTTAGATATTGTCAAATACTATTAGGCCTAATATTAGGTCTAATAGTATTTAATATTACTAAAAGTAAAATTTTAACAACGATTTATGGATTTAAATTGAATAGCTACCTAGTTAAGTACATTATATAAGAGTCTGGGCAGGAGTAGGAAGACCTTAAATCTTTTAATCGGGGCTCTGACGGGCCACTCCATACTTAGGTTGATAGGTATCCAGGAAGACCCTACAGGTCTAGGATGCGGGAGTGGTGAAGAAACGTCTTACCACTTCCTGGGTCAGTGTGAAGCGTTTGGGCGCCTGAACATAGCATCTTCGGTTCTGAGGCGATTTTAAGGGACGAGATGAGCTCCCTCATATTGAGTGACAACCTGACCTTCATTAGAAGATCGGAAATAATCGACGAGGGAGCAAGAGAAGTACACGATTGAGGGAACATCTGGGGATTAGTAAATAGGGCCCGTCTGAGGCCTACTTGCCAGGCGTCAGCTTCCCCCACCATAACAATTACGATTAACAGAGTCTCGGACATAAAACTTTTTTCTCGATTCTGTTTTCATGTACTTACCAACCTTATAGCTTAATATACTATTGTGGAATGTTACCAAAATGGTTATTTACGTAACAAGAGAGTGATTCTTTACTGGGACAGTTTCTGCGGTGAGCGCCAGAAGGCCTTGGAAGCCAGTGAGCTACGTAAAGATACTTTCCGTGTGTGTCTCGTGCAATAATTTTCTGCAACTGTTTTTGCTAGTTTCAAAAAACATTTTAATTTGAAACCTTTTGCAAATAAATTCCATAAAATTCAATTGACGGATGTCAAACGCTTACTTTCAAAGAAAATTGGATTAATTATTTTTAATTGTTATCACATACTCTTGTCAACCAAAAGTGACATAAGGAATTGGTAAAGCCTTTACCGATCCCTTATATCACTTTACTGGGTTGGACCCATTTCTTCCACAAAAAAATCGACCAAAAACAGTTAACCCTCTAGATAGTTGCGAAAAAATGTACTTTATTATGTACCGTACTAGTATATCGACATATTTAGTATTGCAACACCCCTCGTCCAATTATTGTCATAACACAATAAGCTGGGGGTTGTACTTATTGACCGGTAGCTCAGTGAGCAAGTCGTGAATAAGGGCTTAGATTGATTTGAGTTCACACCAAAATCTAGGCTGGGCGCCAGGATTTTTGCAAGTACCAAATAATTAAAATTTTACTTTAAAAGGTAAAGATAACGTTAATACTTGAATTCGGTTGGGAAGGATCGGTATTCTACAATATTTTAGGAAGTTGAAGACTTCAACTAACTTAAGTATCAATAAAAGTTACGTTAAATAGAAAAAATACTAGTTCAACAAATAAACTAGGTGTAGCTACGATAATAAACAAGTGAAATAGGTATTCACTAAATGTTAAGATATTTTTGTACTAAAGAAGTTAATCTTCAAGAAAATGGAATTGAGAATGTCTGTATACAGACAGACAACTAGAAAGATAACGTAAATAAATATTTGCTAAATATACAACAATATGATAGTTTTCAACTTGAAGGTAACGTTAAATTAAATTATTTATTAGTTTCTCGGAGAGAGGGAATAATGAATTGCAAATAAAGTTAAATAAAGATATATAACTTGACTATAATATGTTTACTGTAGATAATCAAAAGTTAATCAATTGTCAGATACCTAGGCAGGTATCTTTGCCAGAAAGAACTAGGCAAAGCTCCACTAGAGCAGCGTTCCTGACTATATACTAAGTAAACGTTCAAGTAAGCATTCGATATTTTAAATTTAGAGAAACGTTACGTTACTGAGGTCTGGTTGATAAATATATGCACTGGTATAAAATAATCCACCACAAAACAAATGCACCACATTAGATAATTTTCAAAGGTTATAAACAAATAGGTTTGGTCCAACAAGGTGTACCAATCTCCAAATGTCACCAGTCACCACTGTTCAGAGCGTTACCAACGTAGCTAAGTGACCTAAAACATCAACGGACAAAGACAGAAAACAACTAACTACGATACAAAATGGCGACATCCGTTGCCGAGTAAATCTAAAATTTACAATAACCGAAAGTTAGTTTAAATTAGCACACGAACTTATTACAATATCAGAGGGATATTAGATAAATTGCCAACAAGGCACGATAAATCGATACTAATCAATATTAATGATGGCTGTTCCAAAGAACAACCAAGGTGAACGTATCACCGAAAAGCAAATTCGCCCAAGGCGTAAATTAAGATAATTACGGTACAATATTATTATGAAAATTACCTCTAAGGTACTTTAAATCAATATAGCAAGTTTTAAATAATGATGATCATAAAATCAAAGGATAATACCAGAAAACATATAAATTTTACCAGACCGTTGAACTAGAGATGGTTTCCATCAGAACGTTACACTAGTAAGAAGAAAGAAGTCCTGTTCTGTCCTCTCACCCAAACTCGATTATAGTTTGAAAAGAGACAAACAGTTGAGAGTAGAGTATGAGCAATAAAGATAGATAGATATTTAGTGCAAAAATCTGCAAAACCAACTGTTCCAGTAGAAATCAGTGACGGCAGAAACTTAATTCATCGTGGAACACAACAAACTGGAATGAAATGGCCTGCAATTTCGTTACAGTATGTCAAAAAAGAGGAGCGCCTATAACCTGTAACACGTGCCTTCTACTGCGCATGAGCTAATTTGACGTTTTTAAGCTATTTCTTTCAACTTTAGGTATTCTTAAATGTTCAATATCTTTATTATGTTTGTAGTGACTTATACCAAATAACTTTAAATTTTCCAATTTCTTCTTTAATAACTATCTGACTTGTATATGAAAAATTCAGTTTGCAAGATCCTTGTGATTTTGTTAACCGTTTACCTTGTTTGGTTTTGTACTTCGATCATATGATCGAAGGTTTTGTAGGTGTAAGCACTTCTATTACAGTTGTAGTAAGTTTTTGTTTTTTTGAGTTCTAGCCTGCTTGCAATAATTTACATTTTCTTTTAAATGTGTAGAATCCAACTATTCATGAAATTCTAATAAAATAATTAGTTTTAATTGATATGATCCCCATATGATAAGTCGTATCATAAAAGGCTAAATAAAAATATACTTACCTTTTATTTTATTAAACTCAAGTTCATCAATTTCATTTTCAAATCCATGTTCCGAAACTAAGTGATAGCGTAAATGGCTTATATATCGAAATGAACATTCCTTGCAATCTAAACATTTAGCTTTATATTTGTTAAAATCATACGATATTACATTTTTGTCTACATTATGTTCTTTTTTTAAATGTTTATTAAGAGATTGCTGGTGGCTATAAACCTTGGAACATTTTAGGCACATAACCCCCATAATGAAATATTTATTTTCTAATATTGTTTTAAACAAACACAATTCACACTGGTAATTCGTTCTTGAACTTCAAAACCAAGTCAAGAAGTCAAGTGCAAACGCAAACCGCAAATCACAAGGCCATTTGATCAACTGTCGCATGCGCAGTAGAAGGCTTGTGTTTCAGATTTTAGGTGCTCCTTCAAAAAAGTTGTTTGGACCACATATTTATAAAAGACAAAGAGCACTGTAATGGCCACACATTACGTTCTATACTTCTAAAAGCCTGTGTAACTGACCATTATTCAATTATAGCATAAATAAGTATTCCCGAAAAAAGAGAAGAAAATATCATTAATCACAAACATAGGATATTTTTAGACAAAAAACAAATTAATTATCAAACTAAATGAGGAATCTTGGATTGATATGTATACAACGAATAATGTAAGTGACGCAACAGAAATATCTATAAAGAAATTGCAAAATCACATAAATGACTACGAATATTGTAAAAATAAATCCAAAAATGTTAAGAGAATATCATAGATAACAAATGGTTTGTTAAATTCTATAAATAAAAAAAACTACCTCTATAATAAATTACAAAATTGTCCTAATAATAAAAACAAATATGAATATAAAAAATATCGAAATAAATTAAATGATTTAATAAAGAAAACAGAAAATAAATATTATCAAGACAAAATAAGTGAAAATAAAAATGATTAACTTAACCTGTGTAAAAGAAATAACTAGCGGAAGTAATGAAAAATATGAAATATTAAAAATTGTAAGTCAGGAAGGTATTTCAATAACTGATAAAAAATATAGCTAATACGTTTTGTAAATATTTTACCGACGCACAGTGGACGGAAACGCCAAAAAGCTGGCCAAACTTAAAAAAATGAAGATTTTTTTTTTGAAATGGAAACGTTTTAAATCCTTGTAGTGATACCCCTAGCATTAGAAATGACCATTAATACCGGTCCGGGTTCACTACCTGAGCGAGGAAATTACTTATTGTCCGACCGTGCAGCGCATCACTTCGGCAGCTCGCAACGATTCAAAAATCGATAAATTTTGTCTGCTGCGTAAAAATTCTCAAAGTGCAGTTTTCTGTGTCATAAAAATGGATTCTGCATCAGAAAGTAAGTACAATTAAAATATCTCAGTATCAGATCAGTTTATTTATATGGTAATTAGTAAATAATTATCGAAGTGGAGTGCATTTTTGTACATGCAACGATTCATAAACTCCACAAAAAAAGCCATAAGTTACGCGGTTGGTGATGGTTGGTCTTGAAACTTATTGGAATGTGTTCATTGAACATTTCTTCGAAAGTGTATAAAAAAATTAGCTGCATCTTTTTGCATCTTTGCGAGATATTGACCAAATTGTGCGCGAATGCACGGATGCATGCACATTCGTGCACCATAAAGTGGACTCCTTTTGAATGCGTTCTCATGAAACGTCAATTTTGCACAACATTAATGTTTTTTACGTCAATAACAGTGAAATAATGTTTCATTAAACCGAAAATAATAACTGAAAAATAGAGAAAATACATTTTTTAACTGTAAAGTATCGCTGATATACAGTAAATCTATACTGTTTATGAGTGAATTTTTTCATTGCTTCTCACGTGTTAGAATTTAACATGGAAACTTTGGAGACAATAAGATTCCATTCCTCTGCATTCAGGTAGCGGAAAGCGATATATATAATATATATATATATATATATATATATATATATATATATATATATATATATATATATATATATATATATATATATATATATATATATATATATATATATATATATATATATATATATATATATATAATATATATATATATATATATATATATATATATATATATATATATATATATATATATATATATATATATATATATATATATATATATATATATATATATATATATATATATATATATATATATATATATATATATAATATATATATATATATATATATATATATATATATATATATATATATATATATATATATATATATATATATATATATATATATATATATATATATAATATATATATATATATATATATATATATATATATATATAATATATAATATATTATTATAAATTGTTGTACATTTTATAATAAAATTAAAATGATTAAAATAACATGAAATATTAAAACGATCAAAGAAAAGTATGTATGTATGTATGTATGTATACATACATACAACATACATACATACTTTTCTTTGATCTTAAATATGATTTGAAGAAAACAACTACTCAGCGGGCAAATACCCCGACCTGCATTAGATTTCATCTTCAAATCATGATAGATCGATAGCCAATATCATTTGTCAATTCCTAACCAGACATAGACCGGTTTCGAACTTATTTGTTCTCCTCAGTATGCCATAGGTTATGGAACAGACAAATGATAATGGCCAACCTGCTAGTCATATACTGACTAAGGTAAATTGAGTAGTAGTGAGAGGTATGTGAAACTTCTCATATGGTCCAAATGCTACTATCCGACCGACATCATAGATGTTCTGTGGCGGATAGCGACTTGCAACTTTACCAAGAGCGGCGACCCCTAGCCCAAGTGGACTAAACTGATGTTATTAAATATGATTTGAAGGGAAACAACTACTCAGCAAAATGCAGCGATAATTGGCGATTTTTGGTATGTTTTGGGCGGATTTCATGGCCGCCATTTTTTTTTTTCAAAATTCAACTTCGGATTCTTGATCAGCGACACAAAAAACCCTGTATGCACAATTTCAGTAAAATAGCTCAATGCCTTTATAGTTTGGCCAGCTTTTCGGCGTTTCCGTCCACTGTGCGACGTTGGAAAAAACTTAGCAGAAAAGACACAGTGCAACGATTTACCTCAAAACCAGCTTGCTACACCTAATTCTTTTTTCTTGGCAGATACAAGCAAGGAAGAGGTTATTAAAACTATACACACTTTTTTTAAAAAAGCTCTTTGGTTAGGTAACTTGAGATCTGAAACCATAAAATATTTCACTAATATAATTGCTAAACCTCTCACATATTTAATAAATAGATGTTTTCATATGTCCTCCCTCTTTTTAAGTTAGCATTTATTAAACCAGTATATAAAAAAGGCGATAAACTAAGTGTGGAAAACTATAGACCAATTTCTCTTATGTCAAATTTGGCGAAAATATTTGAAAAAGTAAAAAAGGATTGAAAAAAATATAAAATATTTTTAGATAAGCAGTTTGGGTTTAGGGAGAACAGATCGACACAGAATGCAATTGCACAACTAACCGCAAAAATCAACAAATCAATTGATGAAAAGAAAACCGGCACTATGCATCTTTGTCGATCTGGCGAAATCATTCGACACGGTTGACCACACTCAGTTGTTTAAAGTGTTGTATAGTATTGGTTTTAAGGGAACACCATATAAACAAATGCATAATTATTTATATGACAGAAAACAGTGTACCAACATTGATGATATATTATGTAACATAGAAACAGTAAAATATGGAGTTCCTCAAGGAACGGTGTTGGGACCTTTACCTTTTAATATTTATTTAAATGACTTATGTACTCTAAATATGATGGGAAATATAATAACTTTTGCTGATGATACCTTCATAATATATAATGACTAAGACTGCGTATATGCGACCGTTACCGAGAAAAAAATAAAAAACTATTTTCTGTAATTCGCTAGATAAATTAAAAATTTTTAAAATGGTCTAGTAGGTTCCAGTTTTATTTAAATAATCTGTTGTTGTTATTAATTTTGACAGGTCGCATTTGAAATCGTAACTTGTGTCTGCATATGTGTTTTAAATACTCGTTATAATCTCGTAAAAATTCCAAACTTTACTCGTAATTTAATCTTCAAATTTCAACACCCTGTAGGTCAGTAAAGAAGCGTTTGCGGACCTATGTTTACATAAACTTTCAGTCATGAAACAAGCCAAAGAATTAACCCCTTGCGTATATACATGATATTTAGGAACACCCTGTATATGTGTATATATGTGTATATATATATATATATATATATATATATATATATATATATATATATATATATATATATATATATATATATATATATATATATATATATATATATATATATATATATATATATATATATATATATATATATATATATATATATATATATATATATATATATATATATATATATATATATATATATATATATATATATATATATATATATATATATATATATATATATATATATATATATATATATATATATATATATATATATATATATATATATATATATATATATATATATATATATATATATATATATATATATATATATATATATATATATATATATATATATATATATATATATATATATATATATGGGACAATCCGCGTCAACCGGATCAGAGCTACGACCAAAATTAGGAGCAACCAAAAAATCGACCAAGGACTCATTTTAAAGCTTAGAGCATATACTTTCAAATGCCGAGTGCGCCTTTGAAAAATCCAATATAGCGGCTCCAATATGGCGGCCGGAAGCCGGAGAAAAAATCGAGTGTCCAGCAAAAAAGCTTGTAAAAATAAAAATTCGCAACCGATTGGATCATATTTTAGCTGAAATTGTAGCTGATGGACGCCCCTAAAAAGCTGGCGTGGTAGGTTGACAAAATCCAACATGGCGTATCCAATATGGTGCCCGAATTTTTGAAAATCATCCGATTTGCACCAAATTTGGTATTCGGGTGTTTTGGGGGTCACTGATCACGAATCCGAGGTCAAATTTGTCAAACTCAAGATGAGGGATCCAAGATGGCGGACGAAATTTTCGAAAATCAACCGATTTGTACCAAATTTGTTATTCGGGGGTTTTTGAGGTCGCCGATAACGAATCTGAGGTCAAATTTCCAAAATTCTCAAATTTAATGTGGCGGATATAAGATGGCTGATCTAATAAGGCGGCGATATTTTCGAAAATCAGCCGATTGATACAAAATTTTATGTAAGGGGGTGTTTGCGGTCACTGATAAATCTGTGATAAGAATTAAAAAATTTTGACAGACTGAAGGTCGCAGCTTATCATGGTTCAAAATCAATTAGGTATTGAAATTTTAGCAAATCACTGAAGCATATGTGCAGTAATGATTATTTTTATGAGTTTTTTTATTACCTATTAAGTAATTAATCTACTACAGGTTGAAATTGTCGGAACCAGGACAATAGGTTAAAATAAAACGCTTTCGTTTAATATAAACTTCTTCAGGGCTCAATAGCCAAATAATGATGTAGAAATTCCACAACAGGAAATTTTGTTTAAAGACCACGTCTGTGGGTATAACAATTACAAGACCAATCAATTTGAAAGTCAATAAAATATACATATATGTAGACATGTACACAACAGATTAAAATTTAGCAATGGTCTTAATCAGTATTTTTTAAAAACAACCGATTTGCACCAAATTTGGTATACTGGGGTTTTTGGGGTCTCTGAATACGAATCTGAGGTCAGATTTTTTAAAATTCAAGATGATGGACCCAATATGACGGAGACTCAACCCAATCCACTATATTGGGTCCGCCATCTTGGACTTTGAAAATTGAACTTCGGATTCGTAATCGGCGACCCCAAAAACCCCCGTATAACAAATTTGGTACAAATAGGTTGATTTTCGAAAATTTCGGCCGCCATCTTGGATCCGCCATCTTGAGTTTGGCAAATCTGACCTCGGACTCGTGATCAGTGACATCCAAAACCCCCGTATATCAAATTTGGTGCAAGTCGGTTGATTTTCAAAAAATTCGGCCACCATATTAGATTCTTGACCGCGATATTGGATCCGCCATGTTGGATTTTGTCAACCTACCACTCCAGCTTTTTAGGGGCGTCCATCAGCTACAATTTGAGCCAAGAAATGACCCGATCGGTTGGGAATTTTATTTTTACAAGCTTTCTTTGCTGAACACTCGATTATTCTCCGGCTTTCGGCCGCCATATTGGAGTCACCATATTGGATTTTTCAAAGGCGCACTTGGCATTTGATAGTAGACGCTCTAAGCTTTAAAATGAGTCCTTGGTCGATTTTTTTGGTTGCTCCTAATTTTGGTCGTAGCTCTGATCCGGTTGACGCGGATTGTCCCATATATATATATATATATATATATATATATATATATATATATATATATATATATATATATATATATATATATATATATATATATTATATATATATATATATATATATATATATATATATATATATATATATATATATATATATATATATATATATATATATATATATATATATATATATATATATATATATATATATATATATATATATATCCGTATATTTAAAATGAGACATCCAAACTAGATAAGTTTCTAATTAAAAGAACTGTTACTGGTATTAAAAACTAAATTATTTGAGAACTGCATATAATTTAGATAAACATTTATATAAATAAGAAGTAAATATTATATGAATTGTAAAAAGCCTCTTCCTGAATTCTTTCTACCGACAAATAAAGCGTAAACCAAATTACTTTTAGAAATGTTCTAGCCCTTCTCCGCTGTATACCAAGAGAATACTAATTCATATTGTTTGTATCTTGCAATATCCGAATGATAAATTTAAAAGTGAATGCCCTCGGCAGTGCATTATAAAGTGTTGCTATATTTTTACACATATATTTCATCCGGTAATTTGTTTTTCTGAAATATTTATACCATGTACTTTGTTGCCAAAGTATCTGAGCCACGCAAAGCATTTGTTAAAAGTATTTGCGATAAATAGAATTTTATTCTGAAAAAGTACATATCAGAGAAAAAGTTAAAACATAATGAAAACGTGTTTATTGGGGGAAATGTCACTATAATATTTTATTGTTTTTTTGAACTTAATCAGCCTTAATTAAATCAAAATCTTGTATTAATTTTTGTTTCTTTTGTTTCAGAAAGTCTAAGAGAATACTTTAGTAAATATGGCGACATAACAGAAGTAATGGTAATGAAAGATCCAGCCACAAGACGGTCGAGGTGAGTTTTAACCAAACAAATTTCACACAGTCAAGCAAACTTGTTTGAACTTCGCCAAGAGGTTTCCTGGCCCATCTCAGGAATTTTTGGGAAAGTAGATGAATTAACTTTGGCCTTAAGTCAATGATGTGGTTAGGGATAAATTCTGGCTGTTCAGTTAGTTTGCCTGATTCGATGATGCCTGATATACTCGTCCTAGTAGTCCCTCGTCCTTCATCCTTTTGACGTATCGGCCTCTTAATAGATTCGTACTTATATTAGAAGTGACTAGGACCTAGAACTTCTAGAAAGTTTGAATAAGTTTATACGCCCACGACATATCTCATTAATTATATTGCATTAGAAAAATCCAATGCAGTTATGTCGTTAAGCAATAATTAATTTGATTTACTGCGAATAGTAGTAATAATAATAATAATAATAAAATACAAACTACAATACTTCTTGACAAACAGTTTTGATATTGTATATATTATAATGTTATATCTTACTCCTGATAATTTATTTTTATTTTATACTTACTCAATTTCTCGATTTAATTGTACTAAGCGCCAACCAGATTAATAAATTAACCTGGATTTTGCATTAATCTACTTTAAGCATGAAACACTTATCTCAAAGGAGCCGGTTCTAGGGCGCTATAAATTAAATTTAGGCCAAGAGTAAATACTAAATGATCATATAATGATTTCCCAACTTTTAAAATAACAATTAACAATCTGACTCCTTACATTTAATATTGTTCTGACACTGGTTTTTAACAAAGTTTTGTCACATACCTAGTTCCTTCTTATATCTCTAACACTCGTTTGCATGCACCATTAACTCTAACTGTCTCCTACGCTCACCTTTGGGATTTTCCTCTCCCCGTACTCTCCAAACTTCTTCCAACTCACCACCTTCGTACGTACAACTACTTTGTTTAGAATTAAGTTGTCCTGGATAATCATCTCCAAATGGACATTCTAATACCTTTTTCTTTATTCTAATCCTTTCTTTTATCTGTCCACTTGAACTAAATTAGTTTCTTTCCTATTAATTTCTCTATATTTTAGTTATCTCTATTTGACATTGACGTTTTTCTTTTCATAGCCTCCTTGGATCTCTATGCAATACTAGCAGAAAATTTTTATCTCAAGGTTTCCAAACTGACTTTACATTCCCAGCAGTTCCTATCTGCCCACTCGACGTTCCTTAAAATCTTTTTACAACAGGAATGGTTTTAACGATATCTTGCTGGTTGTTTTTCTGGTAACATCCTCATAGTTAAAACTCGCTAAGGTGGGCATGGTGGAGGAATCTGTGAAGTTCTTAACTGTCTCATCCGATAGCACTGATAACAGCATAAACGCATTTCTTGCACTATTCGCCATAAGTTCATGAATAAATCATTATGTTTAAAAGGATCATACCACAAAGCTGAATACATAATAGACAGGAATAAACAAATTTATACCTTCGTCATGAAACGGGAATATTGTAGGCCTAACCTCAAATAAATTATGATGATTGCATGCTTCCTCAAATGCATCATTTTCACTTTTGTTTATTTTAATTACAATGTTTTGCCAATTATCTGTACGGTATGTACTTCTATATTATAACATTATAACTTAAATACTAATAATTATGTTCATTTAATATTTTTATTTCTTGCCTCAAGGCTCTCAACACATTTTGTTATTTCTTTACGTTTTAAGTATTTCATTGTTATATGAAACAACAAATTTCAAATTTGACCACAGGATTATTACATTTCATGATATTAACGCTCAAAGTAATTGCCATTTTAGCTGATTTCTTAAATATTGTTCTTATTTCTCTCTTTTAAACAACTTAATTTTTGTGACCCTTGAATATTATGACAATATTTTCGACTCAGTTGTTATCATTAACTTTTATTATAAAAAGTGTAAACGGATAGAGATTTTGAGAAAATCTTACAAGTACATTATTTTAACTATAAATTGAAAATTTTTTTTCTTTTTACCTCATTTAAAAATATCTCAGACATTTTTCTACGTTATTAAAAGAAAAATCTGTCGACACGTGTATATACGAAGTGTCTCTATTCGATTGTTTCTTTCGAAGGCCTACTTAGTTTCTTTTGGTGTTTTTACCAACTGTTCCTCTAAATAAAATAAATACTGTTGGATATTTTTTGAAGAAATTTGGTACAAAAACATCTTGAGGAGTTCTGATTAATATAATTTCTCGAAATTTGGAGTTATAAAAAAATCAGAATAGGCCATGCGTGTGTACCTCGAGGATGGCAGTATGGAGATTTTTATGCTCGTCGCAACTATAAAAAAAAATCAACCGATTATCTCTAAAAATAACTTTTAATTTTTATCAGATTTAAACCGAATTTATCTCAAAAGCTAGAGGTTATTAAGATTTGCTTATTATAATCACAAAGTCATTTATCCTCTTCGAAGGCAACGCCACTTATTATGTAAGGTTAAATAATAAAAAGAAAAATGCAGAAACATGTTTTCTTTGCAAAAAAAATTATTAAGAAAAGTGTTCAGAATCATCCTGAAAGGCCAAATCCAAAATTTGGTTACAAACAAAAAATTTCGTCAAAATAGTTGTGGGGAAAAAAATAAAAAATATCAATATTTTTTTTTACCAATTGTAGAAATTGGCCTACTCGGATGATTCTCAACATCTTTTTTTAATATTTTTTTTTAAATTTTTTTCAAAAACAAAAACGGTGAAATTTTGTACTTTTTGTTTCTAGCGAAATTTTTGATTTGGTCGTTTGGGATGATTCCAACTTTTGTTGATAAAAGAATGCCTAATATGTTTTTGCATTTTCGTCTTGCAATCTTGCATTTGAAGAGAATACCTGATTTTGTGGCCATAAGTAGATCTTAATGACTTCTATTTTTTGAGATCAATTCGGTTTAAATCTAATAAAAACTAAGTCTTAAGTGAGACGCTATATACAGGATATCTCACTTTTTATTAGTGGAACTTCAACAGTCGTTAGAAGGCCTCATTTTAAGAATAAAATTTCCAATAAATATGGGTCGTAGAACACTTTATTTTTGAAACTGAAAATAAAAAATACTTTTTTTTTAATTACTTAACCGCTAACAATAAATTTATGATATTGCTGTGATATTTAAAAGCTAATAATTCGATACTGAAAATTATCGCTTATTCCTTTCAGTGACGAAGATCGAAGGGTATCTATCTTGTTTATAAAAGAAACCGCTGAATTGAAATTTTGCAAATGTATTTAAAAAATATGAGAGAGCATTCATTTTATTCAGAAAAATACATTTTGTCAGAATTTGATAGCACGCGTTTAAAAAAATAAAAAATAAAAAATAAAAAATATTAAATCAAATCGTACCTCTCTCAGCGTACACAGGTTGTCAAAACTTATGGTGAGATCTCGGATGTAGGAAATATTAGCTGTGGTGTGCCTCAGGGATCAGTTTTGGGAACTATTTTGTTCTTGTTGTATATTAATGACCTAGCCACAATTGATATTCAGGAAACCTTTACATTATTTGCTGACGACACCACTATTCTGTGGCATAATAAAAATGTGAATAATTTACAAAACTCCATAAAGTCAGATATTTGTAAAGTAAGCAGTGGTGTAATTCTAACTTACTTGTGTTTAATATAAACAAAACTAACATTCTAATCTTTAAATTTGACTATAATGACCTATTTCAAGATAACCAACATATTAAAAAATAACTCGCATACGAAGTTCCTAGGACTGTATATTGATAACAAACTAAAGTTTGATGTGCATGTTGCTAACCTATGTAAAAAGTTGGCATCCGGTTGCTATGCAGTGAGAGTAATGTCCAATGAACTGGGTTTTCTAGCTGCAAGAACTGCATACTTTGCCTTGATTGAATCTCATATTAGATATGGCATTCCGTTTTGGGGAATGTGCAACCAACAATTATTAAGCAGTGTGTTTGTATTGCAAAAAAAGAGCATTAAGATACGTGTGTAAATCTAAGCCAAGTGACCACTGTAAACCCCTTTTTGTTACTCACAAAATACTAACTCTCACCTGCATTTTTATCTTAGAGACCGTATGTCTATTACATAAAAAAATATTAAATTCAGTAGATACTGACCACCTACCTAAGTATAACACTAGACGGACATCATATTTATCTCTACCCCTACCTATCCCAAGATCGACCCTAACTAAACAGTCATTACGAGTGTAAAAAAATATACACTCACATACCGCTGTCTGTTAGAAGTATGACCGAACTGAAGACCTTCAGAGAGGCAGTAAAAGACATTTTAGTTCAGAAAGCCTATTATAGTATTAGTGAATTTTACAGTGACCGATTTTAACTGGAACTTGCTTCGCCCATTAGCATTTATTTACTTATTTTAACATGTAGATATTTTATTATTTTTTTCTCTTTTGTAATGTTCTATCATTGTGTGTGTATGTAAGTATTTATACCTTACTTTGTTGCTTATTTTACTTCCCTGTGACTATTGTATTGTGTTATACTCATATTAAGCTTTGTCAATAAGATTTTCGTTCTTGGACAATAAAGCATATTTTGATTGATTGATTGATTGATTAAATACTAACGAAACAACGAATTGGTAATAAGTCAAAGTAAATGTACGAACGAAATGATAACCATTTTCTTTAGTAAATAACTTACGCCGGACGTTCAATATAACCTCTCATGTGAATTAAATTATTGTCACTGATCTCGTATGTATTATTTATATTGTACTTTTTCCAGTTAAAATTAAAGTGAGTCTGATTAAATTTTTGCACCACTGAATTATTATATTGTATAGGTATCATCAATTGGTCTTGCTTAAAAATTGAAACACACTGTGTATATGTGCGTGTATATCATCAAACATAACAGTTTTCGTGACATTGCAAAATATTTTCCAAAAAAAAAACAAACTTCCGACATCCTATTTGCGCAGAGGTTTATTTAACACATTTTTTTGAATAAATAAAATGCAAGAAATATTATATTTTATAAATTATAAAAGGCCACAAATAAATCATTAAACAGCATCTAAATGATCCATGTAGAAAGTAGTACACATTACAAACAATTAGGATGAGGTAATTTGATTCACAAAAACAATCAACACTGAACTTTTGAGAATGTTCGTTATTAAAAATGTGTTTAAGAAAAAAAAATTGTTTTATATAATTATTGAATTTTAAGTACATCCGTTGTTATACGTATTGTTACCACATTATAATTATATGTTTTGTTTGCTTATATAAAAATGTGAGAGCAGTTGATTTCTGATAAATTATACGCGACTATTATTCAAAATAACTACAACTTAGTTGTCTTTTATTCATTAATTAATAAAGTTTAAGCATTACTGCTGGACCAACAATTACAGTGAGCGTTTTTGGAATTGGAACGTTTCATCAAAGTCGCCTCAATAGTGGTCCTATTTATATTAACTTTGTTCGTGTGCCCTCCGATGGCGAGCCATTCGATGTCGGAAGTTGTAACGACTCTATTGCACCGCCAATTTAACGGATTGCCTGGAAAGTAATTGCCAATAGGAATTCTACAACTCTCCAGGTCCCTGGAATCATTACATTTCAAAATGGTGCTTTTAAAAATCTCCAGCCAACAAAACCGAGATATCTCTTCAGCGGAAAAGTATAAAATATACAGTTGTAAACTAGATTGATCTAGATTTCTTAAAACTAAAATCCAATATGCACTCTCTTACTTATTGCTTCTAAGAGGAAGTGCGAATACAGACATTTTAACCGTACAATATTCCAAACTGATTTTTGTATATGATTTAAAATTTGCACTATGTGATGTACGTAAAGAATAACAACAGTTTCCCACGAAACACCAAAACACCATATAGTGCATTCGACGCGTGTTTCGTCAATCAAGTTGGCATCATCTGGAGATGATTAAAACCAACCTTATGCTAACAATGTATCCTATTTATACCTAAACTATTGTCGCGGTTCAGTGAACCGTGACCCACTAACCAATAAAGCGGGCCATTTGGGATTGGCCCTCTGTCAATATTCATACTAGTATGAAGTATGAATAGTGACATATGGCCAATGCCTAATAAAACCCGCTTTATTGGTTAGTGAGTCACGGTTCACTGAACCGTGATAATAGTTTAGGTATAAATAGAATACGTTGTTAGCATAAAGTTAGTTTTTATAATCTCCAGATGATGCCAACTTGGTTGGCGAAACAGGCATCGGTGCAGTATATGGTGTTTTGGTGTGTCGTTGATAACCGCGTCAGTGTTATCTTCACATCAAAGGTTTCAACCCACTTCAGGACTACATAATGAATATTAAAATGTTTTACCCTAGAAACTTGTGGAGATAGATATTACATAAAAATATTTATTAAATTGAGGCCGACGCTACCTGGTAGCAAATTATTTTTTAACTGTTTAAATTCAGAATGAAAACTGAAATATTATTCAAAATAATAAAATAACTTCACAATACATATTTATCATTTTAGATTTATTAATAAAATAAAACGTTTGTTGTAGTATTTGTCAAAATAGTGTTGGACACTGTCTAGAATTTATAATAGCCTACTAATCTTTTTAGTGAGAATCCAATGTGAATTTTGCTGAGAATCCATTGCGAATTTTGCTTTCATTTCGATTATCAATCCATTAAAATTGAACACCAAATCGAAATTACTTATTACAGGGATGAATGCGGTTCAGCCCAGAAATCATAATAATGAGAATTATTAAACTTGATTCAAATGATATTTACTGTCGGTTTTGTCAATAAATGTATTTAAACTGGTTCTGCTAATTTTATCTTGGTCGACATTCGTTTCGGGAATATATTTCCGACAATATGTTTTCTGTTTGCTGGATTTGACGGGAACGAGACGATTCCTTTCTCGGTGACAGCGGAAAAATCACATTTGTTACAACTGTAACAACGGTAACAGAAATATAACGTTTTTTATTATTTGCTCAATTTTATTTTCAAAATGTATTAATCCCGGATACAGTGTTGTGAATGGAATTGAGCACATGTTTTATTTAAGCACAAATATGAAAAGCAAATATTGCGATACAAGTGTATTTCTTGAAGGGTATCGTTTTTTTTTTTTTTAAATCCCATCAGACTTTTCTTACTGCTATAAATCGTTTTTTACATATGGTAAATATTTTCTTATTGTAATAGACACCATAATTTTACATATATAAAAAGTAAATTTAAAGGCTGTAATACGTAGCATTAAAAGATACTTCCGTATATTTTTTGCTCTGTTTTGTTCCAGTTAAAGTTAAAGGTATACTTTAATTTACAGTTTAGTTTATTATGTGAATAAACAATAAGTGCTAGTTTTACAATCTCAGTTTCACTAGAATTCATAGTTTAAACTCAGCAACGCTGATAACTGATTGGTTCATATTCAGTTAAAGCTACGATCTCCGAGTTAAACTGGGAATATAAAACTGACTCTAAATATATGAGGTGTTCCGGAAATACACGACACAAATCAGAAACTGACTCTGCTTATTAAAACCATAACTGCCTAGTTCTCTATAAAATTCAAATTTTAGTTATTCAAAAGAATGCCCCAACTGGCTCTTAAGGCAAACATAAAATCTCTAGAGTGTGGGCGGTGGAGTCAGAATTAAATCTATTTTTCTTTCACTTGTTTTTGTTGAGCGCCACCAAGTTTGTTAGTTTATACCTAATAATAATAACATGAGATTATCTACTACAATGATAAGGTGCATCCTATGCTAAAACTGGAAACGCGATGGGGTTGGTTTTAAAATGAAAAAACTGTATAATAATAAACAATATTGATTTCACATCAATCTATAATCAATCACTTTTTAGTTACAAAATAAATCGACACACTCGTGCTTACGTAGTCAACATACCTACGGCCGTGTTTCCTTGTTAACTCCCGCGATCTTGCTTATTTTCTCGGTATTTTTATTCTCCGCACCATCTCATTAAAATTATCTATCTAGCCATCCTATTATTTAATTGTGCAAGTTTGAAATTGCCTAACTAATAGAGTCATAAATAAATGTAAACGTTTAATAAACATTATCTGACGTTTAAAAAATATGTATTTTTACAACTGTCTATAAATTAGAATGTATTTCTTATTAAAAATCTGCAAAAAAGAAAGACGAAAATACAACACAAAGTTTAAATTAGTTTTTAATTCAGCTTACTTCGCAAAATAAAAGCGTACGATTATTGGTGGTGTTTGGTTTGGTTCTTGCATAATACGCGCTTAGCAATGGCGCAGTTACTACCGAAATGATTGAAAACTACGACGACTTAACAACAGATGGTTCACATGTTCTGAGTACTCCTTGCGATCGACGTTACGTATTTCTACACGCCGTGATTGTGAGAGCCATTTAAATTTGGCTATCAACAAATTATATAAAAAATATATACATACAATGTGCTATTTTTTGAAACGTTTGGAATTTTTTATTGAAATTTATGGGTGATATTTTCCGGCATTTTAGGTACTCTTGGGTGTATATCAAATTATAAGTCTTTATTTTGGATTTTCCCACAGCGTGGCATAGACGTGTGTTGCACATCAAATTACTTTTAAGTACCAAAACTTTGACAATCGAGACAGATCCATATTTTAAGAAAAAAGTTTCAGTAAACATACATCCAATTTCGTTTGGTTTCAAAGATACAGGGTGTTGAAATTAATTTTTTTTCAATTTACTTTTTTAATCTCTCGAACATATGGGGACATCGATATAAAACTTAGAACACTTATTGATTGTCGAAGCATTGGTATTTAAAAGTGGGACACCCTGTATATAATTTTAAAATTTTAGTTCAAATATTCATTATATAAGTCTGCCACTGAAAAAAAGTGGGCCTAAAGAAAACTTACGTTTAAATCCATTATGTAAAGCGAAATAGCATTAAAATAAGGATTACATTGCATTAGTTGAAACTGCTCGCCCCATACAAGTACAACACTGTACTTTATTCTTTTAGTTGCATACTTATTTTATGTACCTTATTTAGCACAGTAACTAAAACTGGTGGACTCTGCCACTTGAACTTTAATCTAGTTTAATCCACGTTTAGTATTGATTCAAACCAACCTTGATTAATAATTTCCGTAATACTGGATCTAATTTTAGACAGTTAATAAGCATAGCTTTATTTTATGTGTGATACCTAGCCGAAAGCGGTCTTAAAACACGGCGCAATTTCTTTATACATTATCAGCCTAATCCGTGATACTTTTTCGCTAATCCTATTTTATCCTACCCCTCTATTTTATGTAGTATTTAATAGTGGCAAGGCGTGTGGCATGTAATTTGGCCTTATAATTTACTATATCTATGCCCTACGCCTACGAGATGAGCCCTTGTAATTACTATTATATTGTTATTGTTTGCCATGAAATCCCCGCTAGGACACTGGTTGCCAACACCGTTCATATTTGCTCGACACCTGCGGCTTGTCCACTGTATATACGGTACCGTGTTGCTCTTATACGCCTATAACTTAAGAATGAATGTACTATGTGTGGTCTTTGGGTTTTACATTTATTTGCATATTTTTTTAAGGTGGTTAGGGTGATCTGAAAACAATAAAAATGTACCATCGTAGAGAGTGTCACAGCTAAATGCCAAAAGCTAATTTTACTAGTCCGGTTGTAGGCCTGTGCACAGTGTGACATTTTAACAATCTAGGGGGACTTAATTCCCCTGCAAATAATTTCTGATTTTGTCGATACCTATTTTTTCTGTCTCTTGTAATGTAATATAAAATACTTGAACGAGTTTTCTTAGTTTCTAATAATATTTTGACTAAAAAATGTGTTGTGGACATAAAACATTTATTTTCTAAATATATTTAGTTTCTCTATAAAACTAAAATAAAATATAATTACAAATTGTTTTTTACAAAACGATGGATTTAATCTGATTCATCAGATTCACATGCAGTAGATTCACTTGCCTCTAAATATAAATCAGGTATTGAGAGCAGTGAAAGAACATCATAAGAAAGTTTTCCCTGTTTTCTTTTAGGAGAATGCCTCAAGCTAGCTAAAAATGGATCGGACGAAATTAAAAGTCTGTGAATAAGATCCGTGTTTGTGTGGACCCGGGAAGTCTTTCTTGTAAAATGCTCTCTATACCTTCTGCTGTCTTTGTTTCTCGCCTTTTGTGCTTCTTCCGAAAGTTGACCAATCGGAAGAATACAAGAGGCAATAACAATCTTGCCGCGAAACAAAATTTTATGTACGCTACTTGGCATATAAAACCAGTGGTACTCTTTTAAATACAGATTTCTGGTTTGACAGATATAATTTTCGAAAGCATTAGCATTTATCGAAAATCCAGAATTTATTGTTTCCAAAATTATATGAAAACGCTGAATAAGTTCTAAATTGATACCTGTTATATCGGCAAAATTTTCAGCGTTTCTGAAAAATCGCCGAGCCGTATTTCCATCATTCGTATTACCTGCTTGTTGTGTAGGTATGTCTACCAACAGACCCATTTCAGTTTTAAATCTGTCTTGAATATATTTTTTTCTATTCGCAACTTTAATTTTTATTTCAGCACCTTGAGCTCTCCATATTTTTACTTCTAACCTGTATGCAATATGCAGTAAGCATTCCATGAATCTAATTCACGCATGTAGTGGTGATAATCCAAAGGTTAGTGTGTTCAAATCAATCTCTTTTTCTGAAATTAGCTCTGGTTTATTCATGTCCTTTGGTGTAGCACCACACAAAATGCAGGTTTGCGAAGATGAGTATGAGGACAATGATGTACAGACTTTGCCATCTATCATACTTAAAACTAACAAGGGCTTAACCAAAACGTTTTTATTTCCGAGTTCCACACAAGTAGGAACTGATATAATTCACTTGTTGTTCAATAGCGATCACTTTTTTTAACACCAAATCAGTTGTTTCCTTTGCGAAAATAAACTCTATAGGTCGACAATACCGAACTGAGGAAGGATGTGAATTTTGCCATACGATTCGTTTGGACCCATCCTGGTTAAAATAAAGTTGAATTGGTACCATGGAAATACTAAACAAATTGTCATCAGATTGACCCTCATTTGTAAACCTTTGTTTGTAACGCGTTTTCTGAGACCCATCACATCCCCACTTTATAATAAAATAAAGCTCACTGAAAGTTTTTTCAGTATGTTCAAGAACCTCTTCTTGTGCTGCACACAATCTTAAAATAGTATGATTAATCAGTGACTGTAAGCGAATTTCCGCCGAAATTTTAGTCACTCTAATATCTGCAGGGTAACACCACGTCTTTGCTTCTTTAACTCATGATATGATGGATACATATTAGGTGCTATATTATTTGCCTGCTCTCTTATCACGTTATATTGATGTGTTGAAAGATTAGCATCGATCATTAATGCTAGAGCTTGGTCAGCTGACAATATTTTTGGTTTTTCTAGAAACAAGCATCTACTTTTTTTTATTTTGGTGCCTCGAGCGGATGATGCTTGGGATAATTCTTTTACTATAACAGCGGAATCTTTCTTTTCCTCCTCACGCAGCTTTATTTCAGCAGCCTTGAATATTTTTTCGGTGCTAGCTGACTTAACAAAAGTTTTAAGCTTCCTCTTTTTTGATTTAAAAAATTATAAACACTTTTTTACTTGTCTAATTTTCACTTTATTTGTTATTTTACAACTAGTTTCATCCGAATAGGATGAAACTAGTTGTAAAATAACAAATAAAGTGAAAATTAGACAAGTAAAAAAGTGTTTATAATTTTTTTAAATCAAAATGGATTTTCACAAAGTAACTTCATCTTCAATCAACTTTTTTTCCCTCCTTTTTGTTTTTTCGCAGAACTCTTCGAATGGCTTTGATGGTCTACCCAAGACAGAAAGTGGTTGATCACTAGATGTTGAAGTCAAGAAATTATAAACAGTCTCAGGAAAAGTAATGATTTTCTCTAGCCACTTAGAATTGTTTTTCAAAAACCGGCCACGATTTCGGTGACATTTCTCCCACCTTAATTCGATTTGTTGGCATAAGCTTCTCAAAGAGGATTTTAAAACCTGAATAACATTATCAGGGAACATTACTTCGTAAAATTTCCTAAAACAAATTCGTACACTGCATTACAGCGCTCGGGTTTACTGTTACCGGACCAAACTTCAAAAATGTTTTGACGGGTTATTATTGGAGCCATTCTGAAAAAAAAATGTATTGGAAACGCAAACGGATGCAAAACAATTAATTGTATTCCAATAGTAAAAAGTCTAGTGAATAACAAAAAGGCAGGTAGAAGTTCATATACGCCCATATAAGAAACTTCTAGTTTATGGTAATATGATAATGCATACAAATTGTAACATTGTAAAAGTTTTTTTTAATATCAATAGTTATCTAAGTTCAAAATATCAAAAACTTACATAATGACTTGTTAGAACTCTAAACTATACACAGATACCAAAATAACACATAAGAACACCATCCACTCTAAAAGAACTATCACGCCTTACTGAACTTCCCAAGCAACACGTGTGAACCATCTACCTGTTTCCCTTGGGTTTAGACCCTATGTATGACCACAACTTCCTACGTAATAACAAAACAGGTGCAGTTATCTAATATTTAGAATGTTTTTATGCAAATTCCTTAATATTACATATATCTAGCTACCTGAAATGTTCGACTTAAATACCCCTATATTATTAAAATATCACACTGTGCGGTGTGAGTATAAGGCTATTGCAAATAAAATTAATATTAACAAATTATTGTAAACTGGCTAGAAGCTTCAGGTCGCGTCAGAATATCCAGCGCTGAGGAAGATGGATAGTAGTTGGTAATGGTGATGGTGGGGTGACTGACGCCTGGCAAGTAGACCGCAGACGGGTCCTTTTTATCAACCACCAGGTGTCTCCTCAGCCATGTACTTTTCTTGCCCCCTTGTCGAATCTTTCTGATCTTCCAGTCTTCCAGTAGATTAGATAATTGCCTTTATAATAAATATTTTATTAATAAAATGTCCCATTTTTTCGTTCCCTTTAATTTCAAAACTACAGCGAGAGCTGTTTAAAATCGAACAGGCGTTAAAAGGAAGCAATTGGTTTATATGGATTATGCCGTCTCCATTTGTAGTGAGAACTACGCCCCTTCCCTAGCTGCTCAAGGCATAGACTCCACATAAGAAATTTACACGTACTTCATTTGCTTTCCTTTAACGCTTGTTCAAGTTGAAACAGCTCTCGCTATTTTGAAACTAAAAATGTCCGTTTTTGCAATGGCCTTCCAGAAATCCGGGTTTAAATCCAATTGAAAATATGTAGGGTGCGATGTCGCAGTTAACGTATCGGAAGAATTATAATCCTCGAGATCAGGATGAATTAAGGTAGAAAATAACAAAAGCATTGCAGGAAATTACTCTTGAATACTCTGGACAGTTATTTTCTTCCATGCCCAGAGCTTTACAGAGCACGATGGTGGTATGACGAAGTATTAATATGGCGCAATTTTGTTTCCTTCTTGTGATACTCTATGACTGAAACAATAAAAAATCCTGACCTTCATAGCACGGATTTTAAGTCCTATAAAATGTTCTAGGAATTATAGTTATTCAGCTTCCTCAGCGTTGGATATCTTCTCATTCCATACTGCTCCAATTTTTTCTTAGCAGAAGAAACCTTTGACAGTATTAAAAACCGCTGCCAATTACTTGGGGATCAGAACTTCTTCACCGTAGTAAAACTCGATGTGTGGGTGGAGTTTGTAATAAAAGTAATTTTTGACGTTTCAAAAAAGTCACATTAGTGGAATGTCACTAATATTTTTTTTAGACATTTCAAATTTTAAGAAATGTCAATCAAAATTAAAATTTTATGGTGTTGCCAAAATGTTTACAAAATTTTAATTTATTGCTTTATTTAAACATTTGAACACTATACTATAATGGGTTTGTATAACAGATCTGATTTATAATCTTTCATCACGAATAAATTTTTTTGTAAAATTAGAAATAGAAATGTTGGGGCTCGGTAAACCTCGTCAAGGGGATCGATTTTGCTCATCAACGAACTGAATCTCTTCCTTGACCTCTAGAATGTGTGTACCAAATTTGAAAGCTTTATCTCAAAAACTAGCTGCAATCGCGAACCACACAGGCATACACACACACAGACATACAGACAGAAAATTTTTTCTGTCTGAAATTTTGTGTATCGTCATAATTCGTCGAGATTCGTCCAGAAATACAATAAAAATTTTCTAAATTTTTTTCACGAATACATACCATCCTCGCTTTGAGGGGTGAGGAAGTAATAATATCTAAAAAAAAAATGTTTTCAATTAAAAAACTCATTTTTAAATGGTACAGTGATGTAATGGTTTTTGAGAAAATGACTATGCTTATTGTATGGATGTACATACGTATGTTAAATTAGTTACAATTTATTGGCTTCATCCTCGTAAATTGGTTTCAGAAAATAGAAACATTAAGATTTTATTGTATGTTTTAACTCTATCTAGTAAGCTGTTCAAGAGAATCTCGAATCTACTATTTACCCTCCATGAATGAGGAACAGTACAAATATTGAAGAATATTGCTGCACGTTTACAACATATATAAGTGTTTCTGATCGTTTGACATGAATTTGTTGTTCGTAAATTGTTGCGAGTTTCGAGGAACTGTACTCTGATACAATGTAAGTGTAACTAAATTGCTTGCTTTGTGGTTTTGAAATATTCATAGCAATTTTCTTTATTGTCTCTTTATTGAGTTGAATACTGCACGAGAAATTGCTCATAAATAGAGGCTCTTTGAAAATAAAATAAAGTACGTAACTGTAATTAGTGTAAGCTTTGACAGTATTTTCAGTTGTATACCTTGTGGGCTGGGTTGATTTGAAAAATACGTTAAATATCTTCAACTTTTGGATTCTGGGTAAAATACACACCTTTTTATTATTAAGGATTTTAAATATATTAGATGGATATACCAGTGTAAAAAAATGAATTCTTCGTCTTTTCCATGTTTTTGTTCTCGAGTTTTTAACTGACCACATTGTCGGTATCTGTTTCGGCACCCTTGTAAATATGAATGTTTATTTTGATAGAATAAAACACTTTACATTGTTTTTCTATCACTGTTTTTATTGTAACTAATCGTTACTACAATTTCGATACTTAAAGTGCCATTTTCAAACGATTCATAACAAGGGAATTCACTTGTTATGAATCGTTTGAAAATGGCACGTTAAGTGTTGAAACTGCACTATCGTTTTTTTTCCCTATGGGTTTGCGGTTTTGACTGCCCGCTGTACTGAAGCTTAAGCTTATTGTACCCCATAGTCTCATTACTCCATAAGACCTGTTCTATTCCAGAAGGCGAGTATACAGTTTATGGGAGCTCTGGCTATCTCTTCCAGGGTTACAAGTGGTCCCTCGAAGTGTGTTAGTCTCATTGCCGTTAGGACTGGGCATTCGCATAAGATGTGGTGGGGAGTTTCTTCCTCTTCACCACAAGTCCTACAATCTGGATTGTCTTTCACCCTCATGTTGGTTAGGTGTTTGTTTAGTGTGCAGTGTCCTGTTAATATTCCCACTGCACACCTCAGCTGTTGTCTGCTCAGCTTTAGCATTTCGTTGGTCCTTGCTCTAGATATTTCTCCGATGAACAAGCGTGACTGCCTCATTCTCGGCATCTCTGTCCAGTGCGAGTAGTGTTTCTGTCTTAATAGTTCCTTTACCGATCCTTTCGCAGTGCTATAAGATACCCCGCAGGTCGGTTCGGGTCCTGTTAGAATTGATTTAGCGCCTTTTCTGGCTAGCATGTCTGCTTTTTCGTTTCCCGTATTTCCCTGGTGTCCTCGTGTCCACTCCAGTTATACACTGTAGTGTTCTGTAAGTTTCTTCAGGGACTCCAGGCAGTCTTTTACTGTTTTAGATCGTACTTCTACTGCTTCCAGAGCTCTGAGGACTGCTTGGCTGTCAGTGATGATGCGGATTCTGTTATTTTTGTATGCCCTCCATATCATTTCTTGTGCACAGGCGGCTATTGCTGTGATTTCGGCTTGGAACACTGTTGCGATACATCGGTTCAGGCCGATGTCTGTCCTTGGTTGTTCTCCCGCAACTCCTGCTCCGGTACTGCTTGACGTTTTTGATCCGTCAGTATACCAGATGGTATCATTTGGTTGTCTTTGCATCCTGCCTCCTTCTCCATCCCTTTCAGGTATTTTTACCCTGAAAGTTTTTGTGAAGTTATAGGTTGTGCTGATTCTGTCTGACTGCATATCGAGTAGACGATTTTTTCCTACATGTTGGAATACTTCAGTATGGTATCCTCTCCTTGGGATGGTCCCATACCCAGTTGTTTTCAGCCTGTATGCTGCTATTAGTGCCTCATTCTCCACCACTAGGTGTAGTGGTGGTAGGCATAGCAGTATTTCCAAGGCTGCGGTCGGCGTTGTTGACATTGCTCCCGTGATCCCTACACATGGAAGTCTTTGCAACTTGCCTAGTTTTCTCATCGCCTCTCCTTTTCCGGCCTTGTGCCACCAGATCAGGGAGGCGTAGGTTATT
Organism: Rhamnusium bicolor; assembly: GCA_029963845.1. Taxonomy (NCBI): domain Eukaryota; kingdom Metazoa; phylum Arthropoda; class Insecta; order Coleoptera; family Cerambycidae; genus Rhamnusium; species Rhamnusium bicolor. Next base: position 1,882,661 of record JANEYF010003969.1, on the reverse strand, counting down.
ATTGGTACGACGACCCTTTGGTACAACCAGTGCACCATTTTTGGTTGAAGTCCCCAGCTCTTGCCCACCATGCTTCTGCAGGTCCATAAGGCCCGCGTGGCTTTGATGGTCACTTTGTCTATGTGAGCTTTGAAGTTCAGCTTGGTATTTAGATACCAAGCCGAACTTCCTTAGGGTTAGTCCCAAATATTTGACTTCAGTGCTCACCTGTAGTTCTTTTCCCCGAGGATATAGTTTCCTCAGGTTTTGGAGTTTTCTTTTCCTTGTGAAAGTCACCACCGTGGTCTTTCCTGGATTAACAGAAAGCCCTTCATGTGTGCACCATCGATCTACCGTGTTGAGAGCTCTTTGCATCATTTCTGATGCAACGCTCTCAAATTTTCCCACTGCTAGATTTGTGACGTCGTCTGCATATCCTTGCACATATATTCCTCTCTGTTCCAGTTGTGCTAGGAGCTCATCCATAACCAGACACCACAGGGGGGGCGATAGAACTCCTCCCTGCAGGCATCCTCTGGTTACAGACACCTCCTCCGACATATTTCCTAGCGTGGATTGGATTTTTCTTGTTCTCGATCAATCTTGTTATTGAAAGACCGACTTCGCGCCTCTTCACTACCTCACTTATTGAGTTGAATGAGATATTGTCAAATGCTCCCACTATATCTAAAAAAGGCTCCTATGGCAGTTTCTTTGCTGTCTAGCGCCTTTTCTATTCTGTGAGTAAGCTTGTGTATCGCTAGCTCACACGATTTCCCTGCGTGGTAGGCATATTGGTTTCGATGTAAGGGTTTTTGGCCCATCACATCACCCCTTATATGTCTATCAACCGGTTTCTCCAAGGTTTTGAGGAGAAATGATGTAAGGCTGATTGGCCGGAAGGATTTCGCCTGGGCATAGGTATCACGCCCTGGTTTTGGTATGAATGCCACGTTAACTTCTGCCAACTAGTTGGCACATATGCGAGTGCTAGGCTAGCCCTGAATAGTGTGCACAAGGGTGTTGCTAATTTTTTCATTCCTTGTTTAAGTAGTGCTGGAAATATTCCATCCACTCCTGGTGACTTGTATGGTTCGAAAGTGTTAATCACCCATTCAAGCCTTGTTATATTAATAACTTCCTTTGCGAGTTTCCAGTCCTCCTTTGACGCTCTTCTCATTCGTATGTCTTCTGTTGGACTGTTGTTGTGTTGTGGCACTAACGTTAAGTTACAATAAACAACAGTGAAAAAAAACAAAGTGAAGTGTTTTATTCTATCATTATGATTGATTATCACAAAGTAACGGCTTCCGCCATTCAATGTTTATTTTAATAATGTTAGCCGATGAGAGCAAAGTGTTCAATACAGTAAAATATCTGAGAGGCGACAATCATGACGTTTATATTACTTTTTTTGCTTAAGCGATGAAAAGCAAAATAAAACCTGCTATATAAATCTGTTTCCGTTACGGACGTTTTCATTTTCATATATCTTCACGCAGTCATCCATTTGTTCATTAAAAATGTTGCCTCGATATTACTCCTCGAACACTAACTGCAATAATTACTGACAATTTACACTGAATTACCACATATTTGGCGTTACGTTTGTATGTATGTAGACTAGTTTTTTCTTCATCAGATTAAAATTGTTTTAAATGACGTAATAAATAATTTTAATGGGGTGGTCAAACTTTATCAGGCAGAGTATCATGTATATAAATTTGTAATCTCCGAACTGCATACACATTAATTGATTACTTTAATTAAATGTATATATACGTGACTATTACGGTAAAATAATATCTAATTATCAATGTTTCCGATAATTTCCAACGATAATTTAATATAATCAGAATGTAAAATCGTGTATATCAAAAGGGTTGTTATATTTTATGCAGGTATAAAGAGAGGATTACATGAATATGATCAAAACATCTGTTTTAACAGAGTAAAAATGTGTTTATGTGATTTACAACAATTAAAAAGCACTTCACTCAGGATTGTTATATTCATTGCGGTTATTTACATAATCATATGTATATAATATAAAAGTTAATTGAAAACATCTATGGAAATGCCCATTGTGCATACTTTTGATGACAAGTCTACCGCCACTTATGTAGTCATAATACTATATTGATTTTTTATGGTCAATCATTTTTGATCACGTGTGCCTCATTCAAATTTTCGTGGCTATAAAACCAGAAATAAAAAAAATTCAATGTTCCTTACCATGGACTAGTAAGAACTCAATAACTTTTAAATCATTTATCAATGTTAAAAGTTTTTTAAAACAGTTTTTACATGAACTCCCTTTCTATAGCAATGCTAAATTCTTCAATCATAACTTTTAAATTTCTAAATTATATATTGTTTGTACCTTTGCGATATAGTAAGGCATCTTTTTTCTTGTTTCTATATATGTGGAGATACCGAAATGCCCTGATGCCAGTGATGCCACTTTAAAAATTGTGTCGTTTCAAGATGGCGGCCATTTATATCCCATCACATGTGTTTACTCTTAACGCGGTTTATTATCATTCAATTTCAATATAATTTTATATTTTGTGGCATCCTGTTTTTTTGTTCTTTACTTCCTGTTACCAATGCTTTTAAGTATATCCAACTGTTTTCTCCGAAAATCTAAAAAACTAAAAATATTCGTGAATTTTTAACTCATTGTATCTCGGTTTGTTTTGATCCAGTTTGAACTAAATTTTTGTTTAACGTACTAATTAAAGGTCTATATTTTATGAAGGAAATAACAGTTATATGGAATCCAAAAAAAAATATATCATACAGTAAGAACAATATTTAATCTAAACCTGTACAGATATCATTTGGAAAAAAATTATCATGGTAAACAAGGAGAACATCTTCATCTATTCCAGTATCTTCACTTTTATCAGTAACAAAAACTGGTTTACAAGGTGCGACAGTATTTTCAAATAAGTCTTCATCACCTAACCAACTACACATTTCTGTACACGGAAGTGCTGTACACTAGAAATGATTACTATTACTTTTGCTTTGGCAGAGTTGCACTTATTGAGTTCAAACACTGTAGGAGCAACAGGTACTAGACGATTGTTTTCATAATTAGTTGGATCTAGTAGGTTAGGATGTGTTTTGTCACATTTGTACCATTCCATGTCTTGGAAGTGACTTCTTTGTAAATCCAGTTATAGCGACAGTCTTGTGGGAGGAAGACTTTCTCCTACCACCTATTTTTGCATGAAAAGCCACAACCTAAGTTCTCCAACAGTGATAATCTTTGTGTTTGGCATGTATATCTTGCAAATGAATGTTCCAATAGAAAGCACCATGTCCATTGATATGATTTGTTTTTCCAAGGTTTGCCAAATCTTACGGAATGTTGTCATCGGCGACAATAAAAAGGCTTCCAAAAATTTAACTTTATTATTAAGGCATTATCGGTTTTGAACGTTTTTGACATTTAGGTATATATTTATTATACAGAATTTTCACGACTCAAGAATTTCAAGTTTATTATTAATTTGTGATGTAGCTGATTGAAAAATGAAAAGATAACAGACCAAATTAACCTAAAAACAACTATTCTCCAGACTATGTTTACAATGTGCAATACAAATAATTATGTGACTTAAGTACTCTTTTCTCTTATAGTCACCCTTTTGACCCACTTTTCTTTATCTCTTTCAGTGGAATGCTTCCAAAATAAACTTATCTTACTCAGTAGAATATAGTGTAGTAAATGAGCTAACCTAAAAATAGCAAAACATATTTATAGTGTTCGTTATATCCGTTTATGAGTCATGATAATGCACTCACCTTAATTAAAGACCGTAGGTATCATTAATAACCTTGAAAAATGCTGATTCATTAATTATAAACTAAGTAAGGATATAAATATTTCGAGGGAGCTTCTAAAATTCAGGATATTCTTATGAAATGACATTAAATGATTACAAATTGGCTTCAAATGTGAACATGCTAAGTTTGCACAAATTATGATAATAGTTTTGATAATAATAAGGCTGAGAATTCTTCTTTAGTCGATTTTGATCGCTCTTTATACAAACAGTGTGCTTAAAAAAATCAAGGCAAGTGTGTGTTTGCATGGAACCGTTAATAGGCCAAACTACAGATGTACAAGCACAAAATCCACACTGGATGCAAGAAAGGCAATGTGTATTTACAATTGAACATCGGAGAATTTGGTTTTCCCCAGAGACTATTTTTATATTTATATTATTTTTTCTTAAAAATTAAGTAAACAAAATGATATATTAATTACAATATAAAGGTAATGTAACTAATAATTTAGCATGTTAACACTGCCGACATAAAATGACAAGTTTCCTGAATAAAATTGCAAATCGATATTATTATTATTTATGGACAGGTGAAATATACTAACTGTAAGTTAAGAGTCATGTAAATGGCAAATTAAAATATTTGTTATAGGTTTTTGATATGAAAACATAAAAGTCATAGAAATTCTTGTTATATAAAATGTGTAATGAGAATATATACAATTATAATCTAGGACATTTTGAGTTTGTGATCTAGAATATTATATTTTTCTTTATTCTGGCAACACTTGGAACCTGTTTATTTATTGCGCTATTGCCAGAGCGTGATATATTTAGTTGTAATTAGAAGTATGTATTTCGATATTTACACTTATTTATTTATTAATTTATTTATGTATTTAAGCCACAGGTCATTCAATAGAATACAACAAAATCAATAATAGAATAATACAATGCAGTATTACAATATGTTGTAAAATTATAACTTCAACAAAGTTAATAATATAGGTCCTTAAGCCAACCCTGTCTTTTCGTCGGGAATACCATAGACTCCGACGATTAGTTATAACTGTTGGAACAATAACAAAGTCCTAAACAATTTTAAATATCTTACCGTGTCTGGTTTTTTACATATTTATAAAAAACCAAAAATAAATACCTAGTTCCACCTACTTTCCGAAATCCCGACCTTAATAGAACTGTTTCTCGTCTTCAAATGAAGTTGTTATTCCCAGATATGATATTTTGTTTGATGTCCCTTTTGGCCTTTTGTTACTGAAGCAATAAACATAATAATAATAAGCAATTATAAGTAGGAGATAGATCTAATACGTAACTTGTACGTATGTAACTAGATATTTTATTGTATATAATGATAAAATTGGTAAATAATCAGGTCATTTAATTGTATCCTAAAGTTGTATGCAAATATTTTTGTGGAAGCCTCTGAGTAGTGGTTTTAAAAATTGAAAAGAATGAAGCCAATACAGTGAACTCTAATCGAGGCATGGGAAGGCCAAAAGCAAGAGAAATATTTTTGTTATTCAAGACCTGGTCTTATATTTCGTGGCCTGTAATATTGAAACGTCCAGGGAGACTCGTGTCGAGTGACTTGATTCATAAAATTGAGAGCATTCTTATATAGAAATGTATGCGGTAGAAAATAAAAAAATATAAATTTTTTAGTACAGTTCCGGCTGTGTAAATCCATATTTGATTTGTGGAACAACAATGTCTGTTAATGCATTTTTACGAAACATTCAAATGGTTGAAGTAATTGCCAGTTAAATGTAATTGTTTTTAATATCAATTTACTTTCTGTTTTGTTTATGCAGGGTGATTTTTATATCAGCTACAAATTTATATCAAATTCTACAATTTATTTAACATATTCATCGTTGTAGATCCATACATTAACACATAACCTCTCCTTTTAACCTTCTCTAATCTATTGATGACCTATGTCAGGCACAGTGGATATATGCTTAACTGATTTAAATGACAAGATCAAATTCAATATGACTGCTATCTGAAACAAAGTTCAGTATTCATATTTTAAATCATCAGATATTTTTAAATTTCACGACAAACTTTACACCAGATTTCCTGTTCAATATTGCTCGTAACATTTTAATGAACATATAATGTTTTCAATTCAATGTCAATCTGTCATAGTTTTGAAACTTCCTAGTGGTGGTACTTAAAAACTGTGCACCCTGTATAAACTAGAGGACAAAATTTTAGGAGTTTAAATTTAACGTAACTTGCAATTTGTACTTTATATAGTTTTTCCTTCAGATCATCATTATTATTAAACCTTCTGCTTGTAGATAAGATTTATTTCCTGCTTCAAGCATTTTCCTTCTCCACTCAACTGACAGATAATTCGCCTAATAAAGAATGATGGAACTTTTCATGTAAATATGTCGCTATTAATCAATAACAAAGTTGACTGTGAGTTATGAAGTAAGCTGTGCAATAAGAAAACAACGGAAGTCGGCAAACAGTTTCCGGTATGAATAAAAACCGTCTTAGAACTGGCGCTATCACGAATTTACAATCTCAAATCGTAAAATTCTACTCTAACGACATTTTAATGTATTCTTCTGATTAATAATAAATTACACCCTGTGAGTGTGTGTATGTGTACGCGCGATCTTAAACGTCACAGTCAGTGATATTACTAATGAAACAGTAGTACAAAGAATGCCTACAGATTATAGTGCAATCAGCAAATTTTAATACTCTGTTGTATTTAATGCCTTCTTACTATTTTATTGTGTGTGGGAATGATTAGTTTAGCGTGCAACTTTTGGCAGCTTAAACAGTAAGTAAAAAGTTGCAGAATTTGATAGCTCTTGTTTTACTGTCATGGTTGATAGATGTAGGTAAGTATTATAAAAAATACATAAAAATTTACAGCCTTCATGTCCTCTATTTGTTGTTGTAATGTTCTCGTGTCTAGTGGCAAAATATTTTAATTGATATGAGCAGTGGCGGCTCGTACTGTAGAAATGTGGGGGTTGCAATTTTTAAAGATACCAGTTATTATAATAAGTTACCTTACATAGGTTAAAAGCAGTGCTGCAAAAATCGAAAAAAGTGAAAGCGGTTATCGGTTTCCTCAAAAACCGGTTTCGGATAAAACGGGGTATCTAAGTATAGATGAAAACCGGTTAATCGGTTATCCGAAAACCGGTTAATCGATTACCGAAAACCAGTTAATCGATTATCCGAAAACCGGTTATCCGAAAAACCGGTTATCCGAAAACCGATTATTCGGTTATCTGAATACCAGTTAATCAGTTATTCAAAAACCGGTTAATCGGATGCTTGAAAAACCGATTAATAACAACCAGATTAGATTGAGTTTATAATTTAGATTTTAGAAGACAAATAAATTTAATATTTTCATTTCAGCAGATCAGTAGGTACTAGTATAAAAAAACAGTATTATGTACTAGTTATTTTGGCGGGGTATGTAACTTCCAAAATTAATACAAAAATGGCTGAAAGTATTGGTGAATATAACACCAACACATACATATATATTTAACTAGCGATCACAAGAGTAAAAGTATATTATCTACTAGTTATTTATTTGTGGCATCCTATAATGTTTCCTCTCATCTTCTTTGGGTATTAAGCCACTGTAAATTATTTAAAAAAGAAATTAAGTAACTTATTCTATGAAAACATATAAATAGAAAACTGTCGTCTTTGAAATTGTCAAAACGGAAATTAAAGAAATTTTTCTTTAATTTTGAGAACAGTATCAGAGTATTCTGCTACCTCCCGATCTCTAATTCTATATAAATATTGCATAATAAGATACGAGACGTTGAGGTTGAAAATAAAAACTACAAAGAAAAGAATGCAAAACATTACTTTTTTCTGCTTTTATTTAGAGCACGCGCACGGCGCACGCCATGCATGAGTCATGTCATAACGAAAGTCTAACTAGACTTTCGTGTTGTGGTCAGGGAAAGAAGACTCGCGGAAAGAATGTGATCTCTGCATTCCATTCACAATCAGCGTAATTGAAATAAATAAATTAGTGCAAGGCAAATTTTTGCGAATGTTTACATCCGCACTTACTTACTCATCGGGAGAAATATTATATTCGTAGTATATGGTTTCGCAGAGAACTGGTGACTTATCAGTTATCGGCAATACTTTAGCTTGCCGCGCTGGCCTCCATTCGTCGGCTGGACAGTTTTATTGTGTTAATATTCGGAAACTACCACAAAAATGACAAAATACAGAATATATCAGGTTTCATGTAAATCCTAAATTAAACAGGTGCCGATGGCCAGAAAAGTTTTTAAATAATTTGCTTGTTTAATACATTATCATGTTTTAAAAATAAATTCATATGAATTGGGTTGAAATTTGTTTCACAAATGTGGTTTTTTAGCTCGTCTTTTTAGTATTTAACCTAATTTTTATTACATAACTATGTAAAGTAACGCAGGAAACTGAGATATTAAAGGCAGTTTTATTATTTTTTTATTTTAAAAATAAAATATCTCAAATACTATTAGATCTCTAAATCAATTGTAAATGAAATCAACTAACCCACCTTCAAAAGAATAAGCTGACTTACCAGTCACTCTGTATATGTATTGTATAATAAAACGCCATTACAATAAAAATGCAAATCTTGACTATAGAATGTATATAATACACAAGAAAACATTATCAAAAAGGAAAATAACTTGGGAAATCTATACACAACCATTAAACTTGAGATGAATACCTTTTCACCTACAATATAGTGACGTTGTGTATTTATTTCTTGTAAAGTATAACGTAATTAAAATAGCTTGCATGCAGTAAAACCAGAATTATTAAACACCTTCTAATATTGAAATTAAGGACTCCAATTCCCAACTTGCTAATAGCTCTTCCATCGTAGACTCATTAACTTTTATTTCACAGTTGATAATGTTAATATACTTCTCTTTCAAGTGTAAATTTACAAATATAAATTATTTCATAATAATTAACATCTATGAACAAAGCACAGCACACAATTCGACGCGTAGTAGATAAGGTATGTCGTCTTTGTTTGGCAAAGGCATACCTTTCTACCTCCCTCCACTGTGCGATTCACTTGTTCCATCAGTATTTTAGAACACTTCACATTGAGATTAGTAAGTATTCAATCAAGGATAATAGTTAATCGATTAATAGTATGTGTAATTCTTCCAGCAAAGTTATTTGTAGTTTTATTCCAAGAGTAGTATTCTTATGTCAAGAAAAACATTTAAATAAGAATTTACTTCAAGATGTCCTTATACTTACTCTCACGGTTAACAGTACTCGAAAGGTGTACTATTAAGAGTATATTTAATAGATACTTAGACTTCGAAGGAATCAAACTTATATTGACTTAAGGACTTGCGCTAATGAAAATCAAAATTATATCTGTTCTTGGTTTACAATTCTTATATTAGTGAAACAATAATAATTTATTATGCCAAGTAATATTATTCTAGTGACAAGTATAAAAATCAAGAATAATCGATTACTTTGATATAGAATAGTTTTCTTTCCATGCATGGTCACTGAGATACTGATTTGAACAAACGTTTCCTTTTTCGGAGAATGCAATTATTTTCAAGAATCTTATAACTCGACCATCAAGCTTGCTATAATACTAAAAAGAAGCGGTTTAGTCTAAGGTCGTCGTAGAATTAGTAATTTTAAAATTAAAAAAATTGGTTGTCCCAAAAGCATTTCATTTCTTTGTTATTGGTAATGATTTTTCATAATTAATTTGAGAACTTGTTCATCGTTCCATAGTCAGATAAATTGAGTTGTTCCGGTAGTATTAGTCTGTCGAATCAAGAAAACGTGTTAAAAGAATCTGCAGTTTCTGTTTGATCGTCATGGTGAATACTAGAATGTCGACTCTATCAATTTTGGAACTACGAACTTGTGAACATCAGTAAATTATCAAAACTGACAAAACATTTGATATCTTTGTTCTAAATCTCATCAACAACGTTGACAGCTTAATATGTGTCAATAGGTCAAAATAAAAAAAGAGGACAAAATTAGTATAAAATCTTTTCGTTTCGAACAGAAATTAAATTAATACAAACACAACGTCTAAATGTTGACATATATACAATTTTGACACCAGGTCACTCGATAAGAATTTATCTGTATCACCTGCGTTTTTAAATATTTGAGCCTCCAAAGTTAATCACCCTGTACTAATATATGTGTGTACACTTAAATACGATTAACTTGAATGTGTCTTCTTAAGCAATATTAAAAAGTTTCGTTCAATTCATCGAGTTACATTTATATGAAAAGCAATTAGCCGGTCTTAATATTAACTGCTATTTTCAAAAACGATTATTACTATTTACCAAATACTGTCATGGTAAAACGGATATTTGCCGGTTGGAACATGTATCTACGGACAATTACTCACCAACGTAGATTTAATTTATAATGGTCGCCCAAGGCCACTAAGGTCCCTGTCCAAACACACATCACTGCTCTATATTTATTCTTCGGAGATGGCGGTCGACTCGACTCGAATTCCAACACTGCCAGATCAAAGATAATGAAACGCACCTGAATGACGCACGATTCTTGCCAAATAAAGAAACATTTATTATATTAAATATTGATTTTCTGATGTTGCCACTGATTTACGATTGGATTTTTTATCGTGAACGTCGCTGAATTCTTCAACCAGGCTTATTTCCGAAATTTTATATGGGGACTTCTTTGGCTCATTAATTTGTTTCAGATATGCAAAATGTCATTAAATAAACAATGAAAATATGCTTAAAAATCTTAAAATCCTAAATTTAATATTTTATTTATAAAGGTGTATTTGCATTACACGATCATGCGCGAGCAACGAGCTTGTTCGAATGACTTTGCAGTATGCACAGTGAAGTTGCTAATATGAGTTATGATTATGCTTTGATCACCAACTTCTCTACCCTCCTTTCCTTATCGGCCAGAAACTCTGTTAACACATCAGCCAATTCCTACGACTTCATTCAAATTCTATATGATGTTCACGAGTGGATGGAATATCATTGACAATAAATTTTCACCAGTGATCGACATCATATATGACTAAGAAAACATGAAAACTATCGATTGAACAAGTTTTTCATTTGTTTACTCATTGTCACTTAATGCACTTTAAGAAAAATGTAAACAGTAATTTCTGTGAGAGATTGATGTCGGTTGAATACAGGTTTTTGAGATCTTTTTTTTATGGTGTCGTATCTAAAGACGATAAGAAATATTCGAGGGAGGCGGCATCTTAAGATTCAAACACTAATATCTCATGACAAATACATTAGCCAGTGGCTGTCAGACCCTCACCAACGAATTGTGAACAATTTTCTTGATTCGTTTTTCTTATACGAGTATAATTATTCACTAACGATGTGTTTTTTTCCTCAAATATCGTATGAAAGCTGACCTGTTAAATGTTAGTTAAAATTACGATTTAAATTAGTCAAATTTTCAAAAGAATTATAGAGGTTATTCACCAAACGGTTTTTATTTGCATCTGAATCTATTTATTGATCGATTTTAATTCATTGATTAAAAAATTTCGTTGTTTAAAAAACATTCTTGAACTTAACAACAATTACTTATATATTTTTTAAATTAGTGGGGGTAAGGTCAGCAGAAAGGAGAAAACCAAGTTTTAATTATTCGACGTTTCGTGTATTTTGACACAGACTAGTCTAATCAATGGTGTTTGTTCGTACTGCTCTTAGTCGTATTTATTTGTTGTTCATGTTCACGGAAAATCTATTTGAGGTAGTCCTGAGGATGTATCAAAATACATGAAACGTCGATTAATTAAAAGTTGGTTTTCTCTTTTCTTCTTTCTACCGACCTTATCCCCACTATTTTAAAAAATATATATATGAATAAGTGTAACTAGACTATTTCAATGATGGAACTAATGTTACTGAAAATTATCCAGTCATAAATGTTTCCCTTCTTTTACATGCTAAGGTCCGATTCTTCAGGTAGAAACTTAAGCTTTTAATGTTCGCCAAAGTACCATAGAAACAATTGTACTAAGTGTAATTAACCCACAATCAAATTTAATTTCTACTGAAAAGCCGGATAAGGTATATATATTTAATTTTAATTATGTCTTTATAAATGCGATACGTTTGTTGATATTCACATGGTAGTTTAATTAATTCAATTTGATTTAAAATTCCTTTTTCAAATTAGTTTTCCTGGCGATTATTAGTTTAGTACATTTTATTTGAGAAAACAAAATCTTTTAACGATAGCAAGGAAGTTTTACATATTTAGGAGTGCAGTAATAAACGATTGCCGAAGAATTTTAAACGTTGAATAAGTAATGTAGCTATAAATAAACAGAAAATCCTATTTTTCCTAAAAAGTTATAGAGCAAAATTCAATTTTAAAGAAATAAAAGTCGGAAAAGTATATACGCAAAGGTATGAGGCTACAAGTCTGGTAACAATATTAAAGTTTGAAAGGTCGCGAGGGCCTTGTAAAGCAAGAGGAACAAAGACAGCTGAAGACGACAGCGGACCCGGAGCTGCAATAACAGCCTACTCCATATGTAACGCTCATGTATATTCACGGCCAGAACAAAGCCCCTCGAGTAAACAATGATAGCAACGCGCGTCTCAGGCTGGGGCGCTATCTAGCGGGCCCAGCGACAACATTAGCATAATCGGATAAGACACTTCGCAATCATTATGCCTGCGATTAGGATGCGACATGATATCCCAACAATGGTCATTGTAGAGACCAGATTAGTGCCTGATTAAGATGTCGGAGCCATTTTCCTATCTACTGCTTTTCCTGCTGCGGCGCCGAGACAAGTGATTTTCAATTTAAATTAACCATGAAATTAATTTAAGAGAGGTTATGAGAGAGATTTTATCCCTGATATTAAAATTGTCATTCTTAGAAATGTAAAGGAGAAGTAGGAAAACAAACAAAATGGAACAACTGTAAAATAATAGGTACTATTATTCTGCCTTTTAAAGGTAGAAAATGCAAATCATTTATACCGAGAGATCAACAAAAATACGGTCAAAATCACCTATAATATGTATGTCTTTGATTTGACTATTAATAATATTTATTGTTGTCAGCTTGAATTTTCAGGTGCTGTTAAAGTTTCAGTTGAACTGGTTACTGTTTTTTTTTAAATTTCAAGTTTAAAATGGTTTCCTTCGAACAAAAAACATTTTTACTAGAGTTATATTTTAGAAATAGATCCAAAAATGAAAATAGTGAGGGGACCTATTCACACCGTGATTGTTACGAGGAATTCAGAGAGAGTTTTTTCTCGATTTTGCCGTGAACTTTAAAACCATCATGGAGACGTGCCTCCGAAAAGCAGACATTATTTTAAGGAAAATAGGTTCTAGAAGACTAAGTAAAGCAATAGAGGGGGTGATGGATAATGGTGAAGGTATAATGGAAAACGATCCCTCTAAATCTTTGATGAGGTTTAGCCAACATACAAATCTGTCCTGGCACCTACCAAACAATTTCAAAGAAAGATTTGCATTTATTCCCCTACAAGATTTAATTACAGCATCAAGTATTGTCAAGACACTTCGTTCTACGAATGTTGCTGATTAATTTAGACAATAATGATATTCTGGACATTACTTCTTACAACTGGTTGGTTGTGTGAATAGTTAAAATATGAGCAGATAACCCTCACGAAACGTTTCTTCATCCCCTCAAAGTGGATCTCTAGGAAGCAATTTCGCGGAGACGAATTTACTTCACTTTTCTTGATCAAAACCAGAAAGCAAATTTTTATACTCAGTACATGTTGAGTCTGTTATTTTCAAAATTTCAAGTTTCACAATTACAACAAGTCTTACTCCGATTATGTTTCATACTTATTAAGATGTTCTTGATGATTCAAGTATATAACATTTCTGCTAGTACTAATGGTAATAAAGATTTAATTTCATAGACATATAGGTAATCAGTTTTCAATTACTTGTATATCTTAGTTAGAAATAATCATTTCAAAACTGTTATCAGACACCTCAAGCCTTTGTCCAATTGCATCTGAAGCGTAATTGTTAATTTTGTAAAATTATGTTTTGGAGTTCTTGGTTTCGAAAATATTAGAGAATTCCTACGTACAGATTGAGCATATTTTCATTTTGGTATCTTACTTTTAAGAATGAGTGTGAGGAAGACACCATAATGCTGACAATTACAAGTATAAAATAAGGATAGAAATGGTAAAAAAAGCACGACCCATACACTTATCAATCGGCGGAGGACGTGGTCATTTCTATCCTTATTTTATACTGAAAATTACCAGCATTGTATCGTCTTCCTCGCACTCATTGTCAAATGTAAAATGCCAAAATTGAATTTTGCTCAGTATGCATGACTTAAATGTGATTATACAGCAGATTAGTACACATCACTACACAAGTTATTTCCATAAGAAAGGTACTGTTGTAAACCATAAGCTATGAAGCAAAGCGAAAACGTCGAACTAATACAACATACAAAACAGCTGAAGAGCAGTTTTAGAACACGCATATTGAATCGAAAGTGATCATTGAAGTTCGTTGGATATCGGTTTACGTTAAGCATATACTGCTGTTCTTGCTACCTATCTGAAAGATGGCTGCAATGTTTCAAAAAGTAATAAAACTTTAGTATTCTTTCAGAAGTAAAGGTAATATTTCAATAAACGTTTCATTTGTACACTAGGTTGTTACTAAAAATTGTTGTCTCTTAATTTTCTTTACTAATTTGAAGTGTTTGATAGAAGTTGATCCGTTTTGCAATTAGCTGTTCATGCAATATTAAAAAACGGATACTATTCGAATAGTTTGTCAGGTTCTTGTCATAATAGAAGCCACTGTACTTCCTGCTTCCTATTGTAAACAAAGAGCTCTTAAAAATTGATTTTCGAAGGAAAATCCCATAGATCTTGGACTATTATTACACATGCTAAAAAACCGAAGGAATGGTTTTTGCATTTTTTTTTTAAATACTTGAAATTTTCTCTCACAACGGTTTCTAAGTACTACGACATTTATCGACTGATTTTAAAATTTATTAAACTCTCACTTATAAAGCCACCCGCTTTTTTTAAATTAATGCGTTAGTTCAACCAGAACGTTTGGGGGACACTGTACGAGTAATAAGAAACATCAACTCAAAAAGTCACTGTTAAAAAGCATTTCGACGTGAAAATGATTTGTTTACCATAGAACTAGAGGAGACATGTTTACTATCCTTTCTCAACGTATTAGGTAGGAAACTTCAGCAGACAATGCACTAATATTGACCTACATAAAGTAGATTTTTGTTAGCTAATGAACAATTCACCTCGACACCTGTTTTAAATTTAAACCAAGGTTATTATTTAAAATTTCTTTCACATGTAACTACGCTACGATTATTAGTTTATATATAAAACTACAGGGTGTTAAAAAATATATGGACACAAATTCACGAAATGACTATTCGCTAAAACAAGAAAAAAGTTGCTTTCAGTATATGTTTAAATGCTTTGATTTCAAGTTACAATGTGTAAAATATTATTCTAAAAGACATGTATTGCAAATGGAATATTTTCACACCCATGTTAATAACAACTTTTATCTTGTATTTGTAAGTAAATACAGTTCCTGAATTTTTGGCATGCGTTTTTCGAGAACTTTGTATATTTGTTTGAAAGTTACATCAATAACTAATATTAGCTACTAAGTTACTAACGTATTGAAATTTAAAAAAATGTCTTAAAGACAGGATTGTGTCTCACTCTATTATTGGTGTAATCTATATTTTCCTCAGACAAAGTTCAGGCAACGCTGGTACCATAGGCAGTACTGCCTCTAAAAAGACTAAATTTCCGTAGAATACTTTAACATTTTGCAAAAACTTCTTGCCACAGCAAATATGGTTTATGGTTACTGCGGGATGAGATATAATAGGAAGAAGGGATCATGGTAATGCCCGCAAAGATACATGATTCCGCCGACACGTGTTTCTGAGTCACTACTCGTTACAAGGCGGCTATTATATAAGTTGTAAGGATAGGCACAACACAAAGGAAACCACTGACAGGAGCCAGTCGCTCATTTATAGCTGCAATTGAGAGACCCCGTGTTTACACGGCAACAGACAATATTGCCACGGAGACAATATATATTTTTTTCGCTGAAAAGTCCATAGTAAACAGTGATATGTATAAATATTTCTAATATTTAATAAACCAGATTCCTCGTATATTGCTTTGCGGAGAACAGTTTTTCCGTTTTAAGTATGGTTTTAATTAGCGAATTTTGGACAACATTTAAGATAATTAGTGTGTTGTTGTATAGCCCACCCAAATTATTATGCCATATCTAAGTATGTATTCAATTAAGGAGTTGTAAATCATAACTAGAGTATTTTTATTCATATATTTCTTAAATTATAAAATTTATGTTGTAAATATTGGATTTTTTTTGCAATACTTGATACTTGCTCACCCCATCTCAGATGATGATCAATCCATATTCCCAGATATTTAATATTTTTTTTACTTTTTGAAATTGTTTGCAATTTTTATTAGAGTTACCAATACAATTTATATTAATTATGCAGTGTTAATGATTCTGTTATTAGCTGATCATCTGCTGTGATGCTAAATGTTAAAAATTTGCCTTTATCTGTATTTGAGCTTAATCTACTAAACTTTAACCATCTGTAAATCATTTTATGTTTCATCCACACACATTATAGCAATATTGTCAGCATACTAGGTGACCCTCAAAGTTATTCATATTAGCTATATTGTTTATATAGATTAGAAAAAGTATAGGCCTCAGTACTGTACCATGCGGCACACCCATCCAACCGTCGTTTTTTTAAACAGTGTAAAAATGTTTCCAACATTTTTTATTACAGAAATAGGTCTGTAATTTTCAGAACCTGTTTTGTATACGGGAGTAATAATAGATTCGTTCAACTGATGTGGTAAGATTCCAGTGTTAAAAGGAATGTTTATTACATGCTCTAAAGTTTTAAGTATATACGGATGGATATTTTTGATTAATGTAGTGGATATGGCCTGAAGCAGAATTATTTTTTAAAAACAAATTAGGTATCCCCTTCTTGGTAAAAGTTTAAAATATCGAGTGAAATGATAAATAATAATGCTGACATTTTTTTTTGCTAATTATTATCTTCTTACAGTTACAAAACTTATCACAGATAAGTATAACATATATCTTTTTAAACAATTATTTTTTCCGGCTATTTGCCAAAACGCTGAAACTTGGATTACAAAAAAGATAATATGCACATTATGTTCAGTATGACTGACTCAATAATGTTATTTTTAATTTTAACTATTCTGTTCAGTAAAATCAACTCAACTGAACAGAACAGTTGGAATTAAAAATAACATTATTGAGTCAGTCACACTGAACGTAATGTGCATATTATCTTTTTTTGTAATCCAAGTTTCAGCGTTTTGGCAAATAGCCGGAAAAAATAATTGTTTAAAAAGATATATGTTATACTTATCTGTGATAAGTTCTGTAAAAGTTAGAAAATAATAATTAGCAAAAAAAATTTTCAGCGTTATTATTTTTTATTTCATTCTTTTATTTTTTAGTTTAGAAATTATTGAAACAAGCCCGTTTTTTTTAAATTGAGTGTAAATATAAACTCTACTGAATAAATTGTTCTTTTAAAAAAATTTTCAGGTATATTTTATAGACTTACTGATATTTTCTGTTTTTTTAACACTGTTGTTTGTTCTGTCATTAATTGTTGTTTCAAGTTTATTATTATTTATATTTTTCAAATAATGAATTAATGTAATAAGTTTAAATGTTTATAGATTGAAGTAACGATTGACATTATAACGAATGAGGAAGATTCCCACATCAGATATTGTAACTAAATGGCGAATTTCCTTTAATTTCTAGAAATATTTGTCAAATTTTCAATTATTTGTAATTTGTTAAAAATAGTATTGTATCTTTTGTTATTATTTACATACAATATTTTGAAGACATAAAATGCATACCGACCAATTTTGCAGACTATATATTTCCCTGAGCTCTTATTTAACCAGCACTGTTAAAATTTAAACTAAAATTATTATAATTAAATGACATTGCAAATTTCGTTGTTCTACAATTGGACAAGCTTGGTTTATGACATAGTTAAACAGTTGCAGTTGCATTTGTTTCACCGCTATTAACATCATTTCGTCCGCGGAGAATTTAGATGAAAACACAGAATTGCATCTAAATACGTAAATCCACGAACTGTCCAGAATTGTCTCTACGAGGGTCTAGTTATCCGTGGCTAGGGCTCTCATGAGTTCGTTTTAATATTGTTTTCAAGTATTTGCATGAACAAGACTATTTATTAGGACTGGCCCGTTAGATTATTCAAATACTCGAGCTACGGTAATGCATTAGTTTAGTAATTACAAGCAAGCTCACAAAGGTCATTTACAGCTAATTGTAAAATCATCAGTATTAGGTTGGAAATAGGAAATGTATTAAGAATGGTGTGTATTTTTGACACTATTTATCAAAAATAAGAATTTTTATTACTAAGAATTAGTCACATATTTTAGGGACCTATTTAAGTAAATTCCTAACAATAAAATAAATCCATTGAAGAGATGTACTTGATGGATTTCTTTGCTGAAAATCTGAAACCAATATTTAAAAAAAATTGCCAACGTTTTTGACATATAATTAATGGTATCATATCATGATGTATATGAACATGAAGCGATAAAAATATATGTAGTTTTTAAGCTAAAGCTAAATCTGTTATAGCATATATAACATAAGTAACTGACAATTGATAAAACTAAACTTAATTAACTTAAATTTTCGTCTAATACGATACGCTGAAATCTGATCCTAAAAACTCTGGTCTAAGAAAGTATAATTTTTTTTCTACAACTAATCAGTCCTCAATTTAATTTTCACACACAAATTTTCTGTAAGACTTTTAGTATTTAGAGATGACAAGTTAAGTTATCTGCATCTTTAGTAGTTAAAAATGATGTATAAATGAGAAATAACAATCGCCCTAGTATAGAACCCTGAACTACACCACAATCTTTATACTGTTGTTTTTCAGTTTGGATTTTTATTAATCTTACGACAAAATGTATGATTATTGGTTACCCTGCTTTGGTTAGTAAAAAGCGTTCCAAAGTATAATTTTTGCATTTTTACTTGGCATCGAAGGTTTTTTCCTTAAATATGTTAAGTGATGCAAATTAAATTTTTTTGCTTTTGCTATAGATTTCGAAAATAAATTGATTTAAGAAAGGACCAATTATGTAAAATTTAATATTACAATTGTTTCATTTGGGTCTAAATCTCATTAGGAATTGGAGTATGCTTTGACGCACAATTTTATTATTTCATTATAAAGCAATTTGGAGTCAGTTCTTGCGTTCATAAATTATTCAATAAGTTACAAATAATGCAGACAGATTTGAAAAAGATAAATTAATATCGAAAATATCGCTGAGTAAGAATAATGCATTAATATAAAGGACATGTATTATTTAAAAGAAATTCAGAAATCTATTCTCTGTAAGTGATTGTATAAATTCAGTGTATTATGAGTTGATTTTTAAGTGAGGATTCATAAGAAATCAACTTCGTCTTAGAGATTGACAAATGATCGAAGAATATTTTTGTACACATACATAGAAAATCTAATTTTCTAGTTTTCCACATCTCTTGTAGTTACATTATATATATATATATATATATATATATATATATATATATATATATATATATATATATATATATATATATATATATATATCTTACCTTAGTATTTTATTTTATTATACCTTTATTAGTAAAGTTCGCTGTGTTAGAGCATTTTTCCAATTTATTTCTATTACGATTGACTGCTGCTAGATGGAGTTATTTATACCTCATAACTCGTCAATACTATATTAGAGTCATACAATCCGATATCCCTGGTGTCGACGTTTTGTGCACCCGCTTCGTACTGATGAAGGCAACAACCAGAAACCAGTCTACGTATGGTGTTTGTAACGTACACAATACGTTAACTTATAGGTTGGGTGGTTAAAATACACGGAAAAAAATCTAAAATATTTTTAAGACTACTACTCTTAAATTAAGACATTATTGTACTCATATATCCGCAGGAATAGATATTTTTCCATCAAGGAAAACGTTATTCTTAAAACTCGTTATCTTAGTCTCCTTTTTTAATGATGACTAATTATTAACTTTAGAATAATGGTTCTACTTCAGCTAAGAGGAAGTTTCGAATAGTCGATACTAACTTATACTTAATCTAAGATTTCATTTATTCTTTTCAAAAGTAAGGATTTTTGCGATCTGTTACATTTAACACTTAATGTAAGAAATGTGTCATTTCGTTCAACAACTGTATTATTTAAACAAAACTGATAAATTACTTTAATCAATAAATATTTGATGTTGACTGAATTCTTTTCTTTCTTGATTTAATATTGCGATCTATTAAAATTACCACTTAATGTAAGGATAAGTTGCATTTCGTTCAACAATTGTATTATTTATATAAAACTTTTTTCCTTTTTTTTGGAACTTACTACCACATGAATAATTCTTCGTTATCTAAAAATTATAGTTAGTTGCTCTACTATGTTACTGGAAAAATAAACCTTTGCGCTTGTGACTTTACATTAAAAGATTAGTCAGGGGGTGTTTTTTGAAACGTTAAGGAATTATATTATTATTTTTTTTGTCTCATATTAGTTGTCAAATAATACCCTCTGACTAATCTTTTGACGTAAAGTCACAAGCGCAGAGGTTTATTTTTCCAGTAACATACTGGGTAACTAACTATATTTTTTAGATAACGAAGAATTATTCATGTGGTAGCAAGTCCCAAAAAAGAAAAGGAAAAATTTAGAGAATGTCACAAATAACTTTCAGACTATATATTAATAAAACTGATAAATTATTTGAATCAAATTTGAATTTCTGGGATTGGCTAAGGACTTTTCAGAATTAGAAGAAGTTTTTATGAAGAATGACGTTTTATTAAGAAAACAAAAACAAACGATTTTACAGGTATAAGTCCATTCGTAAACACACTGTATATGAGACTTCAAATTTACCACAGGAAGGCACATTATTTCTTTATGTGCTTTTAAGTGTTTAATGAATTTTATTCTCTTTCCGATTTGAGGAATAAGTTCTATAATCTGTTCTTCTGAAATTTCCAGTAAATTGTCCGACGTTAGTTAATTGTCTTGACCTAGGAAACAATTATTTATTTTATAAAATATAAATAATTTAAACAAATCATTGTAGCTAACTATATAATAGAAAAGTATGCTCGAACTTTCAAACAGGTATGACATTACAAGTTTTGTACATATGAAACCGAAATTTGTACGTCCATTTGAATATTCACAAAATTTCCATGCATATATACAAACTGTAAACAGGCAGCTAAAATACATTTGCAACTGATTGACCTATAATATGCATAATGCGAAACCTAACAGTTTTTGAGATATTTTATTATTATTATTATTTTTTTTTTTCGGAAACTTCCCTTGCTCTTATGTGTTTCAAAAAACATGTGTCATCGCTTAAGCGGAGATTTCTCACTCAAAAATAAGACAAATAGCTACTATCAACATGGGTCCATTGTTGTTTCGTACTTGAAATGCAGAATGTTGAAGTTTTATTATTATTTCGGTTAGTTTTGTAAAGAAAATATATACAGCACTGACTTCTTTAGTTTTAGATGGCAAAGTTATGTAGACAGTAATTGCTGAAAAGAAGCCACTTCTTGATTTTTGTTATATTTAGGTTTCGTGTAGGAGATAAATGCAATTTTTGTATGTAGTGTACTTAATAGCATTATTTTATTTTTTTTAATAGACTTAGAAAGACTTTAAAAATTGCATTTATCTTCTACACGATGCCGATATCTAGAAAATGTCAAAAGGTGATGTTCTTTCGGCAATTAACTTTCTAGATAACTGGGCCATCAAAAACTAAAAAAATCAGTGGCGTATATAATTTTTACAGTTAACGCAAAGAAAAATAAAACTTCAGTATCTCATAAACGAAGCAAAAATGGACCTATGTTGATAGGAATTAGGTATTTTTGTCTCATTTTTTGAGTGTAGAATTTCCGTTTAAGTGAAGTTTTATTATATTTTTATTTTGAAAATAAAATATCTCAAAAACTATTAGATCTCTAAATCAATTGCAAATGAGTTCTACTAACCCACCCTCAAAGAAATAAGCCGATTTACCAGTCACCCTGTATTGTATGTATTGTATAATAAAACGCCACTACAATAAAAATGCAGATCTTGACTATAGATTGTATATAATACACAAGTAAAAATTATCAAAAAGGAAAATAACTTAGGAAATCTGTACACAACCATTAAACTTCAGATGAATACCTTTTCACCTACAATATAGTGACGTTGTGTATTTATTTCTTGTAAAGTATAACGTAATTAAAATAGCTTGCATGCAATAAAACCAGAAATATTATTAAACTTACCTAATATTGAAATTAAGGACTCCAATTCCCAACTTGCTAATAGCTCTTCCATCGTAGACTCGTTAACTTCTATTTCACAGTTTACAATGTTCATATACTTCTTTTTCAAGTGTAACTTTACAAATATAAATTATTTAATAATAATCAACATCCATAAACAAAGTACAGCACACACAATTCAACGCGTAGTAGGTAAGGTATGTCGTCTTTGTTTCGCAAAGGCATAGTTTCAGCTTTCTGCTTCCCATCACTGCGCGATTCACTTGTTCCAACATTAGAACACCACGTTGAGATTATCAAGTATTCAATCAAGGATAATAGTTATTGGATTAATAGTATGTGTAATTCTTCCAGCAAAGTTGTTTGTAGTTTTATTCCAAGAGTAGTATTCTTATGTCAAGAAAAACATATAAATAAGAATTTACTTCAAGATGTCTTTATACTTACTCTCACGGTTAACAGTACTCGAAAGAAGTGTACTATTATGAGTATATTTAATACATACTTATACTTCGAAGGAATCAAACTTATATTGACTTAAAGACTTGCGTTAATGAAACTCAAAAATATATCTGTTCTTAGTTTGCAACTGGCATATTACTGATACGATAATAATTTATTATGCCAAGTAATATTATTCTTGTGACAAGTATAAACATTCAAGAATAATCGATTACTTTAATATAGAATAGGTTTTTTCCGTGTAATTACTCACTTACTGGGTTATAATTTGTATATTAAAAATCGCACACAACATTAGGTACCATCTCATTACCACTTATGGCCATGATGGCCGAACATACCTACACGGAACTGCCCTACTTTCGCGCAGGAGCACTCATTATTATAGTGGGGGGATGGGTCTTTGTTATTTGAAAATAAATTTCGCCTCTCTTTTGGAATACCTTGATAGTATATTTTATTATACCTCTACTAGTAATGTGTACTGTATATAGTAATACATGAAAAGGAAACCAAAATAGTACTATATTTTGCCGATATTCTATAAAAGTTGTATTGAAGTTTTTAAGTCTCATATTATATGTTGATCGTTCGACCTTTCTACAATTTCAAACCAATTTGAAATTACAATTCGTTGCATAATGTAAACAAGGGCTATATTATAATTATTTAAAGTATTATTAATAACATATGATATGGTAATAACAAATGAGTTTGATAAGAATAAAAATAGTTTTTATTAGGAAAAACATGATCTATGTAATCGTAAATAATTCGTTTATTGTGTAATTTATATTATTAATGTTTCATCAGTGCTTTATTGAAATTTATTTGAT
This sequence comes from Rhamnusium bicolor, assembly GCA_029963845.1. Classification (NCBI taxonomy): domain Eukaryota; kingdom Metazoa; phylum Arthropoda; class Insecta; order Coleoptera; family Cerambycidae; genus Rhamnusium; species Rhamnusium bicolor. The sequence goes on along the minus strand of JANEYF010003969.1, from coordinate 1,859,002 downwards.
AATTAAATTTGTTATTGTACTTATTAGCATCTGTGTACCGAGATACTTTTATTACTAATGGTATATTATACGTATCCTATACGATAGACCTGCTGCCGGCCTCAGTGTTCATTTGCTGATTGATAGATCAGATTACGCCTCATATTATCCTGATCCACAATTTGTGTATTATTGTATTTGGTATACTAATACCGCATACTAATACCCTTACTTTTTATACGACACACAGAGTTCGAGGAAATAGAATGATAAGCTCTTTCGGAAACAATTTATATGTGAACATTATAAACTGGTCAATATTTTTATATGATTTGATACAGACGTGATACTTTCTTGCTAAAAGTTCTATTTAAATAATAAATAACTTGAAAATAAAGGATGTTGGAAGTATGAACGCCCTTATATTAATAGATGTTATATTGGACTAAACGTAACAAACTAATTTTATAAAATATGTGTCGAAAATTGAACGATTTTACCGTTAAAAATAATCTAATCTTTGAAAGTCAATTACCCGAAAAGTGACAGAAAATGTTTTCAAAAATGTTAAAGAAAGATATTGTTGGAAGTGACAAATAAAATATCTAGAAGGGTTTAGTGGAATAAATTGTGTGTACTTCAGTAATTCTTAAATAGGAGCATAAGTAAAGAATATGACAACGTTGCATCATAGAGTTACAAAGTGTTCGCTTGAGAAACACATGTTCACTCGCTCTATGATGACACAATTCAATACTGTACATCGGGTAATGGGTTTTTAGTGGGTATCTATCTATTTTCTGTCGTAATTTAATGTTGGTGGTTTGTCTAATTATTTCCATTTTATTCCATATTTTTATGAATTAAAATTTGTGCATATCCAGAAATACAAACTATAAGAATTGTTACATTCAAGTCATTATGGATTATGACTCATAAAAATTTAAATAAATAAAATAATTTTTTTTGTCGAAAGGAACTGCGCATCTAAAAAATCGTGGAAACTGTGTAAAATTTTCACCAAACGAGTAGCTAGTTAAATTTTATGAAGAATTATTTTTATCTGTATAGTAAAGAAATTAATCAAGAATTTGTAGCAGGGGAATAAATTGAACGACATTTTCATTGTTCACATTAGTAGAAGAATATGCCGATTCTGGCTTAGTTTCCTATGTAATTTCTTATGAGACTACTTTATTGTTCCTCTAACGCGTGGCCAGGTATATTTCTAGTGGGAGGGTGAGCTGGGGCGTTCCTATCTCCTAGACCGCCCACATGCACACACCATAAAATGCTCGATTAACTCCAAGAGGTTGAACAAGTATGTACCTGCTTGACCTGTTGGAGTTAATTAAGCAGTTGAAGCAGTTTACGTAAAAAAATATGCTTAAAAAACAGCTAAAAATGCTTAAACATCGCGATCAACTCCAGCAGGTATAACATACCTGTTCGACCTTTTGGAGTTGATCGGTCAGTTGATGAGCTGCACGTGGGCGGTTCTAGAATCTAGGAATACCCCAGCTCACCTTACTACTAGGAATGTACGTAGCCACGCCCTTCTGGAACCACAAAAAATGTTCAACGTAGTCTCATAAGAAATTACGAGTGAAAGTGAGCCAGAATCGGCTTTTCCCTAATACTCACATCTATAAGTCGACGCCTCTGATGCTTTTCTTTTTCAAATTTCAATAAACTGTAGGAAGTGAGGAATTTATCATTTTACGTTTCTGGAATCATTAAGATAAGTACATGTGTTTGTGTTTGTTATTTGTTAAGAATTTCTCTCGCCAATCGCATACCTCAAAATTTTTTGTTTAAACGTCGTTGTAGACTTACTTTGAATGTTTACCCTTAAAAATACGAATTATGTTTAGAGACAGTATTAAATGTTTCGAAATTAGTCATGTTGATAAAAGGGGTTGCTAGATGTACGACTATTTCTAACATTTTTTTGTAACGTCACTACAGGATAATATGATGAAAAACGATTTATAAGGCAGAAAAACATAGTGTTTAACTTAAATGCGTTCTTCAAGATGAAAAAATGTTGTTACACTAAAAAGTAAATCGTTTTAAAGAAATAATTTTATTTCTGCGAGTCTGTGTGTATATGTCTGAAAAGATGAACCGACAAACGTAATGTTATAGTTTTAATCCACCAGGGAGATATATAACAATTCAGTGGTTCCTTTGAGAAACTGCCAATAGAAATACGATCAAAGGTAACACTGTGACCGCTCGTTCAGTCGTATCTAAACTCATAGACATACTAAACCACCTTTGAGAGAGAATTTTGCCTTTTATGTGTCTTTAAAACGGCATATATAATATATTAACACTTGCTACATACAGTCGTAGAACTATGTAAGATCTACAACGGGTATGTTATTTAAAGTCTTGCATCTTTTATTAAGAAACCTCTTTTGTGCAACGTCTTTAAAAATATACATAGAATACGATTTTCAGAGCTTTTATTTATCAGTTTCCGTTAGAAGATGCGAGTTTCTGAATCGTCTAGAAATTGAGAAAAGTGTTAAATAGTTATTAACGGTTGCACTATCTTCTGGTAAATATTTCCAACCAATTTGAAATCCGTGTTAAAATATATTGTAGAATAGTCAAATAAAACCGTCAAATGGGCGCTTTGGTAATTCTTAAAGAAGGTTTTTTACATTTTTAAATTGGTAATACTGTATTCAATAAATACACGAAATTCCAAAGAATTCCTAAGTTTGCTTAAGGTACCATCTTAAAAAAAATAGCTGAAATTCTTTAGAGAAAGGTCAAAAACTGAGAAATCGTTAAATTTTACCGATGCCTACGTCGAACAAAAAAGTTTTCCCATAGTTTTTTGAAAAAGTAATGGCCTTTTTCATGCAAAATATCGATATATTTGTTACTATATATTTGTGAGTTTATGAAAATTCTCTTTGTGATCCTTAAATTGTTCCAAATCAAAATAACATTTGTGATTATCTTTATGGCGCTTCCAAATTTCTGTCACGCAAAGTAACGCAAATATGTTTTTTATCGCCGACAGTTACGAAGTAGTTCGCAAAAAATATGATTTTATAATAATTGCTACAGCATCTTTCAAAAATAAATTATACAATCTGATTTTTTTGGCGAACTACGAAAACAAAACTCAACAAGTAAGTTTCATCATGAAATAATTTGAAGGTATCGGCATCGAATCCCAACAGTCGCTCTCTGATGCAGATGTTACAATACGAATTCGGCAGTGAGTGTTGCAAAATTGGATAAAACTTTTGTTATTAGCGAAGACTCTGCTTTATCTTGCTCTTAACACGTTTTATCCAAAAAAACAAGCATTTATTATCTTGAAGAATTATGAAGAACTTCAAAATAATGTGGCTATATTCAATGATCTGGAAGCAAATACCTGTATGAAGCTGGAATGGAGTTTAATGCCCTAGGTCTAACGTCGTTCAGTGAGATTTATGAAGAACAATACAAACTGTACACGATAGTGTCTGCAGCATAACTGATTTGTCAGTTTTTCTTCCTACGCAAAGATGCCATCAATCTACATATCGGCTGGTCCAGAAAATTTTTTTATGGGTCTAGTGAAAGACAAGGCTTCAGCTAAAATACTAGATGTCAGAAACTGACATGGTTCACAGATCCAATATGATTGGTGTGATCAAGAGTTAACCTTAATACAAGCATAATTTTCATGTCAGGAATACGGCTTAATTCTGAACGATATTGTGAAGTTATTCTGCATTCAGTGTTACCTCAAAATAGTTATGTCATGCCCGATTTCATACTGATACAGGTTAGTCGATGTTGGTGCCCGCAATTAAATTGTGTATTAGCATATTTTAAATTTTAGGATGGAGCTAGCTGACACACAAGTAACCATATAATTGGATATTTAAGGGAACGTGCAATAAATTTTATTGAACCACAACACTAGCCTCCTAATTATCCAGATCTAAATCCCTGTACTATTATTTATGGGGCGATTACAAGAAAGAGTAAACAAGAATGGCTTTCATTTTAATACTTTAGACAAATTGCGACAAAGCATTTTAGAGTGTTGGGGAGAAATTGACCAACAGATAGTTGCAAAAGCAATAGATGGTTAACGCAGGTGGATTCAGCTTGTTGTAGACGCTGATGGAGGTCATATTCCATTATTTAGACATTACTTTTAACAAGAGTTATTGTTATAGTTAGATTAATTTAATTAATCATATCTTTGTAAGTTTTCAACCGATTTTCGTGACGTATATTCTTAGAAAACCAGGCTTCGAGATAGAAAAAAACGGCCATTTATTTTGTCATTAGTAGAGTAGAATTAAAAAATAAAAATTCCGGTTTTTTTTTGACCACCCAATATGTTAGTGATGTGATAGCAATTGATAATGACAAAATTTGTCACGTGTCTATGGAAATATATAAACAAAATGTCATGTCTGACATTGCTCCAAAAGACAATTATTTTCAGAACAGAATCAGAGAGTATTCAGAAACGTCAATTTTTAATCATCTAAAATATTCAGCATTTAAGTTTCATTTTTAGATTAATATTTTTTAGGTGTGAGACATTTTTGGACAGGAAAAGCATTTCTTTCAAAAATCATCCTCTTACTAATCCTTAATGGCTTAATACCCAAAGAATGTGAGAAGAAATGTTCAGAAAGTTGAAGATTCATACATTCCTACTGAAAACATTACAAAAAGATTTATTATTAATTTAGGTGACGGTAGCGATAGTAAGAAACTAAATTGTAGTTTTATTTTAAAAATGTAAATAAAACGGAATTAGAATAAATGTTTTATTATGTATAATCTATTGTAATTGTAAACAAGCGACGGTTTCTTTTACATTTTATTTAGTCAACCACCCGTTGGGTTTTTGGTCACTGCTAATTGCAGGCAGTAAGACACTACTATATCTATGAATACTTAAGGTGAATTTACATGGCGCCAGTAACTAAAGCCGAGTACTGGATTTTAATACTCTCTACCTGTAAACAGACCTTTTAGTGTTACTAAAATACTAAAACGCTTGTTTACACGATGCAAGTACTAAAATCCAGTACTCAGTATTAGTTACTCGACCGAGTTACTGGCAGTGTATAAATTCACCATTATACTAACTGTAATAATTAAAGCCATAGCTGTGCAAAATTATCCTGGTTGAGTAATATTAATTCACATAAAAATAAGTTACATGTTTTAATTTTTAGTATATCATTATTACTGTATTGTACGTGTACTTGATGTTATTGCAGAGTCACTCTTCCGATATTCTCCTAACTTTTTGCTTAAATTAACAAGTTTTTCTGTACTACCAACCAGCGGCCACATGTGCATAAACTTTGCTCGGAAATTAATATTTCGCAAATGGATATCCAGCGTAGTTGGAAAAATGTAAATATAAACTTTTAAGTGGTAGAACATAGTTATAACTTTGGGATTAATGTAAAATAGGTTTATTTGACTTCTCTTAGATTTGATAAATATTCATGATGTGAAGTGAGCAAGAGCAGTTTTATTGGAGACTTCAATAGCATCTGATTAAAATTACGAGTGGTAGCCAGACGGCAGCGTGCAATTCAAACTTGAAATGGTAATAGTTTTCGGTCAAATTTGATTCGAGTAACAAAAGTCCAGTTGAAAAATCGACAATTTAAAATGGAATAACTAATGCCTCGTTAAATCACTTTTTTTTAATAATAATAGAAGGTTGATATCTCAGTTATTTTCGATTAATTCAATTTGCTAACAATGTATTTATACCTACACTATTGTCACCGTTCAGTGTGTCGTGACTCACCAACTAATGCATTTGAGAACAACCATAAAATAGATATTAGCAGTTTAAGATTAATTAGGAATGTAACAAATACTAGACAGCAGGATACATTTGTAAGCTTGGAAATCACAAAGTGTAAAATAGTATGAATAGTGACAGAGGGCCGATCCCAGATAACCCACTTTATTGGTTGGTGGATCACGATTCATCGAACCGTGACAATAGTTTAGGTATAAATATGATACATTGGTAGCATAAAGTTAGTTGTAATCATCTCCAGATGATGCCAACTTGGTTGGCGAAACGCGCGTCGAAAGCAGTATATGGTGTTTTGGTGTTTCTTGGAGAACTACGTCAGTGTTAACACAAACTGACAGTTAATGAAATTAACAGTGTTGGAACTTTTCTGTAAATTGATATACATGTGATTAAAAAAAAGCTTAATGGAAAATTGTATCAAAATTTAAAACTGCCCACTCTGAGAATATAAAAACGACTCCTCATATGTTAGGATTTTGCAAAGAAGTTTAGAATATGGGGAAAACTTCCAAAATTATGGTGAAAAACTGAGTTAATTTTTTTTTATTTATTATAATTTTATCTGTATTGACAGTGGAAACTTGAAACTTGTGATACACTGGCAACTAGATCAGAGCTTTCAATTGTAACATCTCAACACTTTCTAGGACTACTAGATTTGTGATAACGATAGTCAGCTTTTGTTTTTCTAGTGTATGTTATCTATTGAAAAAGTAATAATTGTAATCAATGGGTAAATTAGTCATTTTCACTTTCTCTTATAAACTAAAAATACAGTACGGCATCCTTAAAAAAAGCAGAAGTTGTCTATCATTACAGCAAAACCAGTAGGCATAGAAAATTTTGTTACAATGTTACAATTGAAAACTCTCATCTAGTGACCAATGTTGGCCACGTTTCAACTTCCTACTGTCATTACAATAAAAGTCTTTACAATAAAATTTAACCTTGTTTCTGCGCCAGCCATAACTCCGGAACGGTACCGAACATCCCAAACTTTTTTTGCAGATTCTTAAGCATAAATTTCCCAATTTTTTCTAACGGATAGTTTCCACCCTGTATGTCTGGATATATATTTCAGAGCATAGTAATTAAAATATTTGGGTTTTATTCGTTTTCTGTTGGCACATCCTATTTTGGTTCGAAACGACATTTGTTTTTGCATGAGAAGGAGAGGCCATAAGGGTTGTAAATGCCTAAAATATAGGGATCATTGTTGGGACGTTTTTGACCATCTACGCATATTATCTTGCCATGTATCTGTTACGTTTATAATTAAAATACAATATCTTTTTGCATCATAAACACGCTACGGAACATAATACACATAACAGTAATATACATATTTGTACAATGTTTTTAAGGCGGTTTGGTGGTGGTGCTTTCGTCAGATGGCGCAATATAAATTTGTCGGTCTCAAATGCTTTCTAATCAAAATAAAAATAAATATCTTATTTTAAACAAAGTTATTACGCAGATACATATTTTAAATCAGATATTAAATATAAATTAGTACCTACTTTTAGAGACCTAGTAATAAAGATTTAGAGATTTGACTTCTTCACACATTTTTTATATCGCGTTCAGTATGTATCTCAGCTGGAAAGTGAACAAAACATATGAAAAGGCGTTTAAAGATCAACGTATTATATTGGGTTTAAATAATATCTCGAAGAGGCTTTGAGCCAAAAAGTGTGAATTATTTTCGACTTTCGCCGTTTTTTATCCGCAAGTTAAACATTACGTTGTGTCTTATATTCTAATAATGGCAGGTTTTGAGTGCCTAAGTTCAAATATATTACTCCATCGACATGTTGACTGGGAATATAACAACATGAAAATGCAGGAGATTTCTTGGTAAATATTTTCGTTTACCTTTTGCCTGAAATGATAGCTCTTCTAAAATTTCCTAAATAATATAAAGTCAACCTCTCTTAAAAAAATGCATTGCAGCACTGGCGGTTCTTCTATAGGGTCATTTGGTCAATGACCTCCCACAACAAATAAAAAAATAGAGCTACTCATTTTCTGAAGTTTAAAAATATATAATATATATATTTTTAATATTTTTAAAAAATATATTAAAGTTTCTAGTTCATTCTATGCATAATACTATTCAAATATCTAGATCGCAGGATTTCGTATCCACCCAAGCACTGAGCCTCTATATTCATATTCATTACATTATTTATTTATAGAATTTAAAAATCTTGGGTCAATCCACAACTTGTCCTCAAAGTTAGCTACGGACCGAATTTACAACGAATTAAAGTGAAATAGACTTATTCGCGAATCGTCAGAAAGCAAAAGAGACAGAAAACACTGACAGGGACAATGTCCCTGACACATTTTACGGAAACGGTAACGCACGAAGTTCACTAAGTTCAGTTGAGTAGTGAGCAGTCTTAATGCTGACTAGGTATGCGTTGGTCAGTAAATTCTGTCGCGTTGTATTTAATATTTTTATTTGTGAACATTTTATTAGTAAATCTCTACTTGTCGTGAAATTAAGTAAAACAGTGTTTTTGGTGTTTACTATTAAATATGAGTGTTGTACAAAATATATTAAAACTGAAAGATGCACATGAGTTGGGTTATAAATAAAATACAAGTAGTTTTTGTGTTTAGATACGTTTTAGACGGTGTTGTATGTGAGAGATTTTGGAAATTTATTCAGTCTCAAGGAACGACATCGCAGCATTTGACAGATGTAATTTTAAAAGAGTTAGAATGTCTGAAAATTAATGAAAGTCATGAAAAATTGATAGCACAAAGTTACGATGGAGCATCAGTAATGAGTGGTGCTTTTGGAGGTGTACAGACCAAAATTAAAAAAAGTTATTCTTCAGCAAATTTTATTCATTGTTACGCTCGTCAACTAAATTTAATTTTACAAAAAGCATCAAGTCAGGATAAAAGCATAAAAATTTTATTTGCTAATTTACATAACTTTTCTTCATTCTTTGGAAAATCGCCAAAAAGAACAGCCGTGTTAGATAATGTTGTTAAGATGATATTACCTAAAGCGGCTCTAACACGATGGAATTTTAATACAAAGTGCATAGATACTGTTTATACCTATCGAACAGAATTGTTAGATTGTTTAGAAAAAAATCGTTGATAATGAATCAGAAAACAACACTCTAAACCAAGCTATTGGTTTAAAAAACTACTTACAAAATGAACATTTTCTTTACTGGTTAAATTTTTTTCATATAGTTATGCCTCATTGTGATATATTGTTCAATCAATTACAAAAATGTAATATTGATGTCATAACAGTAAATAAGTGTATTGGCGTTTTTAATAGTAAAATTGAGGACATCAGAAATAAAATTTTGAATAACTATATGGAGGAGACATCCATGCAGTCTACCCAGAGATGTAAAACGGAAGAATCAAAAAGGAGAATTTCATTAGAAGTTTGTGATATAATTACATCTGAGATGAAAAACAGGCTTGGCTTCAGTAATCATTTAGCAGTGTCTCAGTTATTTCACGCAGATCGATTTAAAGATTATAAAAAAAGCTTTCCTCAACATATGTTTAAATTAGTTAAAACGGAGTATCCAGTCATAAATCATTTGAAACTTAAAACTGAATTAGAAGTATTATATAGCCGAGAAGATTTTTCCAATAGTGAAGGTGCAGTTGCTTTGTTACAGCTTTTTATTGACAATAATTTGTGCAATACTTTTTTTGAAAAGGTCAAACTGTTAAAAACCTTGTGTACTCTCCCTATGACTACCGTCGAAAGTGAACGTTGTTTTTCCACCTTAAAAAGAATAAAGACATTTTTAAGAAATACCTTGGGTCAGGAAAGGTTATCTTCTTTAGCTATGCTTACCATAGAAAGGGCATTAATAAAGAAGATAAAAGACTTTAATGAAAAAGTAATTGACCACTTTGCATCTCTAAAAGATCGGAGGATCGACTTGGAATTTAAATCACTTTAAAAGGTAGGTAATACAGTAAACTTTTCTAATTGACCTCCCTATCTCTTGACCCACGAACCGCCACTGCATTGCAGCGTAATGAGAGGGTGTATACAGTATATACGTAAATGAAATTAGAGGGTGAGTTTCCATTCCTCAACTTATCGAGAGCTTTTGATTCTAAATTGGAATATATTTCTAAAAAAATATTGGCATACATGGGTTCTAAGTCGTATTAACCCTTACATCGAAAGCTAATAATAAATTACAATCATTTTTAATTTCATATTCATGATGTAAACCTAAGGGTACCTCAAGTTCCAATGTTAGGGACCCCATTATTTTTTTTACTACAACAATTTACCAAATCATTCAACGTAATATTATCACGAAATATGCAGATGATAACATTCTTTGAATATCAGCTCATGAACAGGAGAAACATTACTACATATTATACCTGGCTATGTATGTATGTGGGTGTATCACAGAAATAAGTTCATTTTAAATCACAGATTAATAGTTTATATCAATTTTAACTTTAGGAATGCCTTAAGTTCTAGTGGTAACACGTGATCATTGATTATATCTGTAAACAAACTACTTACTAAACATATTCGCAGTTTTAGAGTTAAAATACAAAATTTCCTAGATTTCTTACGTGTATGGTATGCTCTAGCTTATTTACAAAGATCTTTAAATTAATATCTATCGATTTAGGCCCGGTTTTTCAATGCGCCACCATTAGCAAAATTATTCGCCGATTAGTATGAAATGGATGAATTCTTTTTGCGGAGAAGTCACTAATTGACGGATAATTTACCTAACCAAGCACTGATAAACCGGCCCTTAGTCAGTACCATGATTCTATATTTCAGAAAGAATTACAAAAGTTACTTTTACACTTAAATAATGAAGAAAATTTATAAGAAATTAAAGTCGTGTGGTGACCACGTCTCATTTTCTTTTTCGTAGTAGGAGTATATTCGACTATGAGGGAAACATTGTTATTATTATTATATTAATTCAGTTGCATGTACTTGGAATCAATGGCATGTCCATACATTCAAAAGGATAGATAGGTACTTAACTAAAAATATATTTGACTCCCCAGGTACACACACATCTTTTTGTCGTCCTGCATTCTCAGTACCGGTTTATCTCAGATATGCAAAGACAAGGAAGCAGTAAACTGCATGCATTAGTCGTTTGTATCCGCTGAAGCAACAATAAGCGACCGTCTTATGTTCCTGCTTGCAGTTGAGATGCAGCTTAAGCAACTTAACACAGTAGAGTCGTGTAAACGGTTTTGTTTTATATAGTGTGTGTGTATTTAACTAAAGCATATGTTCTGTAAATAACTAGAAGGTACTGGCGACGATATGAGACAGTCGATTTGTTTCCAGAAATAGGGAATAAAGTTATAAATTTTACCAACGTATGTACCTATTATTCATGCGACCGGTGCTCATTATGTTACGGTTTTATTTAATAAATATATGTACATTAAGGCTGGAATTTCGCAGAGTGGTGAGGAATGGACATTTATTTTTTGTTTATTATAATTATTTAAAGAAACAAACATAGTATGACATTTACATAGTTTTAAGAGTGCTACTATCTAACGACTATATTAATATAATACTTTAGTTATTCATTATTATTACAATTAAAATTTATTATTGTTATAGTTATACAATCAAAGTTGTCAAAATTTCAATCAGGGTGTAAATATATTAATGTCACAAAAACATAAAAATTGTGGGCGTTAATATAAAATACAACAAATTAATAATAAATTTAATAATCCAATATTATTCAACCAGAAGTGTAGATGTTTAGACTAGGTACCATAACAGTAAAAGTAGTTGGCATGAACATATATTACCTATATTATATTTTGAAAATGTTTATAATGTTGAACTTGTTAGAGATGACCTGGCCGGCCTAGTCGTTAAACCCCTATTATAAAACCGTACTAAAATTCAAATATATTTATCATTTAAATATACGTGTTAAATCTAGACTAAGTGTGCTTTGTTACTGGATGAGAATTAAATATCCTAAAATGGGTTGAAACCTTTCATGTGCTCATGGGCGCCGCTTGGGGGAGAGGAAACATACAAATAGATCAGAAACAAACATTAATCATAACAAATACAACCGTCAGTTAGGTGGATGTAATATACAGTAACTTTTTAACGGCTTAGGACAGACTTAACCAGCTTCTGATGTTTGGATCGTCGATGAATTTACTAGATATATTTAAAACATGTCTACAGAATAGATACCAATGTGTGCAACATCGTGGTTTCAAGTCTGTTGAATTCATGCGGGAATCAGAAGTACCACAGGGTCCGGTATTGGGACCGCGTCTCATTAACTTATTTGTAAACTATATTATAACCGACCTTAAGGCCGAACATTATTGTATGCTGACGATCTGAAAATATAACGTCTCTTGGCGATTGTGGGCGGTTATAAAATAACACAAATAATTTAAATGCTTGGTGTAAGACTCTAACAGCTAATGCCATTAAGAACCTAGGATTTGTAATATGTAACTATAAGGAGTATGTTAATATTGACATTTTCCGTATATTATATGTCACATTTGTAAGATCTCGTCTTGAGTATGCATCAGTTGTTTGGAATCCTGTCTATAAGATTCGTGTCCTTCAATTTGAGAAAATTCAACGTAAACTTCTTATTTCAGTTGTTTATGCTAGATTCCATCACGAAGTATTGCGTCAGTGATTAAAGTTGTGGGAGACTTGACAAAAAGAGAGCAGTTGCCTCAGTGATATTCTCTTATAAAGCAGTAAATTCAGTTGTATCAAACTTTGCAATCATATAATAACTTACGAGTACCCAGAATTTCTTCCAGGAATAATAATCGTTTCAATTTTCCTGCTGTCCGAACAAATATTCTCAAGTCGTCCCCATTTTATTAAAATAACCTGGAATATAAACTTGATATATTTTACACTAATCCTACTTCTACTGCCTAAATAAACTACTAATCCCATCTAAATAAAAAAATGTATTCTTCAATTCTTAAATACATATTATTTTGATTTCTTGTAAATGTCATTATTAGTATTTTAAATGTTATTACTTTATGTGTGTTTTTATAATGTAATGTGTTATTTCTTTCCGTTATAATTTGTAATCATTAATAAAACTAAAATATTGTTTTCTGAAACTATGGTTCCATCGCCCTTAAACTACGCAGACATTGTATACGGTCCCTGTCTTTCACAGAATGACAAATACCAAATACAAAAAATTGAAAATTGCTATGTACGATATTTTACAACTGTGCCCCAATATGGTCATATTACTCCGCACTTACGTGCATTCAGTTTATTGAATATGTGTGAAAGGAGATTTACACACATTGTGGGATTTGTTTTACCCGTTTTGAGAACAGAAAATTTAATAAAATACAAAAGCGCACTGTAATTCACAATAGAGATCTTAGACAAATTGAAAATAAAGTTTGTATTCCTGTTAACAAAAATTCATCTTTTCGATTTTCAGTTTCATTCATAGCAGCATATATTATTAATAATTTGCCAATCCAATATCACAACATGTCGATGACAACTGTTAAATCTAAATTAAGACAAGACATAATTTTATCTAGATTAGAAAATTTTAATTTACTAATGTTCAAAATTAAAAAGGTTTTTTTTATTTGTTTTCTTTTCAGGCTGATATATTATAAATGCATATTTTTGTACACGAGAAGTAATGTAAAGCAACACTGTTGATGCACTTCCTTTTGGAAAATATGTCATGTCTGTACTGTACTGCTTGTTTTTTTTTTCAATAAACTTATTGTATTTGTTATCTGCCTTCTTTATTCTTCAACTGGGCCTTGTACCTGTTGGATATCGTATTAAATTAATAAATAAATAAGAAACTTAAACCAAACTAGGGATGGGGCAAAATGAGCTTTGTATACAAAGTTGTTACATTTTTTATTTCAATTGTAAGAATATTCTTAAGAAAGCGTGCAGCTAAAATTTAGTTTTAAAACTAACTTTTGACGACACTGAACAACCTGGAAACATCTCATCTAAACTGAATTGCAGCAGCATAAGCGACAGAATCTGGATCGCTTGTAGATTACCAATTAAATCCGATACAGGTTTAATATGTGTGCTCCAAAGCATGTTGTAACTTACATCTGTGGTGGTGTTACGAATTTATTCATTAGAAAAATTTGTACTAAAACGAACTCTTTTCGTGTTTGAAATAATTGCACAATATTTGTAAAATATGCATCAATATTCTTAGTAGTGCGTTATTGGTGAAAGAATTTTTTCTAATAAATGTTTGTGCAAAAGTCTATGTTAGAAGTAGTTATTACTAAGCCTGGCCAAGGTCAATAATCCTACAGAGACGTACTGGGTATGCATCATATCATGATACTTGAATAAGTACAATAATAAAAACAAAAATATTTTATACATTGTGATGTATGTTTTTGTACTATTTTGTTCGATTTAGATTCTTTTTTTATGTATTTCTTTATATTTTGTAAGCTTATTGCTGCACATTATTATTAAACTGTTAAATGACGTAACATGTAAAAACCTACAATCGTCTCTTTGAAGAAAACGGCCCAACAAACGCAGCACCGTCGGTCGCAAACATCAACACTTGACTTGTTGACAGTTCAAACAGTCTCCAACACCACCCGCGTAATTGTTTCGCCAGTACACGCAGTTAGTCTTTTGCTAGCTAGTAAAAGTGGAAATATTGGTTTAACAGGGTCGAGTACACGTACTATAACATTTAAAATACAATTTTTTTTACAATCTGTCGTCTCGTCAACACATAACTACAGCCGTGTATTTTTTAATGCACATTAAATCCTATTTACAATGTCTTCACGAACACTTGGTACATATTTACGTAACGATTAACGACTTGGTAAATTCACCTGGGGATTGTATTTATTCCAAAACTCCCGAAATGCTGGTTTATCTAATATGCGCAGGGGAACATCACAGGCAATCAGCATTAACAGTAAATCAAACATAAACTGAGGTTCCAAAGTAGACAAGCCATTTTTTTATTTTTATGCCGGTTACTATTGACATGAATTTTGCAGCCGTATTTATTCCAGCACATTAAGTCTTGATCACAAACTTTACAAATTATTTTACATCCATCATAGAATAAATCCGGAAATTCACCGATAAATTTATTCACTTTATCAGCGAACGGTCATTTTCGACTATTTACGCTCAACATTATTTATTATTTATTAGTACTCTATGCATCGATCGACAGATAACAACTGAAGTGTGTCGTGTCATCGTCATCGCAAACAAGCGCGCGATGGCATTGGTATTGCGCCCGATCCTGAACCTACCATCGCTTGGCCAGGCTTAGTTATTACTAATATTTTTTATTATTAGCTTCAAACCACATTATTATATTATGTTTAGAGGTTCGGATCATAACACCAAGAAATTTGATCATATTACAAATTTTGCTGTCAGTCAATTTCTGATAAAGTACATGTTTTTATTTATTCATTTATTTAACGTTGTCGACCTATTTCCGCTACCAGGCCCATCACCCACGCAAGGAGACGAGCTACCCCCGACCTGAAAATTTTCTTGTCTATAGAAGACTAGGGGTTTCTTACTTGCCTAACATTTGATATACAAGGAAGCGCCTGTTTTACATCCCCTGGCCCGATATTACGTAACTTCTGTGTATACGCTGATATTACCAGCCGCTAGAAGACAGGACGAGATTTCACTTGGGTTACCCATCCAAATTACACTTTTGAATTCACTGTTATTATTTTATATAATTTAATGTGCAAATAATTTGAGATTTTCACATAATTAACAAAGAAAATGGGTCTACTTCTTTTTATACCTCCTTGATTTATTTGTTTATTGCTTAACTCCCAGCAATAAGATGCTTCCAATCTAATCATGTTTCGTTCATGACTGATGGTTTACGGGTCAAGTCCACGTGGACTATCATAAAATGCACAGGGTTTTTCTTATACAGGGTGTCCCCCTAGTGCGTATTTGTTTCATAAATCTTTAACTGTTACAGATAGAAAAAAAAGTTAATAAAAAAGTTCCTCAGCATTCATCATTGCATACTCTAATTTTAGTCATACAGAGTATTTTGTTTCGGCTGGGTAGTAATTAACTTTGTTGTTAAATAGAACACCCTATATATTATTGTATATTTGGTTAGCTGACGTCAAGAGCTTTCCAATGAACTACCATAATTTGTACTTTTTTTGAGTAGTTCTGGAATTATTTGAAATTATGTAGAAATTTTGACGTATGTACACCATTACAAGAGACGTTGTATTAATTTGAAATATTTTCAGATGTTTCGATACAGTAATAAATTACATTAGAAATGTGCTTTCAAACCATGTATCCGGTTTTACATTTTTTTCTACAGGATGTCCATAATTTTGTGTCGAACCTGGAGATTCAAAACGTGAATAACTTTGTTATTTCAAATATTACACCCAATATGTTATTTCTTATTCCATTAGAGAATTTCAAGAGCTTTCTGGCGACCTACCATACTTATTTTCAATGGTTTTGAGGATATGATCATTTATGTCCAAATCTTGAGAAACAAAGAACGTAAGTGCCCTATTTTGATTTTTATGCAAATGTTAAATAACCAATAAAGAGGTTAATAGTTTGATGCTCTTTTTCTAAAATTGATCCAATAACAATCTGTGAATAAGTGTATTACTTTATAATAATTAATTAGTATTTAGAGTTCGCTGATTTGTTGCCCAAAACAAATAATGGTATTTTAAAGAACAATATTCCACCAAATCCGGAACAGGGAGAATTTACTAATTTTTCTAATTAGAAATTTTTTAAATAAGTATGTATTAACTGAAATACATACATTGCATATCTGAGAAAATACAATAAAACCAATTCAAACTAAATGCACTAACTTTAGTTAGCAAATAACAAAATGGTAGCAATTAACTTAAATTATTGTTCTAACAAATGTTCAATGTGTTGACCGTTTTGATTTGCGCACAAATTAACTCTATGGTGGAAGGATCTGACATTCATTAACATTTGGGGAGTAATGTAATGAATGCATTTGTTATTTTATTTTTCAAATCATTGACGTCTCAGAAAAAATCTAAACTTTTAAGATCGGGCTATCTTGGAGGCCAAGTCACTGGACCACCTCGACCAATCCAGCATTCTGGGAAACTTTCATTTAGGTACTCTCTTACCTCAGCGCTATAATGCGCTGGTGCACCATCGCATCGTGTTGAAACCATAGTCTAGCTATGATATTTAGTGGTATATTTAGTAATAGGTCATCTAATTCATTTCTCAAGAAATTTAAGTATTTCCGACCTGTTAGATGTCCTTCAAAGAAATATGTTCCGATGTTGGCCCATTATTCCAGCCCATACATTCACACTGAAACGATTTTGTGTTACAACTTCCTGAATTATTCTTGGGTTTTCTAAAATTATTTTTGTGTTAACTTTTTTTTTTATTCTGTAATAGTTATGGAACAAATACGCATTGGAGGGATACCCTGTATATAAGAAATATGAATCAACTAATAATACTGATATTGATGACAAATTCTATATTTGGTATTAATGCATTTTTTGGATTTCATTGGAACTCCAAACAACAAACGCATGCATCCACAAAATAGTCAGAACGATAAGCGGTATTTTTTTACATTCTTCTCAAATTCTGAAAACTTGCTAATTATCTGTACCCTGTACTATACGTATTGTGCTCTTTATTTAACCTTTATTTATGATATTTAATTTTTATTTATAAATATGTGATGTGATGTGTTGGAACTATTAGTTTCTATGTGAAAAATTTGTTGGTTTTTGAAATTTGGATTCTTTTCCAACACAGTCAGATTGGGTCTCGTTTATCAGATATGATAGAGGTATATGTTTTTATGATTCTCGGGCTATAGTATCCTTCTTAATTATTAATGTAACAATTTTAGAAAACGATTATATTTTACAAATTTATAACAAAAATTCAAACGATGAATCACTTCATTTATATACACCGTTCCACCGTGCCATTTCAAAAATTGAATTATAAACCTCTTCTTGAACCCATTATCTATAAATCGATTAAATCTAAAGAGAGAAAAAAACGCATCAATCACGAAAATGAAAAACTTTATTTTTCAGGGGCGGCGGAATCATGATAAGTCATTTAATGAAATTAAGTAGATTCGTGAGTATAAAGGAAATATGTTTATAAGGAGAACGAAGTAAGATAAGGCGGGAATATTAGAATAAACCCGATGATTTTGAATCGACGAAATAGTAATATCGGTAGCTTAGACTTCGAATGAACGGTGGCAAAATGTGCAATACTTTTTTTGTGCATTCGCCGATTGAAAGCAGTCTGGTAGTATCAAATAGCTTAGTCAATAGCAAATCCATCGACTGATTGGTTCGCGGTATAGCTGATACTGGGTGGAATAGCAAAAACAAATGAAAATCATTTTTAGTTGCAAAGAAACTTAAGATTTTCACAAATATTGAACAAATGGACGACCTGTTGTTTATGACAAAACCCTATTAAACTTTACGGACTTTGTCCCGCCAAACGCTGATTTACAAATGGTATTAACGCATTTTGTATAAATATAATCTAACATGTCAGCAGCTTGCGGTAAAATTAAAGCGTCATTTAGTGTTAGTTCATTTAATTCAAACCTCTATCTATTCCTACTAGATATAAAAGCCAAAGTCTTTTTAAAATAGACACATACTTGTATAAAACGGAAAACACTTCCATTTCCATTTAGATTGCCTATAATTCAACTATAACATTATCGAGGTCGTCTAGCCACTTGCTGAGATTCTCCATCTCTTTGGTATTTCAAAAACAATATAACATATAATATAACAATAAATATACTTTATATCTGCCTGAATATTGTTTTTATTAAAAAATTATAATTTTCTACGATCACAAAGAAAAGTAGGGCCTTTTGAAATAGTTTTGAGTATATAAAGTAGGTCGTTTTTAAATACCATGCAATAAAGAAATTTTGTTTCACACCATGAAATAATAGTATATTGTATAACGAGCACAGTATGGTACTCATTTCTTTATGAGTATGAAGTTTGTAAATCATATGAGTAAAGAAATGGTTACATTATGCAAGTTACACACTATACTTTTTCTACGACTAAGTTTGTTGTTCCTTTAAATTAGGAAAACGTTTAACAGCGTGGCTGTCTTTGTATTTTATTTAAGGGGTTGATTTACAAATAGTTATTTATGCAAAAGTGAATGTGCATTGCACAAGACATGAAAATTGTGTAGCGATGCCATTAGGTCGAGTTGGACAACACTTCAAATGCAAGAATACTGCAGGAGTTTGCATACACTATTTTATCTATGAACATGAAAACAACGTAAAGTGTATGCTGTGAATTAATGACAGGTAAAGTAAAATAGTAAAACATTAATGACAGTGACGTCCAGTGTCTTCAATTAAGTTCCATCTGTCAAGATATAGTGCGATAACAATATATTGCATTATAAGACCGTTATAACCGTTAACCATGTGAGCATGTTATACTCTATAACGGTCGAATATTGTACAATCTTGAAGCTCTTTTCATACAAAAGAGAGAGAATAAACAAATAAATTTTATTAATTCTTATGACGATTCACACGCCTACAAAAAAAAGTTTTGTCCTAGAGATCAGACCCAACTTTTCCCATGTATTTTGACGGGCTGAAACCGAATTTGGCAAAAAAAAATGTTTGACGCGTCAGTTTTTCTCTATATCCGTCTATAAACCCCAAAAACTTTTTGGATCGCTGATCACGAATCTGAAATCAAAAATGAGTTTTGACATAATAACAGCTGTCAAATTTCATGAAAAATGTAAAAAGTCAATATTTGGAGCATATTATTAAGTTTTTTTGGACTGCTGATTACGAATGAAGTCAAAAATGATTTTTGACATAATGACAGCTGCCAACAAGGTGTCAAATTACAAGAAAAATGTAAAAAGTCAATATGCCAAGGTTCATTTTTGTCTTGTGATTCACGATCAGTAGCCTAAAAGACTTAATAATATGCTTCAAATATAGACTTTACATTTTTCATGAAATTTGACAGCTTGTTGACAGCTGTCATTATGTCAAAATTCATTTTTGACCTCAGATTCATGATCAGCGACACAAAAAACTATAGAAATTTTTTCAAAAAATTTTCCCCCAAAGGGATAATAGCGGGATATGATGACAAGAATTTACGCGTCGAAAAATTTTTTTTTGCCAAATTCGGTTTCAGCGCGTCAAAATACATGGGAAAAGTTTGGTCTGATCTCTAGGACAGAACATTTTGATTTTGTAAGCCTGTGATTATTAATATAGGCAAAAATCTAGTTGCATTTTTGGAAAGCATCTGTGTTTTCAAAGCAACGGATAACAAGTCTTACTAATGCCAGTGAGATATTATTATTGTTAAATTGAAAACCGTTTTTGCTCTTAAAAATTGATATTCCGTGTGAAATATTAGAAGAAGCTGAGGAAACCAGTAGATTTTTATAAAGGTAATTGTCGAAATTCTCGTATTTTAAATGATAGCTATATTTTTATATGCAACGGCATTTGATGGTGATTGTTGAAATAAGAGACGTATCGGTGCAAATCAAAATATAATGTAATAATATATTATTAACGATATAAGACCGTTATAAACGAACATGGATAACTGAGCTTGCTCTCGCTCGTTCAGTTAACTTCCATGCTCGCATGTTAAGCCCTATAACGGTCAAATATTGTACATCGTTTTATGTTATCTTGAAGCTCTTTTCACCCAAAAGAGACAGAATAAACTAATAAATTTTATTAAGTCTTATTAGTGTAGGCGAAAATGTAGTTGTATTTTTTGAAAACAATTATGTTTTTATAGCAACGGGTAACAATTCTTATTAATGTTAAAATCAAAATGTATCGGTAACAGATCTTTCCAACTTTACATATGTCACTTTGGTCATTTACATAGACCAAATTATATTACCATTTTAATTAATTTTAATTTTTTTTAAAGTAATATTAGCAACACAAAAATGCAATTATTAATCACACAAAACATACTGTATTCGTTTGATATAATTTTTGTACTATGATTTTTTTAGATACACCCTGTTTCAGGATCAAGCAGGCGAAAGCTCACTACATTAATATCTATCTATCTCCCTGATGTATTGATCATCCTAATGCATATTTCCCTGCTCACGATTTTCGATATTACAATTTTGGTTTAATTTCCTTTTGCTTGCTTAAGCAATATTGCGTGGTTCCAAATGAACGTAATACAGACTAATGTTATTCCCTAAAGCCAGATATTTTATGTATGTTCTTTAATCTTTAAGTGATGTTTCTTCCGCAGTTAGAAGCCTTGTCAATATACGTATTTATTTTTGGGTATATCTTTTTATCCATTTTAGCCAGTTTCACGTAATATGTGATGGTTATGTTAGAGTTTTTCCAACTCGACTTGAATTGTACACGCGGCTGCATTTTTTTAGATTCATATTTAGCATGACAACATAATCGATAAGCTTGTATATTTTATCTGCATTGTATGGAGACGATTCAAAAAAATGCTGCTTCAGCGGTACAATTACCTTTTCCCCAGCCTACTGCGACAAACGGAGAGCTAATAGCTTATTAATTGATCGAAATTGGTGACTATTTGAATTAGTACTCGTCAACCTCTGTGGTTTTCAGTAAAAATATTGACAAATTAAAAACACTGCGGTTTAAAGTTCATCTATACTTTCTGTAACGTGTCTTCATAGATGATCGAAAACCACGTGATCAATTACTTCCCTTTAACAATCGAGTCGTGTCGTGGTTGAGAACGGTTCCTTAAACACGTATGGGCAAAAATCTGTATCACGTACTGCTGTAACATGAAATATACAAAATCACGAATTATAAGGTACCAATGAGGGCTACTGCGCTTGAATTCACCACGAGAGGCTTTAATGTAGGGTAAGCTAAATGTCATTGAACGTTCATGTTTATTATGGGTTTTTAACGCGGATTTTTAGTGATGACAGAAGGGGAAAGTAGTAATTTAGAAAGAAGAAAGAGAAAGAGAGAGAGAGAGAGAGAGAAAAGAGAGGAAATGGGAGTTGTAATATTTGTACACTAGGTATTTTATATTTTCTACAGTCATCATGTGGGCCATTACAAGTATTAAAGTTTTTATGAACTAGCTCTTTTTTTTCGGATTGATCATTAGTACTCAAAGTAAATGTTAAGAATTAAATTTTTTTGTGTTGATACTAAGAACATTTGCATTAAACCATAATTTCACTTATTTTAAGCCTATGTTTCATTAATAAACACTTGTTCTCAATTATTGTCTTGAAATGGTAATACCTTTTTTTTAGTTTGTTAATTAATGTTTCGTCATCAACGTTATCGAAAGCTTTAGCTAAATCTAAAAATAAAGCTAAATGTTTTTTTGTTATCATTCAGACTGTACCACTGACTAATTGAAAAAAACAATTGTTTCTACTTCCGATTATCAAGAATTATTTAATTAAATAAGCTTTTTGACAGAGTTTGATATTTCTTGGTGGTTTGAAGATTAATCAAGTCCCAATATAAATAAAACTTGTACAATTTAAAACTTATTCTTTTATTCGTTATACTATCATTCACATTATGAGTACCGCCCAGAAAATAATAAAAATTCTTTATTTAAAAGTCAAATATTTTTGGGCAGCAAATGTTAACGACATTCCTAAAAATTCATATTGAACATTTTGTTAAAACATGCAATTAAAATGTACTTTATAGGGTTTCATCTCACATTTCACTCAATGCACTTTAATATTTGTAAAACGTACACCATCAACCTTTCTGAATACAAAGTAGTCTATATAAAAATTTATTTTCAGTTCGCAAAATAAACATAGAAGAGCCAAATCCGCTATAACAAAACGACAACGTGGACTTTAATTTGAAATAATTTATATGTCACGGGTAACGCCGCCAGCGGTTGGAATAAAAACAATGACGGCAAATAAAATAAAATAAACAAACAGATTAAAACGGACATTTTCTATTAAAAATGTAAAATAGTGGTACCTTGGGAAATGCATGCATAATAGATTTTGTAAGCACTCTAAAGGTGTTATTTTCTAAGATCATATAGTAACAAGTAGTAATTTTAAATTTCACAGAAAATTTTTGGAATTTCATTTCGATCTTTATTATTCTCGTGTATTTACCTAATCGATGCTTAAAGTGGTAATCACCATGTAAAAATACTGTTCTGAAAATACAAATTTATAATAAGAACAACAATAATCTTTAGTAATATATAAAACATATGAAACGAAATTTTGACATAAACGTTCATCCACATGGATATTCTTAGACTTACTCCAAATGGATGATCCATTTGAAGGACCACATTTTGTACAGAAACTAAAATGGTTTATATGGTGTGATGTATATTGACTTGCACGAGAACTTCGTTCGTTTCCATATTACTTAGGTATTAAAGATGATGAAAACCTTATTGAAAATGAAATGGTTTTTCAGCTGGATAGACAATCGCCACAGTCTGTTGCTATTGTTAAGGAATAGGCTCATTCAGTGTAATTTAGTTTTTGGTTTAAAAGCACATATTTTAAAAGTAAATCAACTCCTAAGTATCCCACAAAAGTTTCCGGTTTATATTGCAATTAACAACTGAACCAGAGCAATTGAAAATTTGAAACCGCTCGCACAACAGCGTGACGTCACACCAGTCGAAGTGCCTCCAGCGATACATGCCGCCGTATGTTTCGGACATTAGTAATCGTCTCCATCGCGGCAGTTTATTTCATTAGTTGATCTGGAAAGAGCACGTGTCACGTATTTTTCAATTCTTTTGTTTATTAAAATAATTTTAAAGCTTAGGGCCATTATGTGTTCAGTAAAAGACAGCTTTATTAAAGCTGATTCCGGTAATTTACCTGAAGTCGATATTTTCATGGTAATGGAATATTTTAATAACAGTAGGGACTACATAAGCGCTGAAATAAGAGATGTAAAAATTGAAAGTTAAGTTAATAGTAATGAGTAATACCCTAAGTTGGTTTACTTAAAACCTATACTACTTTAAAATCCTTTATAATTTGCTGACCACTCACTCACTCACTGATTAATCACGATCCTGCTCCAAATGCATTTTTCCTTTCAAAAAATGAATATTTTTTTTTACATCCCTGTATTTAAATAAATACTTGGATAAACAATAGACTGTTATAATGTATCACTGGTTACGAGGGGGTGTAAAAAATTACTTATTTTCAGAGAAAAAAATGCATTTTTAAGTCTTTTTCCATAATTTTTTGAGTACCACTGGTCTTAAATATGTTATGATGATGATATTTGTTTTTTTTTTTAATTTTTACATTTATAATTTTCTAATTTAACTTTTAAAAACACCCCTCAGTCTCCTTTCGTTAACACAGTTTTTTTTTTTCGTATTTTTTATTCTCTTGTTATGATTTGGAATTCGCACTTATAAAGTAGGTATCTAAAAGTACGCCAATGAAGCTAAAAATTAACTGACCTTTAACTTTGACCTGGATACTATTTATTGCAAGTTTGGTCAACAACAGCTTCTGATTTATTTATTTTTAGTTTAGAATAGATGTAGCCTTATCGTGCAGTACAAGAAATATCTAAAAACGTTTTACAAAAAAAACGAAGAAACTACTGGGCTGGGACGTTTTTCATTATGGGATGATGCCTACTGGGGTAGATTTTTTTTTCTATTTCTCTTTCGGTGTAATCAGAAATACAAGTTACTTTTTCATTATTTTTGCTGTAACCCGAACTTTAATATTATTACAAAAATCACCTAAATTGATATGAAATATTAAATGTGTGGCATGAAAATTATCTATTGATACTTTTTAGATCGGCAAGACAAAAATATGGTCCTTTTTTATCATTATTCATATTCAGGCCGATTCTTAGATGTCACACAATGCAATAAACAACACACAACTGGTTTGCAACGGCTGTAGTACACGTATTGTGCTTATCCGCCAGCAGCCTGTTGGCACGTAGGTCAAGAGTCGACTGGTGTGACGTCACGCTTGGCCACGCCTCGTTTCAGTGCGCGCGACATTCAACTATTAATTTGAGGCAGAAGTTGAAGAGAGAAAAATCTAATTTTTTACACGTTTACTATTTGAAACATAAACTTTCAAATAATGCAATAAAAAATTTTTGTTAAATGAGCCTATTTTCAGTAATCGCTTTCAAGAGGTTCTCAGGGGATGCCAGCCAGTGTACCTGATTTATTACCTCTTGATTTCTTTCTTTAGACAAATTTAAGAATTAGATTTCCTCTAATACTTAAATAAATTAAGGTTATGAAATCACTAATTGTATATTTTTTGTAGAACGAAAAATTGTTTATGCATATTTATCTATACATAATTTCAATGTACGTAATCTTGTAATTGGGCTCTTACCTATTGGATTTTGTATTTAAATAAATAAATAAATAAATAAAAATAAATAAATACTAGAACCTCACTGATGTCATTTTGAGAACTGAAGTAAAGCTAGATTAAATTACGGTTTTCTTTAATGATGAGATATATTAACGAAAAACTAATTAGGAGCTGTACTGTACCATACATAATACAACAGTTCCCCTTAATGGCTAATGCAGTAAATTCTCTTTATACTGTCGTTATAAGCACTAAAAATTTCGATGAAATAAAACGACAGTAAACAAAATGTAGCAACAGCAACTCTTTACGATATTTCTTTACGTTCGACTTGTAATTTCCACACCAGACATTGCATATGTGAACTGATACGTATTTTTCTATTTAAAATAAAATACTATTGGCATGATATCTCTGGAGAGAAAGCTTCGTATAGTGAAATGCAATGGTATCGCGCTCGAACCAAGCAGTCGTATATCAACAGAAAACTATTCGCTAT
Source organism: Rhamnusium bicolor (assembly GCA_029963845.1). NCBI lineage: Eukaryota > Metazoa > Arthropoda > Insecta > Coleoptera > Cerambycidae > Rhamnusium > Rhamnusium bicolor. The sequence continues at coordinate 1,833,223 of JANEYF010003969.1, read as the reverse complement.
CTATTTACAGTGGTCTGGAGCTTGAAGTTTCAACTCCACCTTGGAGCTTTTGTGCTTTAGTGGAAGACTTGTCAGTTCAAAATTGGATAAAACCAGGGAGGATGTCGTAGAAAAGTTTTGCCAGAATCGCTTTAGCATATCCGACAAAGAATGCGAAAATAATATGAATATAATGTCTTCTCTTCAGGTTAATAAAAATTAAAAGGAGGAGTAAATCCATATTAAATTGTAAAATATAAATGCAGACTGTATAAAAACTATTTCCGTGTATAACATATATTTTTCGTTGAAATTTCTCTTGAGATCATGTAGGGATGGACTGTTTAGATCCTAAAACTGACATAGTTTCCACACACACTGACGTAGTTTTCCACAAAACACCAATATACAAAACTGAAGTCGATGTACGTTTCGCCAACCAAGTTGACATCATCTGGAGATGATTAAAACTATCCTTATGCTAACAATATATCCTATTTATTTTGTTGAAATTGTCAAGTGACCCTTGTTCATATACATATTCCTTAAAATAGTGAGGTGAGGTCGGCAGAAAGAAGAAAACCAAAGTTTCAATTAGTCGACGTTTCGTGTATTTTGACACATCCTCGGGACTGTTTATATTAGAAATTCCTGTAAAAGTATATAAATAAGATTTAATATGATTTGAAGGAAACAACTACTCAGCGGGCAAATACCCCGACCTGCATTGGATTATACCTTCAAACCATGATAGATCGATAGCCAATATCATTTATCAATTCCTAACCAGACATAGACCGGTTTCGAACTTATTTGTTCTCCTCAGTATGCCATAGGTTATGGAACAGACAAATGATAGTGGCCAATCTGCTAGTCATATACTAACTAAGGTAAATTGAATAGTGGTGAGAGGTATGAAACTTCTCGTATGGTCTAAATGCTACTATCCGACCGACATCATAGATGTCTCTGTTTCGGATAGCGACTTGTGCAGCAAGTACCGAGAGCGGCGACCTCTAGCCCAGGTGGACTAAACTACTGTTATTTAATATGATTTGAAGGAAACAACTACTATCGATCTATCATGGTTTGAAGATATAATCCAATCCAGGTCGGGGTATTTGCCCGCTGAGTAGTTGTTTCCTTCAAATCATATTAAATAACAGTAGTTTAGTCCACCTGGGCTAGAGGTCGCTGCTCTCGGTACTTGCTGCACAATCGCTATCCGAAACAGAGACATCTATGATGTCGGTCGGATAGTAGCATTTAGACCATACAAGAAGTTTCATACCCCTCACCACTATTCAGTATATAAATAAGAGCTTAAACATAAACATGTACAGTTGTTTTTAAATCATATTTATCTGTTCATGTTTATGCTTTTAATAGAAGATTAATATTTCATTTTCTTTCTTTCTTGGATATTTTCACCTTGAGGAAAAGTTAGAATTTGACATATACAGAAAAGATACCAATACTTTAAGATATAACACTGACGATTCTCGCCATTGTACTCAACACAAAATGGTGAGTTTTACTTGTATTGTTCATCCCCTATTAGCTTCCCTCTCTCATCAGGAGAAGTTTGAAAAATAAAAAGCTTTGATAAGGATATAGCTGTGAGTATTGGATAATCTGTAAATTTAGTTGATAAAATAATTAGGAAACGTAAATTCAAAGAAACATTTCGAAATTTCTCGATATTTCAAAATGAAAGAAATATGAAATTTGTATCGATTCCATACGATCCTCGACTCACCTGTAGTATTGGTAAGATTTTTAAAGAAATAAACTACAACAAGTTTTAGGCAATCCAAGACAAAATTTAAACAAACGAAAAGTCGTAGATTTATGAAATTATCTGTAAAGACTGTAATCAAAAGTATGTTGGACAAACTGGACCATCAATTCAAACTAAATTCAAGGAGCATATGGCTCGTCTCAAATATGGTAGGACAGATATTTAGCCCTATCCAACAAGTGTCTGAGTTTGAGAATAACCGTAAAATATATAGTAGCATTTTAAGATTAATCAGAAATGTGACAAATATTAGACAGCTGGATATATTTGACAGCTTGAAAAGTACAAAGTGTAAAAATAGTATGAATAGTGACAGAGGGCCAACCCCATACAGTCCACTCTATTGGTTAGTTAGTCACAGTTCACTGAACCGTAACAATACTCGTAGTTTGGGATAGGATAAGATACATTGTTAGTAAAAGGTTAGTTTTAATCATCTCCATGTGATGCCAACTTGGTTAGCGAAATACGCTTCGAGTGCAGTATATGGTGTATTGATGTTTTGTAGAAAACCACTTCAGGATTAAGGAAACTATACCAAATTTTTTATCAAGAACCTTGACAACTCAATCAGTCATGAATAAAGATTTTTGACAACTTACAATTTAATGTGGACACAAGATTACTAATTTATTGATTAATATTTGTACTTTTTCTGAAGAATTTCAATAATTAAAAACGTTCCAATTATTGCAAACTCTTCAATATCAAATAGTTTTCCATGAGACAAGAATAAAGAATATATTAATAAAGTACAATTTTGAGCAAATTGGAGAAATACTTATCAAATATGATTTGAAGGAAACAACTACTCAGCGGGCAAATACCCCGACCTGCATTGGATTACACCTTCAAATCATGATAGATCGATAGCCAATATCATCTGTCAATTCCTAACCAGACATAGACCGGTTTCGAACTTATTTGTTCTCCTCAGTATGCCATAGGTTATGGAACAGACAAACGATAGTGGCCAACCTGCTAGTCATATACTAACTAAGGTAAATTGAGTAGTGGTGAGAGGTATGAAACTTCTCGTATGTCTAAATGCTACTATCCGACCGACATCATAGATGTCTCTGTGGCGGATAGCGACTTGCGACGCAAGTACCGAGAGCGGTTTCATACCTCTCACAACTACTCAATTTACCTTAGTTAGTATATGACTGGCAGGTTGACCACTATCGTTTGTCTGTTCCATAACCTATGGCATACTGAGGAGAACAAATAAGTTCGAAACCGATCTATGTCTGGTTAGGAATTGGCAGATGATATTGGCTATCGATCTATCATGATTTGAAGGTGTAATCCAATGCAGGTCAGGGTATTTTCCCGTTGAGTAGTTGTTTCCTTCAAATCATATTTAATAACAGCAGTTTAGTCCACCTGGGCTAGAGGTCGCCACTCTCGGTACTTGCTTCGCAAGTCGCTATCCGCCACAGAGACATCTATGATGTCGGTCAGATAGTAGCATTTAGACCATACGAGAAGTTTCATACCTCTCACCACTACTGGAGAAATAGTTACAACAATATTTTTCAGTCTACTTAAGTGTGATGAGTACATCAGTAGGAATATATTTTTAATATTAATTATGCAAACTAACATGAATATAATCATAACCAAATTTAAATGGGGCGTTGAATGCATTACAGTAAATAATAATGGTTGTTTGGTTTATGTCAGTCGTAATGGTTAATTTTAGCCACAATGAATAAAAGAGTGATTCGCCATAGACTCTTACCTTCTTAATGCTCCATGAGAATTTATTTTAACTCTTTCATACTCCATATCTCTGATAGGTACTTCATCTTAATAGACAGTTTGTTTAATAATTTCATTCACTACTTTTACCAGGGTTTTAATTTATATTGTACCACGATGCCCGATGTGGTTATACTCTACACTCTCAGTTTTAAGACGAATAACACTCTAAAAAGTAAAAATAAAACAAATCTAAATATTTTGCTCTAATCTACTAAAACCGAAATCAAAACTATTGCACATTATACAGAGTGTTTCAAAATTTACTTTCTTTTAATGTGTATTGTTTACAAAAATATAATTTATTTTAAGTGGTATATATTTCACATCACATATCACATAAGAGAACAATAATTTTCCTGATTTATTTTTACCATCGACTAATGAAGAAGTATATACAAGACTGAGCGAAATTGAATTTTGGTATTTTACATTACCAATGAGCGCGAGGAAGACAATACCATATTAATTAATATAAGTATAAAACAAGGACAGAGAGGATCAAGAAATTAAATTACATGGGTATGATATGCGTACGACCGCTCAGATCACACACTTTCCAATTGGCGGAAGGCGTGGCCAGCATCTATCCTTATTTTAATTTATAATTATCAGCATTGTAGAGTCCTCTTCACGCTCACTGTTAAATATGAAATAACAAAATGAAACTATGCCAAAACTGTATGTATAAAGCGAGTATTTGAGGGATCATCAGTTAATGCTACATGTTTAACGGGGTTCTTAATGAATAATCTCCAAATATAGGTAGAAAGCATAACGTTTTAAACTAAAATGTCAAAGAATAGAGAATACGAAAATGCGTTGTGCTCAATTTGCATAAATTTAGAATAAGAGGTATTACCAGTAAACTTGCGCCTAGGGGTTGAGAAAATCAGAGTTAACATAATTAGAAGGTACATGTGAATTGTGAACCACACGCAACTGAATATCTATTTCACGATTTATTTTTAAAAATAAAGCAGAACTAGCTGCAGTAATTAGGTAAAAAATGCGATCAAATTAATCGCATTTTTTATTAAGTTAGGTAATATATTTTCCTTGTCTCAGTTGGCTAAAATCACGAATGAGAGAATAGTATTTTGTGAATGTCAAAATATAATTGTTAACTCCTTATGTTACACAAAAGAAGTTTCAGGTTTACTTATAGATTTCTCTCGTGCTTTTGATTACTTTGATTTTGATGTAATATTATCGAGAAGAGGAATTAGGGGATATCGATTCAATATTTTCATCTTACTTAAAAGGTAGGACAAAAAAATTAAAATTAATAATAATAATCTTAATTATAATTTTCGAATTAAGGCAAGCTGTGCCTCGAAGATCTAATCTTGGTCCGTTGTTATTAATAATTTTTGAAAATATTATAATTTTCTGAATAAGGGCCTATTTTATACAGGTTCGGTTAATCTACAATTGTCGATTAAGCTACAGTTTTGGAAATCTGTCTGCTTTATAATCTCGATTATCTACAGTTTATAGACATAGTAAGTGATAAGTGTATCACTCTGGTTGTCAGTGCTACTACCCATCAGACATCACTGATATCTTAGTGACTGATAGCAACCTGCAAAGCAGGTACCAAAAGGTGCGACCTCTAACCCTAGTGGGCTAAACTATTTACTGAATAAGATTTACAGGAAACAACTACTCAGCGGACAAAAACCCCGACTTGTATTGATTTAAAGCTGCAAATCTTGTTTGGTAGCTAAGATTATTTGTCAATTCCTCACTAGACATAGACTGGTTTCGAACTTGTTATGTTCTCGTCAGTATGCCATAAGTAATGGAAAGGACAAATAATGATAGCAAACCAGACTAGCCTAAAGCAGACTAAGCAAGACAGACATAGTGAATGATAAGTGTATCCCTCTGGTGGTCAGTGCTACTACCCATCAGACATCACTGATGCTTTAGTGACTGATAGCGACCTGCAAAGCAGGAACCAAGAGCTGCGACCTCTAACTCTAGTGGGCTAAACTATATACTGAATAAGATTTACAGGAAACAACTACTCAGCGGACAAAAGCCCCAACATGCATTGAATTAAACCTGAAAATCTTGTTTGGTAGCTAAGATTGTTTGTCAGTCACTAAGACATCGGTGATGTCTGACGGGTAGTAGCACTGACCACCAGAGGGATACACTTATCATTCACTATGTTTGTCTTGCTTAGTCTGCTTTAGGCTGCTATCATTATTTGTCCTTTCCATTACTTATGGCATACTGACGAGAACATAACAAGTTCGAAACCAGTCTATGTCTAGTGAGGAATTGACAAATAATCTTAGCTGACAAACAAGATTTGCAGGTTTAATTCAATGCAGGTCGGAGCTTTCGTTCGCAGAGTAGTTGTTTCCTGTAAATCTTATTCAGTATACAGTTTATAGTTTAAATGTCATACGGAGTTTAATGTTCGAACCGTAGACGGGGACGTTTAATCCATGATTATGGTTCGCTTGTAACTTGAAGTTGATGGTTTTATTTTTGGATCGCATTATTTAATAAATCAGATACATTTAGTTAGATATTTTTTTATGTATTTGAGGATTTAGTATCAGATGATGATGAAAATATGATTCTTATTTAATAATTTAATAATCCATTTTTTTAATAAAAGCGTTGCATCACATATGAGTTCTAGAATAAAAACAAACACTAATATCACAATTATCTAATGATAATGTCACGTTTCTGATTCTAATGAATAGGTAAGCCAACAATATAATTTTAAACTTATTTCATAAAACGTGAAGTTTAAACTCTGAATTATTCTTAAGCTTAAGCTCTTGATAAATCTGTCGATTACTTTATAACGTTTTCAGTTAATCGGATCATGGTCATGATACTAGGCCAAGAAACTTTCTGTTGTATATTGAACAATTTTCAAACTACCCCTTGTATTAAAACAAATAAAAAAACATTGCATTGAATGTAAACTTTATAATCTTAACAGTCGTCTCAATAATATTCGACTTGTTAAAAGCTTTTGACACTGGAAACAATTACTTTCTCGAACAAAAGCTCTATAGTATAATAATAAGAGACAATTTACTATCATGAATAAGTAGTTACATGGCAGAGAGGGCATTAAAATTTCAACTTAGTGCTGTGATGTCGGAACCATACGATATAAAATATGGAGTTCCCCAAGGCTCGGTCTTGAGACCACCACGTTTTATGTTATATGTCAACAATTTGCCAGCTCACTTAACCACCGGTCATCTAACTCTGTTTGCTAACGATATAACTGTAAGTTTATCGCACAATAGATGAACTCCACTCACACTTCTCAAGAGGTTAATATTTGGGCGCAGAGAGACAGGTTGATCTTAAATGAAAACAAAACAGTAATTATAAATTTTGGATTGCAAAAACAATTACCATATGGTTTAATGTTGCAACATCAGATTATTGTCTCAGAATACAAAATTGCTTGGCACTTATCTGGATAACAAACATATCGAACATGTATGTTCTCAGCTTAATAAGGCCTATTTTGCTCTCTTGCAAATGAGAACTACATTAGATGAAGCAGGATTAGTGAGCGTATATTACGCTCTTGCGTATTCACATATTTCTTATAATATTATTGCATGGGGTAGTTCAATGGACGGATATAAAGTTTTTATTAGTCAAAAAAAGACTTCTGAGACTTATATTTTACATGAATTATAACGAGAGTTGTAAAGATATATTTAGGAACAATAAAATACTAAGTACACGCTGTATATTTATATTAAAATGTTTGACATATACAATGAAAAATATGGAATTATTTACACAACGGAAAAATTATCATTTGTACACTACTAGGCACGGAGAACTACTTAGCATTCCTACACACCATACAGCAAAATACAAACATTTACCTCAATATAACTGCATTTTAGTATTTAACAGTCTCCCACTTGATATTAGGCAAATGCAAAACTATTGAAAATTCAAAATGTAAAAAGGTGCATTCTACATTATACAGGAATTTTTTAAGTAAGGAGCACTGAGGTCGTTTAATCATATGTATATTCATGTATGCGCATGTATATGTGTATTTTGTGTATGTATATATGTGTATATGTATACATATGTTAATGTAATAATAACTTGAAACTTGGTTGTTTGTTTCATATTTAGTGGTTCGCTTATTTTTTGTATTTTTCGTATCTTTTCTTCTCATTAATATTTGTTTATTTAACGTTTGTTATTTAAATCTATATTATGTATACATGCTTTATATTTCACGCATTTTGTATATTTAATTTTTACTCTATATGATACATTATACATTTTTATATTATGTAATATATTCTCTTATATGACTTACCATATATACAAATTGTATCAAAAATGGTCAATAAATAAATTCTAATTCTATATACTGTGTGTCTACGGAGGAACGCAACAAAATTATTTCGTCTTAAACTTGATTTTAAAATTTGTGAAAATATTTGTTTTAGTGAAATTTAGTACCTGCCTAGGCTTATTTTAACATTTCAAATAACTTTTTCGAGTATATAATTCGCTGTGAAAAATATGTGTAGTTTTTTCTTGAATTTATTTTACATTTTCCAAGTACATAGTTTTGGGCTATTAACCAAAATAATTTGATTTCAAGATAAGCAAAATTCCTTATAAATATTGACTTATTTTTAAAACATCGATAATAAAAAAAAATTCATTTTTCTTTTTTTTTTTTTTCAAAAACTAATATCGACTAATCCTTTTGTCGTAGAATTTTATTCAGTATATTTTTTTATTGCCTTAACAAAATATTTGTTACCGTGTACAATACTTAAAACCTATGAAACGTTTGTTTATTATTCAACAATGGTATGCTTCGCTGAATGATCGAACGGGATGTAGCAGAGCATCTCCTCCAGACAGCAGCATATCAATCGTTCCAGATAGTAAATTAGCGAAGATTAACTGCGGCTGTCGGATGATAAATTGGAGAGTGCAGGTGATAATCTAACTTAGGTCAAAAGTAGGTGGCCATGGACACTCCTTTGGACCATTAGGGCTAATCCAATCGACTGAGGCATAATTCATCCGCGAGGCAATCAATCAATCAATGCCCGAACGTCTTGACAACATAAATCCGATTTCCTCTTTCCATTTTGCACTCATTCTCACTGTAAAAGCATACTGGAAGGTCTATATGCGTGTCTGTTCAATTTTACGCCACACCCAAATACAGGGGAACGAGAGATAATTTAAATCGCTATGTGCGTGTACATATTTTACAAATTTAACGAAACAATGATGCTGATTTCTAAACATTTATAAGTAATTTCGATGAATTCCTTAGAAAAATGTTATCTCAACTAATATAACCATACATACAGGTTGTGTACTGAATCATTACTAAGCCTGGCCAAGGTCATTAATCCTACAGAGACGTACTGGGTATGCATCATATCATAATACTTGAATAAGTACAATAATAAAAACAAAAATATTTTATATATTGTGATGTATGTTTTTGTACTATTTCGTTCGCTTTAAATTCTTTTTTTATGTATTTCCTTATATTTTGTAAGCTTAGTGCTGCACATTATTATTAAACTGTTAAATGACGTTCACACATGTACATTGTATATCTATGATAACTAATAATAAATAAAGAAATAAATAAAATAAATGGAAATAAATTTTATTAATACTGGTACACTATAAAAATATGTACAAAACTCACTTTCTTAAGCAGATTTATGAAGTAGCTTGGTTGTCGTTATCACAAACTGGAGCACTTCTATAATAACTGTGTAGCATCAGATAGGTTTCTACAGTTGTCTTAGTAAGCGATGTTCGCTGTGGTGAAAAAATATGTTTGTATTTTGAAAAAGACCGTTCGACATCTACGGAAGTAATACAGGCATAAATAAAACACTCTGTGAACTCACTTAACGCAGCTGTAGATGCACCATCACAAATTTGTCTTAATTTGGTAAAATCAGGATCTTTCCGTAATACACTCTCGAATTTTTCAATAACGGGCTTATTTTTTTGCGTCATTTATAGTCTGTAGCTGTGTATTTACGTCGTCCACTATTTGCAGCGATTCCACTAACGACAACGAGGTATTTTGCAATTTTTCTATTGCGTCGTGTAGTCCTCTATAATTGTTATAAATAGTTTTTAAATCTGTTTCAAGGGAAACATCTTGAAAGCTTGTCTGGCTTTCCTTAATAGCTCCAACCTCGTTAGGTTTGAACTATAGTATCACAGCTTTTATTTGTTGAAAATATTCAGCATTATAAAAAGCTGCCTTCAACCACGTTCCTCAACGTGTAAGAATCGGCTCTGGTGGTTTCGGAATACCAGGACACAGTGTGTGAAATGCTCGAGCCGTTTAGGAGATTTGAGAAATACTTTTCTTGTATTTGCTATTAATGCATCTACCTTTGGAAAACATTTTCGAATCGTTTCTGCTACAAGATGGAACGCATGCACTTTACACGTAACATATAAAAACCTACAATCGTCTCTTTGAAGAACACGGCCCACCAAAGGTATTGTCGCAGCACCGTCGGTCACAAACATCAACACTTGACTTGTTGACAGTTCAAATTTTTCGAAAGTCTCCAACACCACCCGCGTAATTGTTTCGCCAGTACACGCAGTTAGTTTTTGCTAGCTAGTAAAAGTGGAAATGTTGGTTTAATAGGGTCGAGTACACTATAACATTTAAAATAGAATTTTTTTTACAATCTGTCGTCTCAACAACACATAACCACAGCCGTGTATTTTTTAATGCACATTTAATCCTATTTACAATGTCTTCACGAACACTTGGTACATATCTAAGTAACGATGAACGACTTGGTAAATTCACCTGGGGATTGTACTTATTCCAGAACTCCCGAAATGCTGGTTTATCCAATATGCGCAGGGGAACATCACAGGCAATGAGCATTAACAGTAAATCAAACATATACTGAGGTTCCAAAGAAGACACGCCATTTTTTTATTTTTATGCCGGTTACTATTAACATGAATTTTGCAGCCGTATCTATTCCAGCACATTAAGTCTTGATCACAAACTTTACAAATTATTTTACATCCGTCATAGAATAAATCCGGAAATTCACCGATAAATTTATTCACTTCATCAGCGTACGGTCGTTTTATACTCTTTGCGCTCAACATTATTTATTATTTATTAGTACTCTATGCATCGACCGACAGATAACAACTGAAGTGTGTCGTGTCATCGTCATCGTAAACAAGCGCGCGATGGCATTGGTATTGAATCTACCATCGCTTGGCCAGGCTTAAATTCATTACACATGGACCTCTTAAATGGCAACGTTACAATGTAAACCAGAGGCAGGTAAACCGTCGCTCGTCAAACATTAGGATAGCAGATAATTCATTTTCGATCTAGCTGTTGCGCGGTAAGCTGTGCACAATGCCCGCGATTCGATGCCAATTTCCAGTCTTCTTCCAATGTACTATGTCTAATGATTCAGTACACAACCTGTATATTGAAACTTCTGCGTGTGACTCAAGCAACTATATTAATTTAAATTTTATGGAAAGACCTTTTTCAGTTAGTTTTTGCTAAATTTCTCAAAAATGATAGTTCAGATGGCGAGGATATGGCGTCACTCATATTGTAGTCAGTGAAATAACGACGTTTTTAAAATTCAAGCAATTGCCATGCCGAACACTTGGATATTTCTGATAATTTTTGGGCCATAGCTACTAAAACTAACAGTTTTAATCATCTCCAGATAATGCCAACTTGGTAGGCGAAACGAGCGTTGAATGTAGCATATGGTGTTTTGGTGTCTTGTGGAAACCACGTCAATGTTAAAAAAATATTGAATGAATTAATAAGTAAAAAACTATAAAAGTAAACAGCATGCAAGTACAAAAAGGACTAACCATTATTTAGAAAAGAATGTTGACATTTAGTAGTTTTATAGAAAGGTACTCGGAGACAACTTTCAGTTTTTTTAGAAATTTATTTCTAATTAAATCAAGCTTAAGTCTCTAATCATCACCGAGATCCCCATATGTGTCCCAATTGAAGGAAGTGCTGTTATAAAAACGTAAGCATGAAACAGACAAAAATTGAAATTTGTAGTCTTAAAGGACCCACTGTGTTACAAAACGTTGACGAGAATGGAAATATTCCATTTGTCAGGCTAAATTAGCCGTTTATCAGTACTTTAAAAATAAAATAAATGACAGATCAGTGACACGTGCTGTCTGGAATAAATATTATACAATGACCGAAATAAATTTCAAGTTAATGGAACCAATATTTTAAATTGAAATTGAGACCGAAGCGTGAAATATGGCTTATTTTTCACGTTTTATTTGGATTATGAAGATTTATTTGTTACCCAATAATCTGAATTAATGTATTAACTCAAATAATACCATACTTATTTTGAGCATAATATTTTAACTGTCCAAGAACAGAATTAAGATAACTAAAATAAAGATATTCTTTTTTAAGGGTTTTGTTTATATTATACGGGAGGGTGCAAATGTTCTTATATCCATTATCTAAAACACTCATTTCTTTAAATTACAGGAAGATATGAAAGATAGGAAATAGAAAATGTTTTTCGAATTAAAAAAATCCCAATATGTGTTAGGATTTGGTCCGCTGCAGTTTGTAGTTATGCTATAGGGGGTCATAAATAAACTAGTAAGTAATTCTGTGATTTTTCTAAAATTTAACATAATAGATATATCGAAAATTGTGGTTATAGATTTAATAATTTTTTCGCCACATCTGGTGTCCCTTAGGGTTCCAAATTAGGTCCACTCTTGTTTCTCAGTTTGAATAATGACATTTCTTTCTCTTAGCTTAAACTCCTCTCACCTGTTATTGCAGACAATTTAAAAATATGTTCTGAAATAACCATCATAGGTGACTGTATCTACTTACAAAACACATTCGACACTGTCAATCAATGGTGTACTAAGGATTTTCTGAAACTCAGTATATCAAAATGTAAAGTAATGCTATTTCATAAAAACTAGAATACAATAACATTTGCATACACAATATTATTCTAGATATATGCAACAAATTAGAAGACTTTCGGTGCAATATTTGATACTAAACTTACCTTTACGAGTCATATTAGTCATTCATTTCCGCATTTTCTCAATTTTCCATATATGACAGTTTTTTATTAATTAATTTAACATGTCACCATCAACAGCCTTATTTGTAAATATAGAATTTTGGTGGATTAATTTTAGTTAATATTTAGACGGGTTTAATTGTGTGTCGATAAATTTATATGTGTTTAATTTATAAAACAGCGGTTTGTTTGATTCTAATGCCATATTTCTAAAAAAAATCTTTTATTTATTGTTCTAATTACAGCTTACAAAATCATAATCGTCTAGTGCGTGTATCCGGTACAAGTGGTTTTTATAATGCAACCACTTTTTCCTTGTGAATTTCTTGTTGTACACGACGTTTTAATTATTGCTGCTCGGTGTAGACTGTTGCAAAAGCAAATGACATTATCAAATCCATCTGCATTTCTACATTAACACGGTTTGCATAATATTATAATAATTTGCATGTCGAACTGATTTATTATGGACTGTTTGTTTTATAGGTAATAAAACAATTGCGTTTATACACGATATATTAATCATCAGATCACTAAATTAATTGTTACATATATGCAGTGAATTTATTAGTTCCTGAAAGTGTGAAAATTATAATATTTTTTTACATTTAATGAATATTCTATTTCAGATTTAAATTCGCGCACGGTAGAATATTGCCATCTATGGGAATAGTACGGAGGTCTTGGGTTCTCAAGGTATTTAATTTAATAATTTGATAAAAATATTGAACAGTTATTGATTAATTTAAAAATTAAATACTAATGATACAGTAATGGTGGGGTTCCAGTTCGATGTTGAGCCTGATCGACCAGTTTATATTATCTTTTCCAAGAATTATTGCCATGTGTGTGACGTTAGCCCCCATTACAGTAGGAAATAATAAATGGAAATTATACTAGATTGTACTAACATTGTACAATTTGGTAACGGAGAAACTTTTTTAAAATACCAATGCTTTTAAGCAAAAAAATCCAAAGACAGTTATATGACGTAACCCGCCCCTACTTGAAAAACTGATTTTTTATTGTTATACTAGATTGTACTAATTGTACTGAACATTGTGCTACTGGAAATAATTTCCTGACTAGCGCAGTTTCAAAAAGAAAAAGTGATAAAAAGTGAAAAATTCATAGCACCACTTTTTGAAATATTTAGTTTTTATTATCGTACCAGATCGTACTAGTTGTACTGAACACTGTGCCATTGAAAATAGGTTCCAAACTAGCGCAGTTTTCTAATAAAGCGGTACAGTGTTCAGTACAACTAGCACAAAGTAGTACAATGATAAAAACTTAGCCATCGTTAAATCTATGAAAAACAGAATTTGAAAATTAAGTAATAATGAATTTCATGAACGTAACTTGGTTTCCTTTAAAAACAAATTAGTAAGACTACCCTAAAAAATTATGTAATATCGTTGTTAACACTAACAGTGACTCTTCTACATCTTTTTGAAATGATAATAATAATTCAAATAAAATTTATATTAAATTCCCTATGTAAAAGTTTTTTCTGAAAATCTAAAACGCATATTATATAACGAAAATATTAATTTAGTCACACTAAAAAGGTGGGTAATACGTTTTCTTCAATGAAAGTTAAACTTCCTGTGGGATTTCAGTCTGATATTGTGTATAAAATCCCTCGTCTCGATTGTAATACATTTTATATTGGTCAACACCTAAAGTCTAGTTCTAGTGAACATATTAATTCATGTAAAGAAAAATATAGGAACAACACAGACACTGCTATGCTAGCTCAACGTCATTTTTCATGTGACCATAATTTTAATTTTGACAATGTTAGCATTTTGGATCATGAAAGTAATTACCATGGAGGCTTTTTAGTGAAATGATTTTTATTAACTTACATCAAAATGTGGTTAATAAAAAAATCTGACACTGAAAATTTGAGTATTTACAATTTGGTTAAAAAGTATTTAAAAGTTCCACCCTCCTAAAACTGACATATGCATATAATTCAGCTGTTATTTGTTTCATCGTTAATAATCGTTTATGCATTTTTTTTAGTATTAGTAATATTTTATTGATTTTTTTGAATGAAGTTTTTCTGTCAACTACATTTTATTCTTAGGCTTATTGTTGTTAAATGATATTGTGATATTCATATCGAAATTTATTTTCAATAATTATTACACACTGAATGTTTACATTGCCTCTGTTGTTTTTATTATTATGACATTTACATCTGTGATATGTGATTAGTTTAGGTTTGTTTCACTTAAGGTAAGCAGATTACTTATTTTTATTTTCAATGTTCTAGTAATTTTTTAGATGTTTAAAATTTTTAAAAAAAATTTTGAAATTTTTGATTTTTTTTAATTGTTTTACATTTTAATCTAAAGTTAATTCATAATAAATGTATGTATATATTTTGTTAAAATTATGTATATTTCTATATTCATTATATCATCCAATAATTTTTATATAGTATTGTAAGTTTAAATTTTATTTTTAGTCCTAAAGAAGATTAAAAAATTAATCGACGTCGACAAGTGAAAATAAACATATTTTATTTATTATCCGATCATACCGACCATATAATAGAAATTATTATTATTGTGATGAAAGAGCAATATTCTGCTTTGCCTAAACAAAATTAAGTGTGCACCAAAGCCGTCTAGCTACTGTTGTAAAAAGCAAGCATTTTATAAGGAACTGTTAAAAAAAAGACACTAAAAGATTATGGGTAGGTGAAAGTACACAATTTGAAGGGATGTTCAATTATTCCTAGCCATTTACATGACCTGGATAAAGATAATGCATATATTTCTTGTTTTCGTTAAAAGATGATGGTCTAATCCAATTTTATTAACGAACGAGTTTTGTGGAAAATTTAGATGTAAGCAGTTTATTACATATTATGAAATCGAATGCCTAGGGATCAGAGAATATTTAGTAAATATGTTGAAGCATCGTAGACCCTACTTAAATAGTTATATTACGCATATTATAAATTATTGCATAGACGTTTTCCTTCACCTAAAGTGAATATGCCTTCTACCCATACCGATTTATGCCAAGTAAGGATTTGATTAGCATTATCAAAAATATATATTAAAAATATCTGATGTGGCCAGCACATAACTTTCTTATATATATGTATGTATCATCTCGATCTAAAAAAAATCATTCTATTTAATTCTTCACTTACCTCAATTAAATTTTAATACCGTAAATCTTTCATTAAAATTTTTAAATAAATATCAGCGTCATCGATACTGTCAATAATAATTCATGTCATATATTTTAATAATTTCTTCTAATTGACATTGACATTTTTGTAACTAAATTAGACAATTGTCAAACTGTTACATTTATCCTAAACCTATTTTATGAGGTCAAATATGTAAAAAATTTCAGTTTACATCAGCTTTATTTAAGTACTTGGAAAATATATTTTATTGGCTTGATATAGTAGACATGGTTTATAATCTTCATCAAGAATATATTTTTTTTGTAAAGGCGAATACAAAAAAGTGTGGGTCCCGTGGACCACTTTTCAGCTGGCCAATTTTGCCCATCAGCGAATTTTTCGTTTTGGAAAGTAATATAAGTAACATAAAAGTAGAATCTTATGATCTTACTGTCCAATTTCATTATAACATTAGTCCTTTAGACTGACACTATTAATATTATTAATAGATCTGTTTCCTTGCCTGCCTGCCCCATCCGTAAATGATAACGGACGGTGCGAGAGCCTTCACAGACCTCTTTCGGTCCTGGCTGATGTACCCTACTAGTTAAAATTCGCCTCGTAGTATGATGTATATTTACTTCGTATTTAAACTCTAGTTATATTTAGAAAAATAGTTTAGATATGTATCTTTTGAATGTGTCTATTTAATTTTATTTTACTATTTATTACAAGTCGATTGTTTTAAACAGAGTCTGTTATAGTAATAATAATTTATTCATTCGGAAATCGTTGAAAGACTGTGTAGCAGCATGGAGTAAAATTTAAGTGTGCATGCTTATTTTAATTAAATTAATTAGGTACTCATGTTTTGTGGTAATTGTTAGAAATATGTGCATAAAACTTATCTCTACAAAGCAGAAACGGTATTACAGATTAAAAGTTTTCTGAAATTTTAATTATGTAAGAAGAGAAATTCATAGCAACATAATGTGTTTTAATTTTCATGTCAGTATAATTATTCAAGATTTTTACTCTAAAAATGTAAAAATGGAAAATATATAATAATAGTTTGCAGCTTTTTACTTTCTTATACCTAATATAAGGAAGTATAGTAATCGTGATTTTTTTTCGACCTCGAGATTTTGATGGATATATACATTTTGAACCCTCCTGAATCCTTTCTGACTATTTTCCAAGTGATGTCTGTCGGTTCGTGTGGATGTGTGTGTATGTGTGTGGCCACGATAATTCAAAAAATACTTATGCGAGACTTCCCAAATTTGGTAATTAAGATTTTCAAGTACGTATTTTTTATTTTACGATAGGAAAAACTGTTCTCGAGCTATAAAGCTTTGTTTATAAAAAGTGACAATTTTGTTTCACTTACGTACAAACATAATAATCGATCTATCATTAGAATAATAAACAAACTTAGATTACCCTGAAATGAAACCGGTTTGAAACAATTATATTAGAGCAATAATTGTTATTCCAAATACTGGACTTGCAAAATAAATTTATCTTTGGTTCAAATGGTTTTAAAAGAAATATTAACCAAGTTATCGTATACAGGGTGTACCAAAATGAACGAAGACCCATTTAGGTCTGATTCCAATAGAGAACTAGTAACGGAAAAATCACTTCGTTACACACTTATTACTTTATAAATAATGACGCAACGCAATTCAGCAGTTTTTTTTATTATATATGTTAGCAACACAATGCCACATACTTTAAGCCAATAAAATGTTTATTCACAGTTTTTCCCGCAAACGGTATTATTGTGCCTAATTCGACAGTTGATGGCAACGGGCAAACCATAAGTGCATGCGCTGCTACATCTATTAACCGAAGGCGCAAGCAAGTGCCAAGAAAAACATTAACGATGCTGGTTTCTTGATAGGCAGCCAATAAAACACACTTAATATTTTACTGTTTTATGAAAATTCAAAGACATAACAAGTTTACAATAACGAAGAAATATGTGAAGCTCGAGAAAATTTTTTACCAGTCAAAAAAATTACCGCATGTACCCAATTTTGCCGCCCCTAAACGATTGCGCCCTGAAGCGGCCGCCTCATCACTTCACCCCACCGCACGGCCCTGCTTCCAAGTTCCAATTGTCCTCTGTCAATCATTTATCTAATATTTGCTATTACCGTAGTTTTAAACAGCTAATTGATTTAAATTATTAAAATAATTGTTACTTGCAAATTTCTCAGACCTGTCTTATGTTCATTCACTGGAGGCTCCACATATTTCCAACGCTGTAATTACTGACAGTGACTAATGATTTATGCGCATTTAAAATAACATCAGTACGTTATTTCTATTGAAAATGTATGCCTACTGTAGAGAACTGTATACTTTTTATGTCAACGAAAGAATTTTGGCAATTCTAAAAAACCAGAGTAGGGGAAATGTGGCGAGGAACTCAAATTAATATTTATTTTTTTTTGTAACAAAAATGGCCTGAAAAGCAATGTGACGTCACATAATTATGCAACCTACTTAACAGAGCCATGACACACTGGTTGCCTATATGTAACACAGGAACTTGACCCTTATGTTCACACAAATGTCTCATAACTGGTACTAACATATTTTTTCTTTAAATCGATAATTGTAACTGTAGTGATTTTTTAAATATACACGTATAAATGGCATAATTTCAACAAAAAAAAATCATTACATCCAGTAGTTGGGAATGAATCAATAATAATATAGGAGTGGAAGGAGGCCACAAAGAGGTTTCAAAAGATGTTCTGATATACATGGCATTCCATTTAAAAAAATGTTAGTTGACCCTGTAGAATCGTCTTGGCTCAACCTGTATATTCGAAAATAATTTCCTTTTTTGTCAAGTTTATGTATGTTTTTAAATCAAGTTTCTAGCTATCATATAACTCGACATATCGAAATCAAACGCACTATTGCCCCACCCTGTATATAATACGATGCACATTTTGTTAGTATTAATAAAAAATAAAGTTACTGTAATGTGCTATACTTGTATATATTCTAACATATTTTGTATATGCTGGATGATAAGTAAAAGTTCTTAAATATTCTTACAAGGGAAAAAAATAAAATTCTGTTCTGTGTTCTAACCGTCGAAAATGTCACCTTTATGTTTATGAGTATAAGGGTCAAGTTCCAGTGTTACAAATATGCCATGACGTCGTAGGTTGCATATGTATGATTAATTATATGACGTGGCAACTAATGTGGTCCATTGCTTTGTCACACAAACTGTTCATTGCATATTTAGGAGTATGCCATTAGAGACATGGGAGTGTTTCACTCGGTACAGGCTAAGTATTTTAGTGGTCTTAGCTTGATTATTCATTAATAATTTATAACTCGCCTAAGCTTTCTATTCTAACATTTGTTACTTTGATTATTCCAAAAAGAAAAAAATGAAATCCGACCTCAGAGAGGTCAGTATCATCATATGTACGTTCCAGATAATAACGCATTTAGTTTGTCGCACATAAAAAGACAGATAAAACACCACATAAATTATACAATCCCCAAAGCCAAAGCTGCATGAATAAAACGGGCACACAACTACTCCCTCAACTTTGTCCCGAAGCCGGGATTTGAACCCGGAGTGGGCAAGCAGTAAAACCAGGTATGTTTGTCACAACGCTTTAACCTACAGCACTACCGAGCTTGGTAAATAACTTCATATTACTTACAGGTATAACATTGCTTACATTTTATATGTCACGTACCGAGGAGAGATTGCTGCGACTGGATGGACATATTTATAGAAATTTGTTGGAACAGGATTTGCCATTGTTGTAGAATGACGTGCCAGATGACCTCCTACATCATTTATGGTTCATTCACGACGGTGCCATACCATATTTTAGCTACAAATTTTTTAGATACAACATATCCTCGTCGGTGGATAGGTATAGGTGGACCACAACACTAGCCCCCCTAGAACACCTGACCTATATCCTTTGAATTTTTTTCTTTGGGGCGTATCAAATCAATGTATACATTAGTCCCATTGAAAGTGAGCAAACGCTAAGGGACTGCATAGTGACCTCTCGCCAAACAATTTTGACCAGTTTGCGTTAATTTACTGAGTAATAAATTGTTCGAGCGTACTTCTTATGTTTTACTATTACTTACTAATTACGCAGTGAGAAAAAATGTTAATTTTTATTTTGGTGAAAACGGTGGATTTGAAAAAAAAATACAGTGCAACTATGAGACATGTCAAAAAATTGAAGATGCAGTTGTTGTCTATAAATGCATGAATTATCTTAAGATGTGATCGCTTTTAATTTTCTATAGGCCGTTACTACTTTTTTTATCAAATTTACGATACTGATTAGCCATATCTTCGCCACTGATTAATTGTAGAGCGTGATACAATCACATCTTAAGCTATCCTATCTAAGTGCACGTTTATGTTGGAGGGGCACGCCAGACCACGACAAAGGCCACGTGCGTAGCCACGATTATTCAATGTCCAATGCATAAATTCTTATTTGTGTCCATAGTAGTGGAGTGAAGTATTAAATGCCTTGCTCAATTATTTTTTGAGCCCGGCGTGCTGGTTAACTTACTAGTCTATCGAACATATCTGTCGACGGTTGATATCAGCGGTATTTGTGTGCAAAGTATTGTGGAATAAATGTAATAAGCAACACCACAATAACTTCACTCAGTGTGGGATGGACACAACATTTCCTCTTTTGTATAACATTAATGATACACCATTTATGGTAGATTTTAACAAAATTTCATCATCAGGTGAGGACGACGAGTTGGTGTACATGATGAAATGAATTTCAGAAATTAACTGAGGTCAAGACGTTAATAACATTGAATTTTTTAGACCAGAGGAGTACCTGACTCTTCTCTCCAACATATGCACCTATCGCACTTCTCGCAGCTCTTGTTTTGGCGCTTGGCTTGCAACTCAGCACATGGCCTTTATAGTGGCTTGGCGTGCCGTTCCAACATAAACGTGCACTAAGTGTACTGCGTTTAAATACCTGCACTAATAATGACAATATAAAAAAAAAACTCGATGCGTTTTCGAAAGTTTCAACACCCCCGTATCTCCAAAACGAAAAAATTTTGATCATCTGTTTATATCAACTTTATTTATAAAATTAGCTAAGTAATACCACCCTGAAATACTTTAACGTACTTAAGTTACACCTTGTATAGCAAAAAAATTGTCTATAAACTTATGTTTTCTCTTGCATTTCGGTAAGATACAAACTGTGCGACCAAGGCGATCGATCGTAAAAACGATAAATTCCTTATACACTCATTTGTAAAAATGTAAAATGTCTAAATTTAGCAAGTTTTAAAGTTGTGCGAATTAACTGCCAAAAAGCTACTGGCAATTTTGAGTATAATTAGTATCGTGAATTTCGTGTGATCTGTAACTAGTTCTGTCGTTACTGTGCCGATTAGATTACATCACTTGTCAAAAGCTTTTAATTAGTTTCACGTCGATATAAGGCGGACAGGTCTAAATGATAAATGGGAATTGAACCTATTATTTCAGTTTTTCTAGACCCTTTAATGATCTTTTTTACCGAACCGTTCGTTCCTGTGATATTGTCATGTTATTATTTATTGTGGTGATATATACCTTTTCAGATTCTCAATACGATGCACTATGTGGTACGGCGATGACAGTTTTATTAATATTTTTTGATAAATTTACATTTTCAACGTATCACACGCAGGTGAATTTTCTTTAAAACGACTCATCCGTATGTATATATTTTTTTAATAATCCTGTTTCTATAATTCATTATTAGATTTGATACTATACAGGGTGTCCTGCACTTGAATGATAGGAGAATTAATGTTTTGTTCTAGCTATGAAAATCATACCAAATACTGAATATGAGCACCACCCTGTAAATGCAATCAATACGTTGAACAGACGATCGTTGAACTCGCCATATCATCATATGATCATTTCTTAGTGCGTCACAATGATAGGTAATTCTCTTCAATAGTTTTTCTCTGGTCTAAACTGGTGTTTCATAAACTAGATCTTTTAAATGAATCTGTAAAAAAAGTTCAAAGGATTTGGATCAGGTGAGTGAGGTGGCCAAGAAATAGATCAACATCGACCTATCCACGGATTTGTGTAAGTATTATTTAGGTGATTTCTCACTATGACATAGAAATGTGGTGGAAAACCATCATGCATAAACCACTTTTTGCCTCATGTTTCGTGCAGGCCAACAATTCCTGGTGGTGTGCTTGGAGAAATTCCAGTTACATTCCACCATTCAGTCGCAGTGGTAATAGAAATGGCTACACTAAAAAATTTCTAATGGGTGTTGTCCAAATGTTCATTTTAAACTGTTGCTGGTAACGCGTCTCTATTGTGGCGTGGGGTCCTCATCTGCCCAAATATGTAATTTGTGGGATTTAAAACTCTATCTCTTCTAAAACCTACCTCACCCATAGCTAAAATTGATCCAATAAAAGCACGGTTCTCTTGATGGTTTTCTAAAAACCAATTTGCGTATAAGCAACTCCTGCGGGATAATAATGGTCACTCATAACATGGACTATTTGAGTATGGTCAGGATGATGTAATTTTTCCTGACAAATTGTTCAATACTTGACTTAGCTTAGAAGAATTTAACTGGGCTGCTAAATTCCAGCACTAAGCGATCGATCGTCAGCGACAGTATTTAAAATGCTTTCTTCGAAGTCGACCGTACGCACCGTTCCTTGAACACCTTTGTTAGGATTATTTGAGAGAAAGCTACTTAAAATTTTGAATTTATTAATATGGATATCCAGAAGGTCGAAACACAACATTTAAAACAAAATAAAAAACCTGATTTTAGAATAACGTTGCAGCTGGAAAAGGTCTGAAATGTTTAAAAAAAATCTAATTTAAAGGTAACGGCTTTGGACGCCCATTGCAATCGTTTATAGTAGAAAAATTGATTGAAGTTGTGGAGAAATTCCAATTCTTTGATGCAGATGCTATCTGAACCTTATTTAAATGTGGAAAAACAAAATTAATTTTAAAGAGCTGTTATCCTGGCTATGTGAATGAACTTTAACGCATATCAATATCTTTCTAGAATTTCATCAAACCTTATTTAGATTAATTAAGAACAAATCAAATTAATTTTAAAGAGTTTCTTTTGCTGGCTGTATTTTACTTTAACTTATTATTTATATTAACGTCCTGGAGGAGTTCAGTACATTGTTATCCTATCACTCAACCATTCCCTTCGACATATGCCAGATACCGCAGCGGGGACTCGTAAACAGAAGAGATAGACAGTGATTATCCGTGTTCTGCCACAAAACAACACTCCAGCCAATTGTGCTACCATCTCAGTATTTAAAAACGCCACTTTACATCAATGCCCTAGCCAGGATTCAAATCTGGACCCCTCGATTTCAAAGGGGTATCTCGAGCCTAACGTATAATCACTGAGCCACCAAGTCAGATAAATGATAAAAATAAGTGATTTGGTTTTTGTTATGTAGGTCTAAAGATTTCCGGCTATATTCTTATTTAATGTATACTTCTAAAAGCAACAATAATAATAATAGTTTGTATTTTATTTTAAATTTTAAGTATTATGTATATCGAAATATATAAATCATTTACGTAGAAACGAATGAATATACATTCTGGAATATGGTAGAGGTTTAGCGGAAAATTCGAAATAGCTTAATTTCCATGAGGAGGAAATTAAGAAACGCCTTAACAGAAGTAGCTTGCAGATCCAATTAAGTTGGTTGCCGGTGGCAGTCACGTCCCACACATGTCCACGAAACGTTCGAATCTGGAATGAAATCAAAGGGCAATAACATTACGAGGGTGTGTTTGATAAGGTGCAATATTAATTCAGGTACGAGTATAGAAAGTTGGGGGGCGGTGGGGTGGATTTTACATCACAAAATGTAATCAATTAGTAAATGGAGAAGTATTACGTAAACTAAATGTGATACTTAAAAGGAAAACGATTAGGTGTTGTCTATTAATAAGTTCATAAAATTGACAAAATATTTAGAAGTATCGACATAAAAAAAATTATGAAAAGCGGTAAAAATTAAATTACCCCCTAAAAAAATACTTACTAGTCGAATACAGGTAATAGAGAAATAGCTCTAACGCGACAGTAACTCTTATTTCAAATATATTTTCCAGAACTTAACGACAAATTTTGTTTCATAGTTCCAGTATCAGCTCATTATATCTTACCAACAGGAGTAATATAAAATCCTCATAGATGTAAAGGTTACAGCTATCGTATACTCGACATTGGCTTCATATCCACTAGCACATAAGTGCTCTGTTTGTTGATGTAGTTAGTTTATTTGGACTTTTTCTTCTCGTTCTTCTTTTTCTACAGCCTGTCAAGACGAATCAAGGTGTGACTGTCCAAACTAAATTCCATTATTTAGAAGATTGTATACTATATTTGGTATACCTAAAAACAATACATCAAAATTATATAAAGCAGGTGGAAATTTAAATGGTATGTGTAAACAATATTATTTTAGTTCTTCTGTGTCAAATCCTAGAGGTCGTTTATCATAACATCAGAGTTATAACACTGACATAGTTTTCCATGAAACACCAAAACACTATATACTGCACTCGACGTGCGTCTCGCCAACCAAGTTGGCATCATCCGGAAATGATTAAAACTAATCTTATGTTAGCGATGTATCCTATTTATACCTAAATTATTGTCACGGTTCGACCGTGACTCACTAACCTAGGAAGCAGGCTACCTGGAATTGGCCCTTTGTCACTAATCATACTATTTTTACACTTTGTGATTTCCAAGCTTTCAAATGCATCCAGCTGTCTAGTATTTGTTACATTTCTAATTAATTCTTAATTGCTGATATCTATTTTATGGTTTTTCTCAAACGCGTGTTGGGCAACACTAGATTTATGTTCTACCATATTTGAGATGGGCCATATGCTCTTTAAATCTAGTTTGAATTGATCGTCTGGTTTGTCCAATATACTTTTATAAAGAAATTGTTTGACCTTGCCAGTTAACTCCAGAACCCCGCAACTATTAAGGGGGTGGTGCTTAGATTCCGACACAAACTATGCATAGAAATTAATGCAGATACAACTTTTTTGAAAGTTTTGAATGTTTTACAATTTATTTTTGATATCCAGATAAAGGCTCATGTGGTATTGGCAGCAGAAAACAAATTTAAGTCGCCATTTTTCGTGCTTTGCGAGCACACATTGAAACTTATGGACTGAATTGTTAAATTAGCCACTATCATGAATATCTATATCAAAAAAATCAATTTTTTTGAAATTAATTTCCAAATTTTACTTATTTAACGGCATTTCCGAACTCAAAACCGAACACTAACAACTGATTCTTTTTATCCTTCTTTTTGTTTCCGAGTAATAAACTACAAGGAAAACAAACAAATGTCTGTATTTTCAACACGTCAGTGGAAAATCCCTATTCCTTTAATAGCTAAAGAAAATAAATTAAGCTGAAATTCTATATATATTTGCTTAATAAACTGAACAGATGAATAATGTATTTGTGTTAAGGGTGAGTAGAGCTCGTTATTTCAAATATTTGGTTCGCTGGAAACTGAATAGTAGAGGTAAAATTTTCACTCGTTATATGCTCCGTAATGATGTCGATTTTTTTTGTGTATATACTCACACAATCTTCACTTCGATTTCCGGTAGACTTATAGCTTTATTCGAGCAATCAAGGTTCCATGACGTAATTAGATTTAATTACGTATCCCCAATGGCGACGTAAGCGCCGTTATTACCGACGCGCCGCGTCTGCTACCTGATGTTTCGCTGTACCGTCTTCTAATTATACGCTTTTTACCTCACCTGGATTTGTACAGGAAGCGCCAATATTTTCATAAAATCGCAGACCGTGAAATTTTCATATTGGAAATTAAGAACGTAAGGGAAGTAGAAAAAGGACTTTGTAGGTAATTTAACAATAATAGCAAAGCAAGAACAATCGGAACTTATGGATAATGTTGTATCTTTGCCACATTAAATTTTGAATGGTAAAATATAATATATGCCCATTACGTATACTTATTTATGAGGCCAAAAAGCATATTACTCAATTTAAAAAATCTGCATTGCGCTTTGTGATATCTCAATATATTTTACGTAATTTGGAGGAATTATATGGTACGTGAATTACAATTGTTATAAAGTGCATAACAAATCCTAGACATTTGTTATCATCTGCATAAAGCAATTTATGCTAGCACTCATGGGTTGATTAGCGACTTTCAGCATGGTTTCATGCAGGGTCGGTCTACCACTACTAATCTTTTTTGCTTGACACAGTACATTTCCGAATCTGTGGATTCTGGTGGACAAGTTGACGTCATCTATACAGATTTTAGTAAGGCGTTCGACAGTCTTGATCATGGTATTCTTTTATATAAACTTAAGCAGTTTGGTTTTTCAGATAAACTGTCTAAACTTTTTTCATCATACTTGCAGTGCAGGCGCCAATACGTGGAATACCGTGGTTTCAAGTCTGGCGAATTCATTGCTTCATCTGGTGTACCACAGGGTTCCATACTTGGGCCTCTTCTTTTTGTTATTTTTATCAATGACATTGTAGATATGATTGACGTCACTTGTCTTCTGTATGCAGATGATTTGAAAATTTATTGTCCTGTTAATTCTATCTGCCATTCCGTTCAATTGCAATTAAATTTGAATAAAATTAATGACTGGAGTGTAAAAAATAACTTGGCACTGAATGTGCAAAAGTGTAACGTTCTGTCTTTCACAAAAAGAACCGAACCGTATATTTACAATTATACACTCAATAATATGTCTCTAAATAGAGTAACTGAATTTAAAGACTTAGGAGTTATTTTTGATTCAAAGCTGAGCTTTAATCTTCATATTAATGCTGTTGTACTTTCTAGTTACAAAAACCTTGGTTTCGTTATAAGGCATTCACGAGGGCTTAATGACACTGACGTTTTATTTTTACTATTTAATTCTTTTGTTCAGTCTAAAATAAAATATGCTAGTATAATCTGGAATCCTCGGTATCAAACATATAGTAATAATTTAGAAAGTATACAACGCAAATTTTTAAAGTACGTATCCTTTAAGATTGATGGCATTTACCCAGTTATTGGAGCGCCACATGAACAACTATTAACTAGGCATAATATGTTGAGTCTAAAAGATAGAAGACAAATGCATTCTCTTATATTCTTACGTAATATTATTCATAATAAGATTGACTGCCCTTCTATTTTAAGTCAACTTAATTTTAATATTACCTTAATTGCAACTAGGCACACTGCCACTTTCTATTTACCAACACCAAGGACCAATTTCCTTAAATTCTCACCTTTATTTTGTTTATGCAACAATTATCATTCCGTTCAAGATAATTTGGATATTTTTATCTGTAGCATTAACTCGATCAAAAAGTTATTTGTAAGAAGTAATATAAGTGCTGTTTAATGTATTCTTTTTTTGCTGCCGCAAATGCATTGTAATAACTGTCAATTTTCAATTGCCAATTTATTTTTCTTTTTTTTGTAATTAATATTCTTATTTTTTTGTTTGTAATTATTATTACTTTTATTTTTTTTTTTGTTAATTATGCTGTATTCCCATCCTATAATTAGTATGCAATAAATAAATAAATAAATAAATCTGAAATTGCGTAATCTAGATATTTTAGAAACAAAAAAAACAACTCCCAAATCCTTGATATACTCTTAAGCAGTATGTATTCAATATTGTACGCAGAATTCAAAACTTTTCTTTTACAAGGATGTGTTAAAACGTTGTATTTATTTGTATCAAGTGGTAACATATTTTTCTTACATCACAAATTAAACCTGTCAAAGTTTTTCTGAAAGATAATACAAACTTGAGTATACCTTATTCCCATGTAAATTGTACATCATTTACATGCAAGGTGGGGTCTATTTAGACAGTTAACGGCATTATCAATGAAAATATTGAACAGTAACAGTCCCAGGATCGATCCCTGAGGGAAATCAGAAAGAACTTGAAATTCAATTAAATTCATTAAGTATGTCGTGTTCTAGTGGAAAATAAATATGCAATGGTGGTAGATGTACATCCTCTTGAACAGTGTTTAATGACGGTTTAGAAACAGAACAAGTTAAAGTATTAAAAACCAAATCAAGCATGCTCTTTCTATTTTCACAAATATTATTGAGTTGTGTGAAGAAAAATGAAATTGTTAGTTCTTTTAGATATGTAACCGAGTTAATAAAATAATATTTAAAACTAAATTTTGGTATATTGAAATCTTCACTGCTCCTACTACTGTAAGCACCCGACCCAGTTTCCAAGAACCAAAATATAAATTTTAATTTATACATGACAAGTAGACACACATCAACCTGTATGTATTCCTATTAAAAATCTTAAACGTCCATCTTGTCAGCATGCTGGATAACAAGCATTGATAGTTTCATTATCTGTAATGATCGCTACTGGATGAATATTTTTTTCATGTTTTGCTAATTTGGGAACAAGCTGTCAGAGCTGTTGACAAAAGGCATTCAACACGCAAACATCGTACACGCCATCTTGATGAGAGTTAATTAAAAATTATAGTGCACTTATTTTTGCTTAAAATAGGTACTCTTGCCCCATTCGGAACAAAATGTCATTAAAAATAACAAATAATCATTTCACTTACAAGCATTAATTTTATTTTAGAGATATTTTTAAAATGAAATCAATAACTCATTTTATATTTCTTTATATTATTTTTGCTTTCTGTTGCTCTTCTCTTTCCAGTTATGTTTCGTAACAGCTGTAAAGACTTTCTTAATCGAATTATGCAAAAACTGTTGATGGAAATCAAAGAGAAGATTGAATTTTAATTGAAAGAAAAATAAAAATTAATTGAAAACGAATTCTAAGTAGGTCCTTCTTTTCAGCTTATATACTGTCATAAGTTCTATTTAAAATTAGTTTGGAATCTGTATTGTCATAATTCAAATTTAATAAAGCTTGTTACATTTAAATTTGAAATAATTTTTACAGATTTTAATGATGTTATATTTACCATATAAATTGACTTTTTAAATCTGGCTCCGTTACTAGTTTGAATTTTGAAATGTCATCAAAATAAAGCTGCTTAAAATATATACACTTTTAACATTACAGTCAATTTCAGTATGTAAATTATCTGTAAATGGTTTCACATGGTCACAAAAAGCATAATATATAAGCTGACACCATAATAAACGAAATGACAGGAAAATTTTACATTTCTTTTATTAATATTTATAACTGTCTGCGCGGAATCGTATAAATATTACTGTAGAATCTGAACTGCGAGTTGGAATTGTTGATGTGACGACAATCAAGTTAACAGACAATATCAGAACTCTAAAACTAAACCTAAATTACTTTATTATAATTCAATATCCATCGTGGTGAATAGCGAGGAAAGCAATGTGTTGTATTTATCTGTAATAAGTTTTTTGTAATAGTATGGAAAATAGTGACAATTTTTGTTGTTACTATATATCAATTTTATTTCTAAGTTCGTTATTGTTATAGAGCATTTACAAAATTTAATTATCACGTGGTACTGTATCAGATATTTTAAATTTATAAAATAATATAGTTCAAATTATTTTATTTAAAATTTTCATTTAAAATTCCATTTAGTACATAAAGCTTTTGTTGGATTTTTTACTTTCGAACTGTTTTCTCAGCAAAATATGAAAAATGTCGGGTAATATATACTTTCTTTTCATAAAGTTTGTTTGTTGTCAATGTCATCAACTCAACGTTCTTCTATTCACATATTTCTTGGATGACAAGATATATAATATTCTATCAAAAGGGCTGCTGTGGGGACGCATATAAGTCGCCTTAGAAACTACAATAAATTATATTTCACAATTTTTTGTAAAATTGTTTCCAATCAGTCAAATTACATAATAAAAGATTGAAGAAATATTGTTCTTTAAGTCAACAGATTATTTAATCTTTTAAATACATACATACAGAAAAAATAATAAACTGACATATGCCATATCAGAGTGAAAAGGAAAACTTGTCAAATAATATAGACAATTTGGATCCAAAATTATTTTTTGAAGATTAGGAGAACGCAACAAAGAAATTAACATTTAAAAACAGTTAATTAACAGACTTGTACCTTTGAATATTTTCTCTTCCTACCTTTTTCTTGCAATGTCATAAGTAAAATAATTTATAAGCGATTTAAAAATATCAATTTCTTGTATTGTTACACTCGAAAATTTAACAGTAGACTTTGTTTTAAAATTGTGATGGTTCCATCGACAGACTTGATTCTTTGTTAAGAATATTTTCTCTGATACTAATGCATAATTTTTAATGAAACACTTAAAACAGACGCCCTGCATATATGTAAAAAGGTACAGAACATAATTTTTATATTTTTATATTTTCCACTAAGTTTGTAGTCTGAGACTTCTGTACTCTTTATCAACTTAAGCGAGCTCATGCGAAGAATTTCAACTACACATAAAAAATTTTTACAGTTATGCACAATGTATGCTAGTTAGATATTGTCTTACTTCGTACTATTATTATATTATTTATAATAATAAGAAATTTATATCATATCGCTAAATATAATGTAGTAGCTAGTGTCAAGGATGTGGGACTGAAAATTCGTAAGAAAAATGTTTAGCATCAAATCTGACAAAAATGATCAAAAACGCACGCGTCGAAATTACACAGTTAAAGAAAGAACTAAATAATCCTTGATAATCTGTCAATTTCAAAATTTTAACATTTAGCATGTGATGACAGACCTTGAGAACATAATTATCAGATATTGCACAAAATAAAAAGTAAACCAAACTTTTGTATTCCTTACAAAACACAATGCATTATAAAAAGAACCGTTTTTCATTTTCCCAGACGAAATATAAAGAATGGGAACAGAGAATGGAGATAAAGGAAAACCAGTACAAAACAACATTATAACATAGATATTTCTCCTCTGATATATGCCCCATAACAAAAGCAACATAATAACAACACAAAACTCAGTTGTTAAGTCTCCCTTTAATCAGATATTAAAGTTATTACATCGGACGATTGCTCGGCTACAAGGTTTCTATAAAGTTAGTAGGTACACAATTTTTGTTGCCACCCAAATTAAATTAAAACTAACAAATTTTTCTACTGTTGAGTCTGATTATGAGATCTAAAAATAAAATATAGAAACTTTGCGAACTAGTTCTTGCAAAGATTACAGGTTAAATTGTTTTGACTAGAACATTACTTTGTAGGTTAACGTTAAATGGTGTGTCAGTAATACTTTTCAAAAGTAAAAAATTTTAAGTTGCCCGCGGTTACATCTTGTAATAATGAATTAAACGGGTATGATTGCGACCCCATATTAAAAGAGTTTTGTAGTTGTAGAAACTTTAATATTGATTCATTTAACTTAGATGCTTCTGCTATTAATTGGAATGCTATATATAATACTAATTCACTAGAAGGAAAAGTTGATTTCTTTAATGAAAATCTACTATATCTTTTTAATCAACATGGCCCTTTAAAGACAACTACTTATAAATCTAACAAGCGCCAAGAACCATGGTTTACAGAAACTACATGAGATGATAAAAAATTAAAAGGACGGCTTGGTTAAGATATAAGAAAACTAGGAGTGCTGCTCATAGACAATATTATTGTGAAATTCGTAATTATTATAATAATGCCTTAATTGAAGAAAGAACTGCTTTCTACTCTTTTCATATCAACAATAAAAAGAATAATCCAAAGCAAATGTGGGCTAATTCAAAGTCATGGGGAGTAATGGATAATATTACACAAAATCTTCCTAAAGATCTTTGCAATGCTTATAATTTCAACAAATATTTTATGGATTCCATACCAAATTTAAAATCGAACGATCAACACAATGGATCCATTTTTTAGAAACAAAATTAATAAATGATATATTCACTTTCAAACCTGTTAAAAATATTGAAGATATCATAAATAAACATAAAGCTCACACCTTCGGTCTGGATAGAATATCAGCTAAAATATTACAGCTTACTTTACAGTGGATATCGGCCCCACTGACACCTATTATTAATACATGTCATTAGAACTAGGTGATTTACATCCACAATGGAATATATCATGTATTAAAGCAATACCCAAGAAAAAAAATCTGAACAACTCAAAGATGTGCCTTAATAGCTTACCCTCGGTACCATATAAAATCACAAAATCAGCTATATAGGAAAAAATTCCTGAATATGTCCTTATAAACTCAATAATTCCTACTACTTAGTCAGGATTTCGAAAAGGTCACAGTACCATTTTACTACTAAGTAATATAACTGGTGAAATTTTGCGAGCCATTGACAACACTCAAATCACCTCTTTGACATTACTTGATATGACCAAAGCCTTTAGTTTTTTGGATATTAATTGCTTAATTGCAAAATTAAGTATTATTACATATGTCGAAATACTTTTTCTTGGTTTCAAAACAATGACAAACAACAGTTTATTAGTGTGAATACAAGAAACTCGATACAAACATCATAATATAGATCAGTTGAATCCGGTGTTCCACAATGGGACCACTTGTCTATAATATATTTATTGCGGATATATCGAGACTTCAGCAATATTCAAAACTATTCACGTATGCTGATGATATTCAGCTGATATATAGTTTTCCTCTTGAGGAATATCAAATTGCTGACCTTCACATAAATAATGATTTAAGTATATGAATGGATAATCCAAAATAGTCTTAAATTAATTGCTAACAAAAGTCAAAATATTGTTTACGGAACTCCCCAGCAGTTATTGAATCTCGGCGAACTAAATATTCTAGTAAATGACGACGTCATTGCGTCAGCCAATAACGTCAAAAACCTTGGTGTCCATTTTCATTCTTTACTAAGCTTTTCAAATCACGTAAATACTATTTGCAAAAATCTTTTGTTTAAAACAGTTACATTCATTTAAAAAATGCCTTGGTACAAATACTAAAATATTGCTCTCTGAAACTGTGGTTCTATCGCACTTAACCTACGCAGACATTGTACACGGCCACTGTCATTCACAGGATGATAAATACCGAATACAAAAAAATTGAAAATTGCTGTGTACGTTATTTTACAAATATGCTCCCAATATGGCCATATTACTCGTGACCTCAGTTTATAAAATATGTGTGAAAAGAGATTTGTACACATTGTGGGATTTGTTTTAACCGTTTTGAGAACAGGAAAACCAAATTATTCATTTAATAAAATACAAGGACGCACTATAATTCACAATAAAGATCTTAGACAAATTGAAAATAAAGTTTGTATTCACTCTTATAAAAA